>ML178814.1:22333-334766 GCA_004369125.1 Pterulicium gracile | reverse complement strand
TGCTACAGTGGACTTACACATACGACTCTTTGACTTTCAGAATGAGGACACCGAGGGGGAAGAGCCGTCTGAATGTGAATCTGAGGATGAAGCAGGAGCAGGTCCTCCCCGCACCGATATTCCGCCTCCCGGTGTGGTACTTCCTCCGAATATCTTACGAGGGAGAGCAGGGTTTCGTATTGGGTATGCAGGAAGGGGGGCGAACCGCGGTGGGATGGGTATTGGACATCATGAGGGTGGCGGAGAACAGCATCACAGCGAGGGCAGCAGTTCTGGTGCGGGGATGGTCGCAGGGTACAACCCGCTTAGCTATTTCAGGGTTGGGTTCCCTGGGAGAGGCAGGGGAGCGCAAGAGGGGCGGGGAGAGGGGATGGGGATCCGGATGCTTGATTGCGAACCGTATGTCGTGCAAGATTAGGATGTGTAGCTAGTATGTGTGTCTGTACAGTGATTCCATTGTGATTTGTACTGGCAAGTATCTCCGAGTCCGGACCAGGAAACCAACCAGGTCGATTGTAATGTGGAAGCGGTTGTTCCTATGCTGCGTATGTACTCGAAAGCTCAGCAGCGTGAAAATACCGGACACGGTCACGCGGAGCAGTACTGCTCGTATATCAGTGTCACTAGCCTCGCCAGCCAGTCTCTACGGTGATGATAGTCGATCGGTAGCGGCGGCTTCGCGCCACGTCCCCGACTCCTTCCGTTAGCTGTATTGCTTAGTTTGCCTGAATACAATGTCAACAAGACGCATCTCGTAACACTACCTCATGTGCGTGTCTGCACCGTACACGCGAGGACCAGGGCACCAAAGTGAAAGTACTGATGGATCGATCATGATCAGTGACTTCCACTGACTAGATCAGAAGTGATATTGACCGTGGAAGTATCCTCCGTTACTCTCGGTGGCGCAACTACGCCGATGGTGTTTGGACCTCGAGAGCTCTCCAGGTTCCAAGCTTTGCTCTCGCACCGTAAAAGCTCTTAGACATAGTGGTGGGCCGGGAGCTGTGCGAGATCACATGGCTCAGTAAATCTTGATGGACAAATCCGGGCCGGGGCCCGGAGGTCGATAGAGAACCCTCTCCTCAGCAAGCTGAGTCGGGGATCACTAGTAGAGTATATCGCTCTTGTCAGTGTCACTCACCTTCCCCATCTACTTACCCATATTTTGTTCTTGAACGTACCGAGATGGGATACTTACCCATCCACAACGATGAAAAGGTCGAGAAAACCAGCAACCCACTTCGCATCAGTACCAGTACCGACTCTGACGGCGTAAGCAGCCTGCTATCCCCCGCACCAGCTGCATATCAACCCCCCTCCCCTATGCAGACAACGAGACCACTACACCCCACCCTCAAACGATGCATCATACTCGCATATCTCGTGCTTTTTATACTAGGGATATGCTTGGACAACCCCGAAGCGCCCATCGTTATAGATCTCCGTAAGGCGCCCTCGTGCGCCTTCGCTGCGCCCATCCCAGCAGCGCACTTCCACGACCGACAACAATCCCTCGCTAAAGCGCTCCACCACCTCAACGCTTCTGCGTTTATTACCGAACCTGGTCCGACGGCACAGTATTACTTCAATGTATCGACCACGAATTGGAAGTTGAGCGAAAGACCGTTCTTGTTCGTTCTCTCCCCCGAGGTTTTGAACGACGGCTCGGATGTTGCGCCGAGGATAACAGTCCTAGCACCCAAGTTCGAGATTACAAGGGCTTCTCTCCTCGATGTACCACTGTCTCCCGATGCCCAGTTATCTCTGACGACCTGGGCGGAGGACGCGAGCCCGTACAAAGTTGCTCATGACTCTTTGGGCCCGTTGGCACAAGGGAATGCGGTGTATGTCGATGGTGCGACGCGGTGGTTCGTCGTGAGCGGTCTCCAGGATGCTTTTGGGAAGAATACCACCGTGTCTTTTCCACCTGCTGAGATCAGCGACTTGAGGTCGCAGAAGTCGCAGGCGGAGATCCAGATTATGAAGTGCGCGAATGAGGTCAGTCGGTGTTCCTGCGCGCGTATCTACTCATTGAAGCTGCTCATTTAGTCTCCCCTACTTTGCAGCTGACAGTTGAAGCTATCCGAGCCACACGCAAGAAGATGTTCATGGGGATGACAGAACGCGAAGCATCCACTAAGATAGCCGCACTGCTCGCTTCAGCCGGTCTGCAGAACGGTGGCTGCCTCACACTCTTCGGCGGTACATCCATCTTCCCTTGAGTCCTACCTATCGCCATCCTTACACTCTGTTCAGAAAATGCCGCCCTTCCACACGGCAGCGGCTCAAACCGCTCCCTCAACCCGACAGACTTCGCTCTATTTGACTGCACAGCGACCCTCTACGGATACTGGGCCGACGTAACCAGGGTACGTCGTACTCACACTTACACTTACATCTCCTCCCACTGGCTGACCAACTTGCCTCAGACAATCGCTCTCAAAGACTCGCGCATCCCTCCTGATCACCTCCAAATCTGGGAAGACGTACGCAGAGCCCAGATTATGGCGTTGGATGTTGTGAAGAACGGGACGACGACTGGGGAGGTCGATGCTGCAGCTAGAAGATTCCTGAGAGCTGTGGGACATGGGGAGGAGTTTACGCATCGCTTGGGCCATGGTAAGTCTGGGAAAAGCAGGGATGGACGCGGCACAATGCTGACGGCGCGTACAGGCATTGGTCTGGAGATGCACGAGCGGCCTTATTTGGTACCTGGTAGCTCTGATGTTCTTCGTCCAGGCCACACGTTCTCTGACGAACCAGGAGTCTATATCGAGGGCAAGGTACGAGAATTCGCCCATTTACGACGCAGTGCTACGATACTAATACCATGTGCCATTGTTCATAGGTAGGGGTGAGGTCGGAGGATTGCTTCTACGTCAATGAGGACGGTCGACCTGAGCTGCTCACCGAGGGTACCGGAGGACTAGCCGCAGACCCATGGAATCCTTAGCGATTAAAGGCGTAGATAGCATGAATCTTGGAACCAAGCGAAGGGTATACAGAGGATATGTATAGTACAAACACAGACATGTAGACTAATATAAACATACAGATGACCAAGAGCAAGAAAGAAAGAAAGATGTATCCACGCAAGGAAAACGTTCAAGACTCCTCAGCCTCCGCACAAGCACGCACATCGGACAGATGCTTCGCGATTGAGTCCTTCCAATTCGCAATATGACTGCCGTTCTGAACCACGGCGCTGATAGTCTCTTGCTTGAGTCTGTTGATCCTGTCCTCCTGTTCTCGTGCCCTAGATAAAAGGAGGGTCAGCGCGGTGTGTGGGGTGGGGTGGAAGGAATGGGGTACTCACGCGAACTGAGCTGCTTGGAGTTGTGTCCTCACCCCCAACCCGCTCGACAGTGCCAGATTCCTTACTCTCGCCAGCTCGCGCTCAAACTTCTCCGCTTCCCCCGCACTAATCATCGCATCTCTCGAAGACGCCTACCAACACCCGTCAGCTCACCCATCAACACGCCTCAGAGAATCCGCACTCACCTCCTTAATATCATCCGCCTGCTCACTAACATGTTCCGCATTCCTCTCCAGCTCCTCAATCGCCTCCCCCAACCTCTCACACTCCGACTCCAGCTTATCCAGCTCATTCTCCACCTTCAGCTGCTCCGCCCCCACCTCCGCCCTCGCCATCCTCTTCATCTCCGCAAACTTCAATATCGCAGGCCTCACCACCTTCCTGATATCCTGCCCCACAAGCAACTCGGCCGGATTCGCCGCAGCGGTGTTCAGCTCCAGACTCAAATCCAAGTCCGCGTCGAAGGGGGGAGGGAGAGGGGGGAACATGTTGAGGGAGGAGAGGAGGGAGGTGTATGTCTCGAGCTCGTCTTCGGCTTTGGAGGCGCGGTTGGCGATGCTGACTTCGAGCTTCATGGCGGTTTGTTGGGCGTCGGCGACGCGCTGTTTGAGGTCGTCGAGGGTGCGGGCGAGGGTCTCGTGGTCGGTGTTCATCTTGATGACTTCTTGTTGGGAGAGGTTCTGGGTTTCGACGATCAAGGCGAGGCGCTGGGATTCGCCGTGCATTTGCGCGAGTTGGATTTCTGCGTGTGTGTTGAGTACTTGTGAACGAGGGGGTGCTAGGGTGTAACGTACCGGCCTTGGCGTAATCTTCCTTGTCACGTAGTAATTGATCGCTCTTCTTCTTGATCGCAGCCTCGTACTTCTTGAGAATCGTGTCGAATTTCTGGTCGTCTTGGCGCAGAACGTCGTTGGTCTTTTGGAGGTCCACCAGTGGTGTCTGCGGAACCATGAGTGAGCCGCCTCATTCAACAGCGGGTAAGGCAGAAACAGGAATGACGAACGGCAGAAGACCGCAGTTGCTCGAGCTCTTTTTGGATAGCCTTGTACTTCTGCGCAAGCTCGCTGTTCTCTTCCTTGGCCTTCTCGTCTTTAAGAGCTGATGCAAACCCAAGGTAAGGATCACAGAATGGAATGAGTGTGGATGAGAAAGGGGAATTGACCGTAGCGATCCTCGACGAACTGTCTGGGCGCAACAAATTCCTCGTCTTCCTGAGACATCCATAAATCGTACCCCGCCGCGTTCAGGTACGACGCAAGAGCGACATGATGTAGAGGGTGGTCGAACTGCTCCGGCACGCTATCCAGCTCAAGCAACGCGGGGTCCTTGCTCTCGGCGTATTCGGATTTTATCTAATCGACAGTTGGTTGATGAGCTCGTTATCCGATGGTAAGAATGAGAGCGCGTATATGAGACAAGACATACGATACACATCTCCACGAACCAACTCAGCACGCCCAGCAGCGCAGGCCAACAATGCATACTCGCCGGCGCAGAGAGCCATTTATTGTCCACCGTGTGCGCGTACGGGTATCTGAACGCTTTCAAGGCCGGCATACACTCCTCTTCGAACTTTTGCGTGAGGCCAATGGGGTACTCGGGATCCAGGTATTGCACAAGGTGGTTGAACATGAGCCGGTACTGCTGCCCCGTCATATTCGACATCGCCTCTCTCGCGTTTGGGTAGTCCAGACTGTGCAAGAAGCTGACGATGGTTTGCTTCTGCTTTGCTTGGTACTGTTTGTCGCGAAGTGGACGGGGATCTTTGGACGACTGGGAACTGGAAGGGGGTTGAGAGGTGCTTTGCCACATCGACGTTCGGCGCTGCTGTGAGCTGTTATTATGAGATGAATAGTAAACGGAAACATGACTTTACACGCGTACTTGTTTAGCTGTTGGCCATATTTTGGCTTTGAGGCACTCTGGAGTAATTGATTCGCAGCTTGGGACTGTCTAGGTAGGCGTGCAGGAGGGCCTACAGGGCCTGACATAGACATGCGCATGTTCGGTTCTTGTCTCTTCTGTGTTGCTGGTACAGGTAGAGCCGACGTGCCTACTCGAATAGGTGTAGGCATTACTGATTTACGTGTGTGGGGTTGCATTGCTGGTAAGATTAGGGTTAGACGGAGACTGGGGTATCGCAGAGATGATTGCGGTTGAGAACAGGTGGGCGTGTTGGTCACGTTACACGCCTTTCTCTCCAGTCTCTACTCTAATCTCGAGCACTCGTCCCAGCTGCCAGATAAACAAAAGTCTACACAGCTGCTACGTATCTCAGCAATGAACAGTTCGGCCACCAGACCCCTCTTTGGAGGAGCGATCACCCTCACTCTGCCGTCCAACCTCATCGATGCGGCGTAAGTCAGTACTCTCCTTCTTATTCAAACATTGCCCGCCGGCTCATTATCCTCGCGTTCAGAGATATCCGACAAGTCCCTGACACGCAGGAAGTCTTCCTCTACCCAGACTCGGGGGTCAGCGTGATCATCGAGATCCTACAACGCGTCGAACCGGACGATCTGACAGAAGCAGCAAAGTAACTCCAGTCACCACCGCTTCCTACTAGCTTTTGCCAGTCTAACAGAAATGCTACAGGTTCCACTTCGATTCTCTCGCACACGACAACTCAGCCGCATCCGCTACCGTCAAAAGTATCGAACAGGTCCCCAACGAACGAAAGGACGAAACGCCCACGGCAACGACACTTGTCGGCGTGCAGCAGATCGCCAAGTTCAATCGGAGCGACGAGGACACGGTCGAGATATTGCTCGTGTTATACCGTGTGCAGAGCAAGAATATCGACCTCGTCCTGACTTTCAACGTTCCAGGAGCAGCTCAGGATGGAGAAGCAGTGGGAGAGGCCGGGAGGAACAGTGCACTGCGCGATTTCACCGCCGCTGTGAAATCTCTAAAGATCGTGGATTTCGGCTTGTTCGCGTAGGTACTGGGACACGTTCGAGAGAAAACGTGAAATCATGGATATAGAATACAAAGCTAACAATACAACTATGAGGAAAGATTCTCATACATTCCCCACTTCTTCCTGCTCCTGCTCAGCTTCCGGGTCCTCCGCTATCCGCTCGTGAACAGCGTCGTTATGAGACTCAGCTTGTGCCTTGGCCTCTTTCTTCTTCTTCGCCGACTCCTTCAGCTTATCCCACTTCTTCTTAAAGTTCGCGATTATTTGTTTCTGTCAAATACCAATCAGCATCAACATGCGACGCTACTTATCACAGCCTGAAAGAGCTTACATGTTTCTCGTTCTCAGCCTTGACAGCCTTAAGCTCGTTGTTAGTCCCCTTCACCTCCTCCTCAAGCTCCCGTATCCGTTTGGAATACTGTGCTTCGCGACCTGAACTCAACCCAGTTATCGGACCGAGCACAGGCGAACCAGCCATCTTGAACGCATCGCCTTGTGGATTTCGCTGCAGCGTCGCCATCGATCCTGCACCAGGAGCGCCAATCGTCGAACTCGCCATAGCTCTATGTGCCTAGACAACATCGAGTCAGTTACTGTGCGCAGTAAGACGAGCAACGCAGCGCACCTCTCGACGAGCCATGACGATACTATCGCGCAACTGTTGATCCTGGTCTTTGCGCACCTTCAGCATGCGCTCCATAGTGGCGAGCCGGGCTTTGAGGTTGTCGACGTTCGCTTTCAGTGTGGCGTTCTCCAGCTTCAGGCCGGCAGCGGAGGCGTCGGTGCCGACGACACAGAAGGACTCGGATAGCTCGTCTGTGGTGTGGAGATTAGAGGGGTGGCCTAGTATTGGATGCATACGTGATGGTGATGAGACGTACCTAGGCTGAACTCATCAAACTCGTCCGGCTCCTCCAAGACGGCGGACTTGGACGAGTTCACATTCGGCTTCGAGGGGCTCCTCCCAAGCGCACCCAACCCAAACCTCCGCGACATCCTTGACACTAGATCCCCTTCGGCGTTCTCATCATTGCCGTTCGTTGGTCGGATATTCGCAGCACTCGTTGATGGACTGGGCGTCGGCGGATAAGCGTTGGAAGTGTCCTCGCCGTTGAGGGGAAGCGTGGCGAAGGCGACGGGCTGGGAGAGGTTGTCGAGCATGCCTTGCATGATGCTCCAGAACTGGTTGAATGCGTCGCCGGGGTCGGACTACACGTTCACATAACTTTTGTCAGTAGACGCACGAATGAGTAGGTGGAGGTGGACGCACCCGCTGCCCAGCTAAGAGCATAAACGACTCGTCCACTGGGATATGCGAGTCCGACATCATAGCTTGCTGGTGGTGCTGGGACTGTCCGAGACTCATCTGGCCGAGGTTCACTATCTGTGCAGGTCCATGATCAGCCTGTCCTCCTCCCACAGACGAGGCAGCTCTTGACGGAGCAGGCCTGGAAGACAACGCGGGATCTTTCCCCTCCGCACGAAGCTTATCTATCCGCCTCTGAAGATCTTTCGCGGCTTTGAGCTGGTCGGCGTGTAACATCTGTAACGTCCGCCGTGCCTACACCCACCCTCATCATTCAGCAAGAGGAGGTATACTCGGGAGAAACTTGGCTAACAGAAGACTCCGGCGCACTACGCTCCAACGCAGCTTGGAACGCTTCCGCAGCTTGCAAGCGCGCTTCCGCCGCTGGAATGAGGAAGCCGGCTGATTCGTGCTCTTCGGCGGTCGCTGCGTGCTGGTGCGCCTATACACTAAGGGTCTTAATGACACTGCGCTTAGCTGAGCAGAGGGGGGATCGTATTCACAGTGTTAAGGGGTGTGTCTGGGGTGAGCATTTGGGTTGGGTTGGGGTCTGGTAATGTGGTTGGTTTGTGGTGATATAGCTGGGTTGTGGTGATATGGTGAAGATGGGAAGAGGTGGTGGAAGGTGGGGGAAATGCTTGGGTCAGCATCAGGTGGTGTGTGTATCCGCGTTTGGGCCGATTAGGCCTGGTTAGTCGGTGAGCAGCTAAGTGCGTACACTCTCCGCCGAAGGCGCCTCGGTGCACGATTTCAAACTTATGCAAGACAAACAGTATTCTGAAGACACCGGTCGTTCATGGGTTGTTCGCTACACAGGAATAAGGGATAGACCAAGGGGTAGACTGTTTCTCCCTAACTTAGGTCACAGCAGAGAGACTGCCCACACAAGCAAGACACGAGAGGACTGAGATGAATGAACATATATAAGGTGTGCTAGATAACACAATCTACCCTAGGAAAAAAACTCTGAAGGGATAAGATCTCACTGACCGCAACACCTCCACCCAAGAAGACCGACCCAGAACATCATGAACTTCAAACACCAGGAAAAGGTGAGCATTCCGCGACGTTGAGAAGGAGAGACGCTGACCACAAGATGTACCAGAGGGCGTGGCACAGACCTATAAGGTGGTTCAGAGAACTTCGAAGTGGTAAAGAAGCTCGACTCCACGAGGTCGAGGCACCTAAATTCGTGAGTCTGGGCACAGCCGCTGCATGGTATATATCTGACGGAGAAGATACAGCACTATACACTTAAATCGAACAGGCCGTTATCTGTGGACGTCAACATGATGCTCCCAAACCGGCGGGCACACACCTTGTACCCAGACACACATCCTTGGAGGGCGAGTGTCGCTGGTGTCTCGAGGCGCGCAGACTCGGTAGATACAAACGCCGAGGCAACGCTGGTCGGGCACGGGGAGCCTACAGCACACAAATCAAGTTTAGGCGATAGTTGGGAGTCTGTGTTTGAGGCGTTGACAGCAGAGTTATGCCATGAAGATGCTGAGGAGAGCATGTACGAATTGAGCCCGTCGATGGCATCATCAGAATGCCTGTCGGAAGGGATGAGAGAGCGAGAACAAGCGGGCGGGCAGTTGCCAGAGATATCAGCTCTCGTGTTGCGGCATAAATGTACATAGCATAAGTGCTGTTAAGGTAGAACCGTAGGCGGTTGAACTAGGATGGTAGAGGTAAAGCTGTAGGTCGCAGTAGACACTTGATTTGATGAGGTAAACTTGGAATAGTGGAATAGTGATGGCGGTCACAGGGTCACAGAGCTTGTTCTCTTCTCCCCCGACCTTCACCCGCCCAGTCGCTTTGTAGAAAGACAAGAGGCACAGGAGCTATGTCGACGGCACCCAATCCTCAGTTAGTACACGACCCATGAGTTGCCCCCAATGAGAGAGCAGCAAGTCCTGACGACTCCTATAGCAGCAGCCATCAGATCAGGGTTACAGGTGTGTTTGGGCTCTCCACTCACAAAGCCTTGGATCTCCTCTTACCCACAATTGTTCAGTCGTCGCTGCCGATGGTCTTTCCAAGCGAGATGTCTTCAGGCTGCCTGATCCATTCGCCGTCATCACCGTCGATGCCGAGCAAACACACACGACGAGTGTCATTAAGAAGACATTGAACCCTTATTGGAATGAAAGTTTCGACATGTGAGCGTCGTCTCCTCACAGCTTCTGACCTCACTGCTGCTGCGCATCCGATTCTCATCATCTCCCCAGTAATGTCAAGGAATCATCCGTTGTGGCCGTCCAGATATTCGACCAACGAAAATTCAAGCGGAGAGATCAAGGCTTCCTTGGTGTCGTCAACGTGCGAGTCAGTGACGTTTTGGACTTGGAGCTCGGTGGTCATGGTGCGTCTTCTCTGCGTGTTCCTTCACCCGATAGTTGAATCCAATACCTTGCAGAAATGTTGACCCTCGACCTCAAAAAGTCGAATGACAACCTCGTCGTTCACGGCAAGCTCATCATTTACCTATCCACCAACGTATCTCAGCCTATCAGCAATCCTGGTCCTTCCCAAACCTCCGGCTTGAACACCGCCCTTTCCAGTCTATCGCTGAACAATTCTTCACTTTCGTTGACAACGTCAGGACTGAACGCAACCGGCAGGCCATCTCCGAATCTCCACGCCACAGGCACAGATAACGGTGGCAGTTCACCCAGCGTTTCCAACTCCGCTTCTGCCACCACCGACCCATCCTCGTCCCCTTTGCCAAATACTTCCGCTACGCCTGGATCCCGACCTGTTAGTTCCTCCGACGCACCTCCTCCTCCAGCCTCTCCCCTGTCGTCATCGGCCACCCCCGCCCCATCTTCCAACGCCAACTCAGCCATGCAGGCTGCTAGCAGTAACAATGCCCAGATGCGCAACTTCAACCCCAACGTCGATCAGTATGGTCCTCTCCCGCCGGGCTGGGAGCGTCGTATCGATCCTCTTGGGCGAACATACTACGTGGATCATAACACCAGGAGCACCACTTGGAACCGTCCTTCAGCCAGTGCTGCTGTGAACAACGATGCCCAGGATAATGAAACGAATGCCGCCCGCGACCAGCACTCTAGGCGTATCCTAGCCGATGATTTGCTTGAAGCAGCCAACACCGCCGCCCCAAGCACCACTGCCGTGTATCGCAACCCTTCCACCAGTGCGTCGCCACCCCCTCCATCCATCACTGCCGGTAGCAACGCTACGACCGCTGGCTCTGGCAGTCTTCCACACGGCTGGGAAGAGCGTTACACGCCAGAGGGAAGACCGTACTACGTGGATCACAACACTCGTACCACAACATGGGTTGATCCGCGCAGGCAAACCATCATCAGAGTCATGGGTCCCAACGGACAGGGATCAGTGCAGCCTCAAACAATTTCCCAGCTTGGTCCACTCCCCTCTGGTTGGGAGATGCGTCTCACTTCCACCGCTCGAGTGTACTTCGTTGATCACAACACGAAGACGACCACATGGGACGATCCTCGCTTGCCGTCTACATTGGACGCCAACGTGCCGCAGTACAAGCGAGACTTCCGAAGGAAGTTAATCTACTTCAGGAGTCAGCCTGCGATGAGGGCCCAGCCTGGAAATTGCCAGATCAAAATCCGCCGAAACCATATCTTCGAGGACAGTTACGCTGAGATCATGAGGCAAACCCCCAGTGATCTGAAGAAGAGGCTCATGATTAAGTTCGACGGCGAAGATGGTCTTGATTATGGTGGTTTATCCAGGTGCGTTGATTATTTGACTTAAGCGTCGCCAAGTGCTTTTGCTCATTAACGTCACAGAGAATTTTTCTTCTTGCTTTCCCACGAAATGTTCAACCCCTTCTACTGTCTCTTCGAGTACTCCGCACACGACAACTACACCCTGCAGATTAACCCCGCTTCGGGCGTCAACCCAGAGCATCTTAACTACTTCAAGTTCATCGGGCGATGCCTGGGCTTGGGTATCTTCCATCGACGATTCCTGGACGCCTACTTCATTGTCAGTTTCTACAAGATGATCCTGAAGAAGAAGGTCACCCTGGCCGACTTGGAGAGTGTCGACGCGGAGCTTCACCGTGGTCTGACCTGGATGCTGTACGTGAACTTGCGAGTCATAGATTGCAGCATCATATTTATCCTTTTGCAGCGACAACGACATCACTGATATCATCGACGAGACCTTCACCACCGTCGAAGAGCGCTTCGGTGAGATGGTCACTATCGAGCTGCAACCGGGAGGCGAGGAGGTTCCTGTTACTCAGGACAACAAGAAGGAATACGTGGACGCGATCGTGGAGTACCGTATTTCGAAGCGTGTCAAGGAGCAGTTCGACGCCTTCATGTCTGGGTTCAGCGAGCTCATCCCCCAGGACCTTGTCACCGTATTCGATGAGCGAGAGTTGGAGCTGCTCATTGGTGGTATGTCCGAGATCGACGTGTAAGTGACCTCCACGCTTCACCCAGCTATCTGCTCACCCACCGCTTCTTGTCTAGCGACGACTGGACCAAGTTCACCGACTACCGTGGCTATGAAGTTAACGACGAGGTCATCCAGTGGTTCTGGAAGTGCGTCCGAGGCTGGCCGGCAGAGCGAAAGTCTCGACTCTTGCAATTCGCCACCGGTACTTCGCGTATTCCTGTCAACGGTTTCAAGGATCTGCAAGGGTCTGACGGTCCGAGGCGATTCACCATCGAGAAGTCTGGCGACCCGGGCCAGCTACCGAAGAGTCACACTTGCTTCAACAGGATTGACCTGCCGCCATACAAGGACTACAACACCCTTGAGCACAAGCTGACCTTGGCAGTAGAGTGCGTTTTCTCTCTTTACCTAGGCCTTATCACAGCGCTCATCTTCTGCTACTTTACAGGGAGACCGTTGGCTTCGGTCAGGAGTAAGCTGGTATTTGCTGTGTTTTCTGATGTGCTTCCCGCTCTGGGTGTTATGTGCCCTTTGTTGCTGTATTTGTAGATGATATGTCCCACCAGAGACATCTAGTACTAGTACCTAGTGTACTGTTTTCCTCCCCTTTCTCCTTGGATACTACCACTGAGCATGCTGCTCTCAGTCTCATTATAGCTTGATCGTCGCCGTGCATTCATGTATTTCACTGAGACCCATGAATAATACAAGAAGTTTACATGTGAACGTCAACGTCCTTGAAGGCTGTTATCAGAATGTGGATCCCCCCAATGCCGCCAAATAGATGCTTAAGTTATTACACATAAGTAGTACACTTCCTGAATACAGTCATTCGGAATGGATAAAGAGACGTTATGTCGATTTCAAGAGGAACCCGCTGAAGTACGCCTCAACGTCCTTGACGGCGTCCAGATGTGCGGCGATGCCAACATGGGCGTCTGGACGGACCACCACGATCGCTCCCTTCTCAGGGCTGATCCCAAACGACTCATAGCAGATTCCGGCTTCAGCGTCTTGTCTACTAGGCTCATCGACGAACACTCTGTAGAGACGAATCAGTATCCAGTGGATGCTCAACGTGAAAGCATGCAAGGCAACGACGTACTTCGACCAGTGTGACCACAGCTCGCTCGGTACGCGCGTATACGGCGTCTTCCTCTCCACCCCCTTGACGATCGGAAGGATATCAAACATGCCCTCGAAGTCTGGGAACGACCTCAGCAGGCCCTGTGGGCCAGCAAGCGCCGTCGCCGCGGTAGCTACCCGTTCCGCCTGAGCTGAGTCAGTGAGGTCTCCCGTGAACACGAGAATCTTGAAGCGGCCGTCGGAGGGACATTCGTCCTGGAGGTTCAGAGGGTGACAGTCCGCTATGCGGACCAGGACTCGAGGTGGTAGTCGTCGGCCGAGGACCAGCTTTGAGGCGGCAGAGTCGACGGAGGGAGTCTCGGAGACGAGGATGGAAGGTTGGTATGTGATTCCTACGCCGGAGGTGAAGCCGCTCATACGGCGGAATCCTCTGGAGGTAGGGAGTAGTCAGTTTCATCGAGGGAAAAGCGGAAGATGCAGTGGGACCACTCACTCCATGGGCTCAGGGGCGACACCTCCATTCGCTTTAGCGTATTCTGCTCTCGCTTTGGCAGAGTACCCAGCGGAGTACCACTTATCGAAATCAATAAGAGCCTGTGCGACTGGCCGGCGCTCAAGTTCGTACTGTATGGCGCTTTCAGCAAATCGCATCGATGCTCAGCAATTGAGTCTCACCGTTCCGAGAATGGAGTGATCAGCCCAGCCCTTGATGAAGTAGGCTAATTTCCAGGCTACACAGACAAACTTGCTTAGTAGGTCATGAGATGGTTGACACAGGCTCTTCCGCACCGAGGTTGTGTGAATCGTTCATGCTGACGTTCATGCCTTGTCCTGCGATTAACTGTCAGGCTCAAAGTGTCTTCCAAGTGGCGAAGAGCGGTGACGCACCTCCTTTGGGCGAATGTGTGTGGCAGGCGTCACCAGCGATGAAAGCCCTCTCTCCAACAGAGAACTTAGACGCAACACGTTGTCCGACTAGAGCCTCGCGTTCAGCTTAATCCAAGCTCTTCGAGGCTGAAACTCACTGATATAGTTCGTGTACCACTCTACATCGCTCACATGGGCCGGTGCGATGGAAAAGGGGTGGAAAGCTTTCTTGGCAACCTGGGTGGATCCGAGTGAGTATACGAGCATGAGCATTGGTTGACCAGCCTTACTTCAGTGAGCTCTTCCGGTCCGGTCCTCTTGCTGGGTTCTCGTCTTCCTCCTTCGACATCAGCGGTAGCAGCATCTCCGAGCTCGATGTAACAGCGTATCTTCTCCTTCTCGCGAGGGATCAACAGGATTGTGTGGTCTCCGGCCACGACGGTCGCGACGTGCCTCCAGTCGGGAAATACGTTCGGGACCTGGGCAGGCTTGAAGTCGAAGGCTCCCCAAACGCGAGCTGACGGTGTTTTTCGTGAGAAGGCGGTACGACTGTACCAAGAAACCGCGTACAAGTGGCTTCTCCATCCATGGAGATCCCTAGCTGTTTACGTATCCAGGAATGTGCACCTATCGGCTCAAAGCATATCCAACGATGAGCAACTGATACTCCGCGCAAAGTGGTCTGCTGAGCGCACCATCTCCTCCCAGAACAAACTTCGCGTGTACTATTTCTGGCTCTTCGCCCGAATTGAGGTTTTCCAAGGAAATCTGGGAGTTAGTGACGTTAGAGAAGGAATGCACGGATACGAAGTGCACGCACGGTGACAGGGTACGCATTCCGGTCGCGCAAGACAGCAGGATCCTTCGAGACCTGGATGGAAACGGGGCGTACTGGACGGTCCACCGTCACACCCTTCTTCGCCATGGAGTTGACGAACAGTTTCTCAATGGCCCCTTGATGCAGCGTTACCTGGATAAGCACGATCAGCCGGGAAGCTGGTCAAGAAAACGAGAAGCGTACGCAGTACCGCCAACGGGTGTCATCCTCGTGGATGAAAGGTACGTGGTTGGTGTTCTCGATGCCACCTCCATCCGCGCGGGTATTGTAGAAAGCCTTCAGGGTTGAGATGTCAGCAAATACTGAAGTGAAGATAGGGTAGAGCGCGCAGTACAATCGTATGCGCCGGAGAGCCTTGCTCCATAAAGTCAGCGCCTAATCCGTACGACTGTGAAACAGACCACCCAGTCAATCGTGCGATAGACCAGGTAAAGAGAGCGTTGTACGTGGATGATTTCCGTCGTTCGAGGCATAACTCCATCCGCATGGCCCGATACTCTCTCCGGTCTGAGCAGAGGGTCAGCCTAGCTCGCACATAATCACAGAGACAGAACTCACTTGTGGTCAATGATCTTAACACGGATGCCAGACGTCGCTAAAGCATTGGCGCAGACGAGACCAGCGGGTCCAGCACCAACGATGAGGACGTCGACCTGTGTAGCGTTGGTTTGTTCCATTCGGGCAGAAGGGAGTTCTTCCGCGATGATGCCATTCGACTGCTTTTAAAGGCCCTGGAGGGAAGGAAGGTCTGGCGCTCGGGCACGCTCACCAGCTGACCTCTTCATACTAACCGACTTCATCGAAGGTGAGCCACATACGTAGCCTGTCAGACAGACTCACATATGGAGCGCAGATGATTCCCGAGAGCATCTAGAGGCGACGTAATGGCTGAGGAGACGAGTGGTATGTGATCTAGGTTGAATGTAGCCGTGTTGGACGCAACGGTGGCATTGACGTTGCGGGTCGTATGATTGACGACGCTGGACGTTCTGGCAGAGTTAGATTGTATCGCGGAACCCGGCTCGGTGAAGGGCACTTCGATCCCATTCTGTCCGAGGGTCTTGAAGTGCCGGGAGGAGTAATGTTCCATTCAGTCAGATGGCCTAGAGAGGCGCGCGGTGACCCCACGGTGTCTTGGGCACATAGACTCTGGCAGAGGTGAAGTGAAGGCAGAACTCACCGAAGGCTTCCTGTAGATCACTGACGTTCCGCATCATCAGCCAATGGGATCCTGAGAGACAGTCACGGTCAATTGAACTCGCAAGTCCTTCACAGACTTGATGGTGAAGGATGTCGGGTATGAAATGTCGAATGTCTGATGAGCTGAACTCCTCACATCGGGCGGGTGAAGAAGCAGTGCGCCATGCAGAGAAGAGCTCGGGGGAAGGGGAAGCTCTCGGTGAAGTCGAGCTGGGACAGCGCTAGGTCGAGGTGAACCAAGTAGAGACACGTTCAAGAAAGTTCATGCTCCTTAGGCCTCAGCTGGAGATGACTGGCAAGAGGGCTTCTGGCGAAAGGACTTGTGTGTATGCACGAAATGGCATCTCGACATCATATTCAGGAAGAAGGAGAAAGCGGTCACATGAAATGCCGACTTTCTCTCGACTCCTATGCTCTGCTTCCCTCGGTAATTTCATTGGTCAGTCCGTGAAGAACTTAGAGGAACCTATGAGCGTCAGGTCACCGTCACCCAGTAAACTGGGCAGTATGCAGCTCCCTCTTACACACTGGGCTATTGAGCCGCACCATGGGGTGGTCCGACTCAACAGCCATATGAATGGGACGATACGCAATCATATGCATCCTCTCAGCTTTCACATTGGTCTGCCTCGTACAAGGTACCTTGCATACTCACCCAGTCAAAATAACAGCATGACGAGGGGACTCCGCGCCCGCAGGCACAGAAGAGATGCAGCAGTGGTGGATAAACAGGGGCCAGCTTCTTGAAGAATTGATTCTTCCCTGAGCAAAACCGCATCACTCAACAGCACCGACAACGCTGCATCCAATTGGAGATTCGAAGCTTTGCTCCATCGCTTGCGCCCGCTCAAGGAATTATCAAGGAAATCAATCCACTTCGACTGATTTTACGGTAAATGCAGTAACTACGACCTCGGCTTGCTTCTGGGTTAACGGCGCTGGCGACCTTGAGCATCTTCTCGTCGTCCGACGTCCTCAATATGAACATCCTCAGCGTATCTCTTGCTTCACAGCACCAAACGAACTTTACGTATTCCTCAATTTACTGAGCGGCGCCCTCAACTCTATCAGTGGGAGCTCCCTGACCTGACTCTGACGTCGTCGGGCGGCAAAAAGCAGGTTATAAGTGAATGGATCACGAGGGCGTGTTCCACAATCTTCAAGAGCTCCACCATCCAACCAACCTTGGTTCCCTTTCAACCTCCCGACTTTCCAGGCTCACCTTTTCGTTCTCTGCTATGTCCTACGCGCCCTCTACTCTTTCCCTCGAAATAACCACCAAGACAGCTATTGTGCCAGGTTTGCTGTTATCTCTCGAACCGCCCGACGCGTTCACTCACCGCCTCATCATCCAGACGCGAAATTGCCAAATACTTCCGACTACTCTTCTTCCAACGCTGCTTGTTCAACCGCGATGAGTGAGTCCTACCACCACTATCAACCTTCCTGCTTATCTGACTTCTTCCCCCACCGCGCTCTCAGCCAACCCAGCCCCACCTCTCCTGCGTGTCTCAGAAGTCCCAACCCCAGAGCAACCCGCCCACGCTCCCGTCCTCGCACTCGCAGAAGGCCCCTTCTCCAGCCCAGACGCCCAAGAAGACACCTCAATGTCCCGCCGCCGCCTCGCCTCCAACCGCCCTTTCCTCCAACGCAACCTCTCCATGCCCAAGCGCCCCTTTCTCCAACGAAACCGTTCCTCCGCCGCCTCCCCTCTCCCCACCTCCGCAGTCACCCTCAGCTTCCGCGACCTCTTCTCTAAGCTCACCAGCGGCACGCCCCCGATGACGCCGGTCGATCAGATCGCCTCTGTACCGCAGGAGCCGCCGACGCCGGGCAAGGTCCCTGCGAAGAGGCAGAATTCGACTATCAAGGCTTCGCGTGCAAACCCGCCTCTGCTTACTCCTGCTACGCCGCTTCCTCGCGCTATGTCTGGGCCTTTCGAGGACGCACAGCCTAAGCCTCGTCGATTGTCGTACTCGACCGAGAACGCCGCCCACCTCAGCCCGGACGTAGACGCTGCGTTCACTGCGGGCAACAGAGGCCTGGAGTCGCCTGCGATCATTTAGGTCGATGTACCACCACCCATTCGTTCGTTCGTTCGTTCGTTCTTCTCGTATCCATCCATATATTTGTGCAGTGCCATGGACTTGACTTGACTTAGACCCCCCTCGGACGTTCTCCCCATACCCATATTTCTTGCAGCACCATCATAGCCTTTCACCTTTCCCGGCGAGACCATAGAGTTCGTGTCCGTAATCTTGTTTTGAGCAGCTCGCTCGCTCTTTGTTGTGTATGTTCTTGTTCCATTATAATCCAGTAGGGTCTGGATCGTTTACCGTACTTTCTTGTATAGTGTCTACCTCGACTGCAGTAATCTAAAAGCACCCATCGACTGGGCCACCGTCGCAATCTATCGACCAGAGACAGACCTGGTGTTCGACTTGCTCATCGATCATTACCAACACGGATGGCGACTCGAGCAGAATCACAATCAGGCAGCGAGGAGGTGCGTGTGAAGTGGTGTGGATATAGATTCGTGTACATATGTGGATGGTGCTGCTGGTACATTTACATACGAACTGCCGTGTCCGTTGTGTAGAGAGTGTATAAATACGCCCATAAGGAAAGGGACGTCGTTAAATATCCAATGGATGCCTGCCCGCCCAGCCAGGAAGAAATTACTGCTGCACCCCTTGACTGACGTCTGGGTAAACGTCGAATCGCCTCTGCTTCGTCACGGGGATGCCGTCGCGGGCGTAGTCGAACACTTCTGGGTCTGGAAGGAGGTGGTTAGAACGGTGTGGCGAAGGGAGGGAGGTAGCAGCCTACCGATGTCGACGTAGACGATTTTTTCGTCCTCCTCGGCTTGGGCGATGACTTTGCCCCTGGAAGGTGAAAGTGGTCAATTAACTGGACGGAGAAGGGAATGGAAGAGAACGTACATTGGGTCGACGACCATGGAGTGTCCCCAAGCGTGGTAGCCCGCGGTGAGGTCCCTCGCCACACTGCACATGGTGAAGTACACCTGGTTGTCGATGGCACTGAGAGAGAGGAAACAATGAGCAAAAAAGGACAGGGCGAATGACAAGGAAGCGTAAGTACCGAGCGCGCTGCAGGAGCTCCCAGTGTAATGGCCCGGTGGTGAGGTTGAAAGCCGCTGGGTACACGAGTAGATGGCAACCTGAAAAGCACGTTTAGGTTAGTTCATGTTCGAGAACGAAGGACGATGTATGTCGTACCCTTTCGTGCTGAGGTCATGGCGAGCTCTGGGAAACGGATGTCGTAGCAGATACCAAGGCCGATACGTGCGAATTCTGGATTCTCGGTCAGCGCCATCCAGACAAGGCTGAAGCAGATGTCACTCACCAGTATCAAAGTAGTTGTGGGTGTTTCCTGCGGTGAGGGTTTCGCTTTCCTATTGTTCGGATAGATGAGTATCGGTTGGTGAAACGTAGATGGGCGCTGTGACATACCTTGAACTTGATCTTTCCAGGAATGTCAATGTCGAACAGATGCACTTTCCGGTGCGACGCCACGAGTGCGCCTGAGCCATGAGGCATTAGCACAAGCACGTCATTCGCGGGAGCGAGCGGGGAACATTACCTGTTGGCGAGTACACAGTGCAGGTGTTGTAGACATTGTTAGTCGCAGGGCATCGCTCCGGTATTGTGCCTGTGTGAAATGCTAATCGTCAGATAACGCGCGATTCCGACGACGTGGCGGACGTACCCCCAATGAGCCATGTCCCCGTCTGCTTCGCCACCTCCGAAAGCATCTTCACGCTCTCGCTCTGGGTGTTCTCCACGTCGTACTCCTCTCCGTGCTTGTATCCGATCTCCTCGGCATACACCGGGAAATGTGTGTGTCCGTAGGGGGAGTTGAAGCATTCCTGTTATCATAAGGGAGGGTTGAGAGTGTGATTAGGCACGCTCCGAAAGTATGACTCACGGGCAGGATGATCAGATCCACTTTGGATCCAGTGGTAGGAGCAGAAGCTGCTTTGAGCACCATGTCGCGAGCATGCTGAGGTAGAGTTCAGAAACTTATATCGGAGTAAGAACGAGAGGGATGAATGTCATTACCTTGAGGTTGACGGACTTGTCAGCACCGACGTTGCCGAGCTGAATCAAGGCGAGCTTAAACGGTCTAAGGGCGGGGGCGGCCTTGTTGAGGATGGAGGACATGGTGGTTAAGGAAGAGGTGGGAAAAACTGGCTAGATAGGCTGGTCCAGGGTAGAGATTATAAGCAACTTAGCTGATCGGGAACACTTGTCCGACCTTGAAATCGTTCACCGGATTCGCAGTTGGTGATTTCCCCACATTAGAAAGTGATCGGCCGGCCCTGCTTCTATTCAATCCGACTACGCCAATTCACTTTTCCCCCTTCGTCGACCTACCGCCGGTCATTATAATCTTTCCAGAGTTCTCAACTTCTTTCCAGACAATGCGTCGTCGAGGCGAATCAATCTAGAGCCCAGGGTCCATCGTGTGCTCTTCCGGAAAACGATGCATTAAGCTGAAAACTAGTGTAGTCTATTTACAGGACCAGTAGATGATAGAACTCCTATACCCTCCCACGGCACGCTGCTCGACCGTGACATTTTTCTTCCACACTTTCCCCGCCAGACTTCGAACCTCCGCCACCGTCTTCCTTCTCAGCATGACACGCTCGCCCCCTTCTGACGAGGCCAAATGCGTCGGCGCCGCAACACTGCTTCTCTTCTCATTACCCAACTCTGAGGCCTGATTGGTTCCCCAAACCATCAAGTCCCTGCCTCCGACGCCGCCGCCGGCTTCCTTGAGTGTATCAAGGGCAAGGAGAACATGGCCCGTCGGCGAGACCGACACTGCGTATGGGCGTATGGCGATGACCTTATGCAATTCTTCGCTGTCTGGCTCACGTCAAGATGAGCACTTTTCTAGCGAGAAAGCACACTGAATGGACCTACACTCAATCAGGCCGCTGACATTCTTCGCGCGTACGGGGTAACCCTGCGAGTTATTAAACATATTGTTCCCCAGCCCGCCCCATTGGCCATTGCCGCACATCAGAACGTCCACCAGAGGCGTAGAACCGAGTTTGTTGTCACGTCGTTCCACGGTGAAACACGCTAAATCCCCGCCTGTAGCGTCTTTTTGAATGGCGACGCCCGGAGAAGAATCAGAAAGGAAGGGTGCGTGCGTACCTGCAGTGATGTTTAAACAGCTAGTCTGACTCTTGGACGGCGCTCCCCGCGAGAGAACGATCTCTGTCGGAATAGTGATAGTATCTAACATAACATTGCTGCCCAGTCCGACCTGCCTTGAATGCACGTCAGTGGTTGTGAACGCAACCCTCATCAGAAACGGGTTCTCTCACCCGTTCTCGTTATTGCCCCAACCGAGCGCGCGTCCAGTGTCCGTCAAGGCGAAGCTCGTCCGCCCTCCAGCGGCAATTTGACTAATTGTGACTTCCCGAAGTGAAGGAATCTCGAAAAGTTTGTCGTTTATCGCCAAACCGCCACTAATTGCGCTGTTCAGCTCCTCGGTAGCTTCGGTGGGTTTGCGACGGGTTTGGGGTGTAGCTTTGGCAAAAGGGTCTTTCAAGGATTTCGGGATAAGCTCAATTGGAATTCTGGGTGCGTCGAGAGGGGTGCTGGAGCTTGGGTCCGGAACGTCGAGCTTGCGATAACCTAGCTGCCCGGAAGCATTCGAGGACAAGTTGAACGCGTGAGCATAGACTCGGCCTTGCGAGGTGAGCGCAAGCAAATGATCACGTCCAGCGGCTATTGAGGTGAACCTGAAGAGCAAAGACGAGCTGAGTAAGAGTTTGCGAAAATACCGACTAGAAGGTACTGACTTTTCTCGAGAGTCTGTCTTCAAAAGGATTACGCCTTGCAGAGGTGCACTCCGCCACACGCGACTGACGTCGTACCAGGACGAGGACGGTGGTGGTGGCCAATCTGTTCGGTCGGATAACTGCGAAGGCAAAGCGTAAATGCTCCCGGAAGCAGAAAGTGCGAACACGCGATCCTCGGACACTTCTACGTGTATGATGTCCTATTGTGCGATGAGCCGAGTTCGTCCGCGGACATGCATGTTCTCCATGCAAGCTTACCTTGCCGCGAAGCGTCAACGTTGGGGCCCGTTTGCCTGTTGTCGCTTCAAAGCCGTCACCCCATTGGTAGACGTCTCCCTGGGCATCGGCACAAACCCCGTGCTTCTCGTGTAAAGCGAGGTGCCTCAGCGCCGTCTTCTCGTCAAACCAGGTGGTGAATGCTGGTGCCCTGATGGGGTCCGTGGATTTGGTTGGTGTCAGGACATGGTGACTGGAGACACAAGCTCTCAGTTTGTATAAGAGGAGCGCCGAGGAATGTGGACTCACTCATTGGACCCGCAGACGATAGGTGCGACGGAGTCATCGGTCTGGGGTAGATTCCAGCCTACTGGAGCGACACCCTCCCGGCTCTCCTGGGGTGCATCGTTTCGCACAGGTGTACAGGTGCTGTAGTAGCAGAATACCGAGGCTAGAGTGATGCCGGCGGTAGGTCCAAGGTATGACCTCGGTCGGAATGACTTTCGGGCGCTTGACGAGGCAAATCGATGCAGCGAGCCCTGAGGCGGGAGGCGAGCTACAGATCGTCGGAGCATACGTATGCGATATGTTACAGATTACTTGCAGCAGACGAGGAGCAAAGCGAGGCCGGAGTGACACTGAGACTCGGAGTGTATAGCAAGTCAAGGTTACAGAAAATTCGCGCACGTGAGAAACACGGTGGAGGTGAGGCGCGTCGAGTCCGACGGTCTAGACTACAGTACCCGTCGGCTTCAGGAAATCTGTCTCTTATGGAATCTACAGCCAGGACATCCCCTACAGAGGTTTTCACACTCAAGAAGTAGTCAAGGTTATGTAGAGTAATTGACTAGCGAACCCGAATCCCAATTAGCGTCACGAACAACGATGATCATGGCATCACTTCAATTCCGGCCAATGGCTGCTCTTCGGTTTCCAAATATTAACATTGCACGGGTACAGAGTAGCACAAGAGGCAGGGCAAAAAAGACAGCAGAACGAATTGAGCTGAGAGACATACACAGACCTCAACTATCGCAGCGAGCTCGGTTCTATCCAAGCAGCCTGTATCCATGGAACGTCAGGTCTGTGTAGAGGCAAGTAATGTCACCAACAACAGCTCGTACCGTGGAAGTGATAGTCTCGTCGCCTTCGGGACTAACAGTCTTGAACGTGGCACCTTCCTTCGCGGTCGGTGTGTTCACATGTTTTGCCAGTCGTTCGAGAGCAGCCCGGTCTAGCCCAGAACCCCGAAGCGAAGCCTCGAGCTCCTCGACCGAGCTCGCATACTTTCTCTTCTCCAAAAGCTCGGCAAGAGTGGTACCTAGCACCCTATTGGGAACGCCCCTTGAAACAGAGACAGAGTCTGCCTCGTGCTCCGACTTCAGCTGAGCGTCAAACTGCTGCCTATGTTGAGCCGACTAAAAGCACGTCATAAGCTATGAGCAGTCTAAAATGGTGGTCCGGGACGTACAGTTTGCAAGGTCTGCATATTGTGGTTCACTCGAACAGCGCCGAGTCGACTGAGATTCGCAGCAAAGTGAGGGTCTATCGAGTCCTTCTCAATGTCTACCTTTCAGGTGAGAAGTCGGTATAGTCATCCAGAGGTATAAGGTGCATCAGTACCTGAGCTTTTGGTCTCGCTGGCCATCTCTGTGTGCGCGGCGGGTGCGACGGGTTCCTTCACTCGAGTGACAGAGGGCGCAACATTCTGAACGCGTTTCGGCAGTGTACGAGCAGCTTTGGATGATGCGGAGCCCATGTTTGGAGGTTTCTCGAAGGTTGCTTGTAGTGGTACAGGTTAGCAGAGCGCGGTCACGAGTCTGCTGCATTCTCATGCCAGGGCCTCTCGGATGGCAACCTCAGGCCTCAGGCTCGAACTATGTCGCCGACACTCAAAAGATTCACGAGCGCAGCTTGTACGAGGGGATAGAAGGAGTCTAAATTATATCAAACTACACTCCAGCCTTTGTTTACTGTACAAGAGGAAGCCAGGCACAAGAGTGGACCAGTGTAAGGAGAATATATAACAACAGCTGAAGTAAGTACTTTCAAGGAACCACCGTCCGCGCCCGCATGATTTTGGGAGTATCCGATCACAAAAGAGAGGAGAGGAAGGTAAGCATACGGGGGGAAGAGATACAAAGAGCAGTGAGCAAAATAGACGGGTATGTATATGCAGCAGCGGAGCCGTATCAAACTAACAACGAGAGCATTGAGATAGAGGAGGCTGTGGGAGTCGAAGGGGTAGGGAAAAGGAGAAAGGAGCTGAGAAATGCCCAGGCAAGGAACGTTGAGAAGGCAGACCCGCCACGCTTGATGAGAAGAGAGAAAGAGGGATGAGATTTTTCTAAGTCATGTCGGAGTCGTCCAAATGTATATGTGTTGCATGAAGGATCATCAAGTGTGGTAGGTGCCGCCCATGTTCTGAGGGTTTTGGGGGTACGCTTGGTACATGTACGGCTGCGGTTGAGCGTACATATGTGGCTGAGGAGGCATGGGCTGGTAAGAGTGCTGTCCCATCCCGAGCATGCCCGGCTGGTTGAACTGGGGTTGGGGAGAGTGCGAGCCGTAGGGCACTGGCGGAGGCAAAGGGGCCGGAGAACCCATGGAAGGGCCGTTTCCTCCACGCCGGCCACCCTGTCTCTGATTATCGTCTTGGTGGCGACCTGGGTACTGATGGTAGGGATCAGCAGGAGGAGCATACCCGGTAGGGGGACGCAGGCCGTGAGGTGCGTAAGAGGGATCGACATGCATCTGTGGAGGGCCTGCCTGAGCGTTTTGACCGCCCATTTGGAGAGAAGCCATGATGGCAGCCAAGCCCTGGTCGTTCGTGGGATACCCAGATGGAAGTCCAGGCACTGCAGGAGTATTCTGCTGAGAACCCCTGGTCTTCCCGGGTGGGGCGTTGTTGGGGTAGGCGGCTGGATAGTTGGGAATGGGCAGGCCCACTTCCTCGATGAGACGGCGGTACGCCTGGGTGGCCGTAACCTTCAGCTCGATGAGCACGCGCTTTGTGGCCTCTATGTAACGCTGCTTGTGCATGGGGTCGACGAACGCGCTGGTGAGAACCTTGTGCACGACCGAAACACCATTGACCTGGTCGCCAAGAACATCGTTCAAGACATGGTCACCTGGGGAGTTGAATAGAACTTCCACGATCTGGCTGGAGGCCTGAGGCTCGATCTTCTGGTTAATGATGCGAAGGACGGTAAGCGAAGCGAGCTTGTGGGTACAGAGGTGGGATAAATGGGGCGTGAACCTAGGAGCAAGCAGGTTGTAGCGTGAAGGGAATCCAGACGTATCCAAAAGCCAAGTCAACAGCAGGGCTCCGTTCGGGTTGGTTGCAAGAGGAATGGAGTTGAGAATGACCGCAGTGGCAACGCGGCGCTGCTGGTTGATCGTGATGTACGAGCTTTCTAAGCAGGCCCTCATACTTCGAGCACCGAAGCGACCTTGGGCGACTTCCCACATACGGTCGACCATGGCATCGAAGATGAAGTCGTTGGCGGGACCACCAAAGCGAAGGCAGCATCTGTGACGATAGTCAGTACATTCGGGGAAAAATGGTGTGTAACGAATGCTACTGACTGGATCACGTAATTGCCGAATTGATCCAACAGAAGAGGAGGAGCATATGGACGAAGATTCTGTGCGATGAATGCAACCTCTTCTGGGGTCTGGACGCATTCGATGATCTTCTGTGCGGCCCATGTACCATTTTTGTGAATACCGATCATGGCGAGATGAGGTGCCAGGCGCTCCAGCATGCGGAAACGGGGAGCAGGGTTGCAGCGCTCGAACAGTTTTTGCACAACCTACAGAGAACAGTGAGCATGTGCTTGAGCGGGTGCAAGAATGGACTGACTGTGTTCCCGAGCCAATCGGAGGCGAGGTCAACAATCTCAGCATCCAGGAAATCTTCCGAGACTTGATCGATCTCCTCCACGGACATGGAACCAGAGTCTAGCCTCTTCCTGAGCTCCCTCAGCTTGGCAGCATCCCATCTGCGGTTGTTAGCTCTCTCCGACACCAAAGGAATGGTCGTATAGTACATCGTCGGGGGACGGAAGTCTGGAAGTATACGCGTGTCAATGACTGACTGTCTCTGAAAGCCCTGAGGTACTCACCAGCAAGGGCCGCAATGTCAGGTTCTGCATCAAGAGCACCACCGCTGAGTTCTGTCATGACCATCTGCTGCTCAGTAACAGCAGGGAGAAGGCCTGCAGCAGGACCAGTGTGCTGTCCACTGGCGATCAAGTCGATCAACAAGTGAGAACGGTAGTTCTCGATCCCACCACCGACGACTTGTTGCTCGGTGGGAATGGTGGATGCTCCCTTGATACCACGAAGCGTCTGGATAGTCGCTGCAACGGTGAGGTCTCCGATGGGGTGAGCTACGTTTGCCGCGTCCTCGCCACCTTCTTGGCTTCCTTTAACGGGAACCTTGGCGAAGCCAATGCGGATAGCACCGACATCGCTACCGAGCACGTCACGACCGTTGAGTGCCTTCCTAGCCCGAACGGCATCATCGAGACGTTCGAAGTTGACTGTCAAAGCGGTAAGTATGATGGAGTACATAGAGGCAGAAGACCACCTACTGAAGCCGCAATTCTTGTGAGTCAGGACCCTAGCAGATTCGATAGGCCCGTAAGGACTGAACACGCTGAGAATGGCAGCAGGTGTAGTCGTCGAGGGGATAGAGCCAATCCAAAGCGCACGAGTGGGCGAAGACTGGAGCTGTGCGTCCATCCCACTTCCAGGCGGTCCTCCAGCGGCAGTCTTTCCAGCAGAAGGCGTTGTGGTACCCGATCCGGCAGCGGGCGTGTTTTTGGCAGGTGCGACTGGGGCACTGTCCGCCTTGCCGAAGCCAATCCTAACGGTTTGACCATTGGGCATCCCGATGTTGCCGCCGAGACGGTTGAGAACATCTTCCTTTGCTCGAATAGCATCCGCTTGATCAACGAAGTTAACGAAACCGCATTCCTGTAGGGGTTATTCTGATGAGCGACTGTCTGAACATCACTGAGAGCAACACACCTTCTCAGGAAGCAGACGGAGACTTTCGATGGCGCCATACGGCGCAAAGACGTGAATGAGCTGCTCGCTAGTAACAGCGCTGTCTAAGTTTCCAATCCAGAGCGACCTGGTGGGGGTCTGCGTCTGGGAGGAGGTCTGCTGTTCGGCTTTGGGCGAGACGGAGCGGTGGGGTCCGGATGGTGCCATGAGATACGGTGACTGGCGCTGATTGGGAGCTTCGCCGTTCTGTTGGAAACGCAATGCGGTCGAGGCAGCAGAGTTGCCGACGTTGCTGAGACGAGGAGCGGGAACCTTCTCTGGTTGTTGGGGCTCTTGCCTCATCGGGGTGACGGCCTGAGGAGTTAGCTGAGAGTTCAGATTGTTCCCGAGCAGAGAAGCCGTCGAGTTCGATGGGGACATGTCATTGAGGTACGCCATGGAGTTAGGCTGTTGGGACACAGTTGCACGTCTTTGGATAGTGCGCATAGGGTCGTCCAAGGTACCGACTGAAATGGCTCGAGGACGATTTCCCAGGCCATGGGGCGAAAGGTGATCGATGGACCTGAAACCTTTCGCGACGTACTGGTTGGCGTCATAATTGCCCTGTAAATCATAGGCGCTCCTTCCTTGGTTTCCGTATCCATCGTCGTTATAGTTATCGAAGTACTCCTCATCCTCGTCGTTGGTAGGAGAAAGGATGGCGTTGAGACTCGGGGCTCCTCGGGTGCGGTAAGGGTTGGAGACGGTGCTTGCCCTCAAACGAGACGCAGGGTTGGCTAAATTGCCTGCGATCGCTGCCTGAGCCTGGTTGCGAAGCTCAGAAAGCGTGGCGGCAGGGGGGTGACGGTGACTATCGTCAAGACCGAGGTAATCCAACGTGTGCACATCAAAGTCGTCCTGTGATTCGGCCGAAGTAACTGACCGCAGCTCGTCCAACGTTCCAAAGCCATTATTGCCGTTGGCGGAGGTAAGCCAGGAAGAGGAGAAGATGGATGGTCCAAACGCGTTGGAAAGGCCGCCGGAAGGAAGTGTGAGAGAACCGGATCTAAGTCGGCTATTCCTTTCGGTTACCGCAGAAGTTGCGACAGAGGAAGCCACGGAAGTGGAGTGACGTAAGGTTGGCCTGCTGAGGCCTGCCAATGAGTTCGCAGCCAATTGGTTGGAAGAAGCTGTGTTGGCATTGGGGGTGGGGCTTTGGCGTATTTGCTGATCCACGAATGATTCCGTGGAGGGGGAACCCGTCCCGAGCGGGTTGGAGGCTGCATACCTCTGGGCAGCGAGTTGAACATTTGACGGCAAAGTACCAGCCCTCGCCTAGCGAAGGACAAGGTTAGCATTAAGCTGAGCACGAGATAATCAACACGGACCCGTCTGAAGCCAGGTGGGTAATTAGTGGGCGGGAGGCCAGAGGAGCCGTCGCTTGGGGTCGTGACTAGAGTCGGGACCTCATTAGTTGGAGAGCCTGAGGCAAGAGCACGTAGTGCCGGAGGCCTGTATCTCAGCCTGTCGTCGGAGGCGAGTTCCCTTGCCCTGAAATATTGTTGTGAGCGAAACCGTAGACAGCAGGACCTCCGACGCCCGCGGCGTCCCGAGAGATGCGAAAGAAACCGTACCTTTTTGCATAGGCAGCTGAGGGTGCCGGCGGCGGCGTTTTGCCAGAGGATACTCTGGAGTATGGTCCGTTATTATCCGTAGCAGATAAAGACATTAAATCTCGACTTGAAGCTCTGAAGATCGAAAATTAGGGATTACGAATGTGGATCGCTTCCTGAACAAGCGAGATCGTAAGGTGTCGGGAGAAATCGATTAGGAAGGATGGCGGCGGTTAATAGTAGGTGGTGAAGTAGACCCAGAGAGGGCAAGTACTATAGATATGGAGGACGGGAGCCCAGGCTCAGAACGATACGTTAGAAATGGATGAGTGGAACCACAGGTGCGCCGCCGCGAGTCTCAAGACAGCTCCTCTGCGCCGTGACAATCAAATCCTGTCACACAGGTGGATCGTCACACAGTGCTGGCAGTGGCAGCTCTCTCGGCCATAAAATCTTCAACCTTAGCAACAATGAAGATCTTTCTTGATCGCTTACCGTGAGCACATACAATAGCATCGAATACACTAACCGCAGTGTCTGCTGTCCGGCTGTTTCTCGACTCCGCCGGGGCTCTGGACTGCAGAAACACTTGCAAACGAATTCATTCCTAGCGCAGGCCGGCGAAAGGGCCGCCTGCAAAGGCTTCCGACTTTGCTCTTTCGAAGGCTACAAAGCCTGATGCAAGAACGCCGAATCAGAAAACTTTCTGCCCCTCATCAGGTTTTCATCGTCGATGGCAGCTCGCCACGGACTCCACGTGCGACTTTGCCATTGATCTACTACTTGGGAATTTTGGTACTCTCGGTTCACTGGGCTTCGTCGCGAGCTTCTGATTTTCTCCGTCGAGCTCAGCGGCGCTGGTACACTTTTGCTGGCTTTCGGGGCCGACTGTCGTTTCAACGCCTGCGGTGCAGACCGGATGCAGTAAGTCATCAAAGCGGTACTACCGCGAGGACGCATAGAGAACGCGCTGAATAAGTGGCGTCGCGTACCGTGTTCATCAGAACGCCTCGGCCTCATCGTTCCATCATGCAGTGCGCTCTGTAATACTACCAGTGCAAGAAAAACCTCTTTGTGCGGTCAATGACATCAAGATCCTTGTCTGCTCACAACTTGCTCTTCAAGCTTGAGCTAATAGGTACCACAAACCGCGATGTGGGTAGTCCTTTGCCACTCGAACTCGACGGGCACACGCAAGGGAGAGGAGAGAGGAAAGGGGATTGTTCTTAAGCATGAAACTATACGAGTACTGAACTATGTATACCAATACAACTTTGAGCTACGAAAAGAAAACGAAAACGAAAAACGTGTACTGTAATGCAAAACAACGAAAAGCAGCCCAGCGGGCGGAGGGAAGACGAAAGATTATAAAGACAAGCCCAAGCTAGGACGCAAACGGTGCTCGAGGGTATGCAACGTTGGCGAGATCTAGGTGGGAGAAGGCGATTTGTTTCTAGAGTACTTTGCGTATGAGTCAACGTCCGATCCCGTGCGACGCCCCATGACACCAAAGATAAGGAAGATCAAGAACGAAAGAGCTGCTGCGATAACAAAGAGACCCAGTGCCATGCAGGCTCATAATGTAACGAGGAAAAAACGAGGCGACATAGAAGGGAGAGGGATCATGGGGTGGATGAATGTGCTTTGGAAGGAACTCGGCAGCGCAGAAAGCGAAGAGGGATAATCATGTTTATTCATGCTGCAAGAGGAGGGAAGAGCAAGAAGGGAGAAGCATACTGTAGGCGAAACATATCTGATACAAATTCTAAGTCATCAACAAGCAACCGACAGAAGAGCAGCGAAGGGATAGCGATCTCGGGTCCAAGAAATGTGGGCAACAGGAAAGAGAGGAAGATTGGGATGGAACGTATCATCATGAACTGGCGTTACGGCCACGGCCACGTTTCGCCTTCGTTGGCGCAGATCGGGTGGTTGGCGGCGCGGACGCGTTCGAGCCACTTGCGACTCGTTTCGAGCGACGAAGTGGTTTTGGTGACGGTGGTCGAGTCGGTTCTTCATCTACGTTGTCTTCTAGCTCCGTCAACACATCGTCGTCGTCGTCGTCGTCCAAGTAATTTTGAACTGTCTGAGCAACAGCTTTCGCAATTTCTTCGACCGGAGCCTCAATGACAACCTCCAAAGCGTGCTCCTTCTCCTTCTCCTGTTCTGGAATACAGCAAAACTGTTGGAAGAGGTCCTCCTCGGACTCCGACATCGGGCTATCCTGGGATATCGAGATAGCTTGCGACATGAACGGTAGGATGAGCGAGGACGACAAGGGAGGATGAGGGACAGGAGAAGACGCCATGTGGTTCCTCTCAGCCTCGAGGGTCGAGCTGAATTGAGAGCCGAACTGACCACGCGCCCGAAGGTCTGCGCTGCCGCTGTAAGTCTCTTGCAACTCCGTGGGGAATTGCTCGTGAAGCGATGGGGAGAGGAAAGTATCCAGAAGTCCAGTGGGGACAGATTGTTCCTGAACGAACGATCGTGCAGAAGCGAGGGGCACCCAATTACCAACGACGGCCTGAGATCCCCGCGACACCACAGTAACATCCGGTATCTCCTTGGATAACGTGGGAGCAAAGCCAAGATGGTTGACGATGGGCGTCAGGTTCACGTAGTCGGAGTCGACCCGTCGCAGCAGATGTGATGGACCAAGCATCATCTGGTAAGCGAAGATACCTGGGAGGGCTTGGTAAGAACAAGAAATCAAAACGGGGAGGACAGGAAGCTTACCTTCTAGATGCGTAGCAGTGATAGCAGGCGAAGAAGGGCCGGCCATATGTAACACGGCGGGGTCGTTGATGGCAGGGAACTCCGTAAAAGGGGTCCGAGAAGATGACGCTGTCGATGAGCACACGGTCATACTGCCCAGCATGAAGGACAACGACGCCGTAGGGGTGAGAGGTGGTACTGATGAAACATCGGATGACGAGGGCGGTGATGAAGAGGAATGGAAACTGGGTCCTGCAGTGTACGCACGAGAGCGTCCGGGCTCCACAGAGAAAAAGGAGGTGTCGGAGTCGATTCCTATATCACTGTGGCGGCGTGATTCCAACGGTGATTGGCATTGGAAAGACGGGGAAAGAAGATTGAAATCCAGATCATCTTCTTCTTCCTTGATCGACAAAGGAGAAGCAGCTTCGGCGACAGGAGAATACCAATCGGAGCGCTGCTCGTAGCTCGAGGACTGCCAGTGAAGCATGCTGGTATCTTCCACCTTGACAGGGGCGAAGTTGTCCAATTCAGGCACGGTGAGCATAAAATCGGAGGGGACATCGTCGTTCCAGGGATCCAAGATGTCCTGAAGCCCCTCCTTGATAGCCACACGTGTGCTTGGAGGCATGACGGGAGCCGACGGGGACCGAGGCCCAGAGCTTTCGCCGTCGGCCTCGCTATCGCACTCGAAGTCTGAATCGTCCGATCCCATGTATTCGTCTTCTGAATCGGGTGGCGGCGATGGAATGATGGAGATGTGTGGAGGAGAGCGATGGCAGAACATCCTGTCAGTGGATGAGAGGAATGGGCTGGCGCCATACACCACGGGTTCACTGGAAGGAATGGACATCGCCCTCTTGGGATACTTGGGAAGGCACGACTGCCGTTCATCTTGGATATCTGACATCCTGTCGAGATCATTCTCCGAGGAAGACGACTCATCATCCGAGTCGAGGCTAATGACCTCTCGTGATGTGATGGACAGCGACGGGCCACCAGGGTTACGGGGTAACAAAGGTTTGAGTCTGAGCGTCAGCTTGACCTTGGGAGGCGGAGGGGGGTCATCGAGCACCGAGGCATCAGAGGCATTGCCGTCCTCGTCCAGCCCCTTATTGCAACTCCGAACTGGGCGCTTCCGCTTCTGGCCACATATTTCGGGCTGCGATCGACGTGGCTTCGTGGCGGGCTGAGCACTGAGGATGAGGGGTGGCTTATCTTCTATCACGTAATCGCAAAGTCGAATATTGGCCCGTGAGAAGGGACAAGGGGCCCCAGTGGCTCTGCTGAGATACCACACAGCCGTCCCTCGCCTGAAGTTGGTGAGGCGTTTGTCAGACTTGGAGACGTGAGCGCCACCACTCTTGGAGTGCAAGCCCTGAGCGAGGTCGTCGTCTGCAGATGTTCCGGACAGAGTGTGGGAGAGGAGGAGGGGTTGGTCGTGCTGTTCTTCGCATCGCTGATTGTGGTTGCGGATGTATGTGGTAATAGCCTGGCCGGCAGCAGAGGAGCTAGAGCGACAAATTAGTGATCGGAGTGGCCGGACTGAGACTGCGGAACCATTACTTACTTCATGCTTACAAGCCCGAACTTTGCGGTCATCTCAGCGAGATCCTTTATGGTCATAGCGCGATTATCCTATACGACGCGACGTCAGCCACCAATGTCAACGAGAACGTGACGGCATTGCACAGAAACACGGTACTCACTACGGACATGAAAGCGCGGCCTATCGCAATGAATGTTTTGCTGTTCACATCCTCGGGATGCAGCACGACGTCTCTTGGAGGAAATTCCGGGAAATCATTCGGCTGTATAATTTCGACGGTTGGAGATGGCGAGGACTTTGCCCTTGTCTTGAGTGGAGCAGAGGTGGATGGTTCTGGAGAAGGGCGCGCCCTGTTGGAGGGCTTGAGGATATTCGAGTGTTGTTGCTGGTGATGGTGGTGGCGGGTACGGGTGCCGTACTGATGGCTTGTCGAGGCTGGTGATTCGAGGTCGGCGAGCATGTGAAGGGGCTAGTTCATGGATATTGGGATAATTAATAGTGGATAGTATCGACCAGCGAGCTCAAAGATTATTAGGTGTTGGTCGTAAAGGAGGAGAGGAATGGGTGCTTGAGATGGGGAGATGATGGTTGTTTGGAGAGAAGAGGCGAATGAGAAGGGAAAGAAAGTTAGAGTTGAGTCCGGTTATTCTATGTAAAGAGTCAAGAAGCCATCATTACCAGGATCACTGACCCTGTGAGATCACCCCACAAGCGCTTAGTCGTGATCGCTTGATTTCTCATTATTTGCTGAACCCCTGATTTTTATTTGCCGCCTCATTACCTTCAGTGGCAAGTCCCCCTCTTCCTCGACGTCAAGAACGACGAGGAACAAGGCCCTCAACAAAAAAATGCTACCCAGATATCTACTAGTCTAATTCATTCGTATGAGTTCCCATGACCTCTGTACACCGCGCAACCAAATTCTCTCCCTCGATACGCTCCCCAAGCATGCATACTTATATATCTATATCCCTCTATCGGCTCCATCAAACAGCTCTCTCCTTTTGGCGGATTCTCCCTAGATACTCCTCCCATTATCGTCAAGTCCACAATGCCCCTTTCCTCTCCATCATCGTACTTCACTTCAGTATCAGATGCACAATACATTCCCTAGCGCTTTTCGTTCCCATGAGCTTCCACATCCTTTTGTTTTCCTTCCTTTTGAGCTCAAACACCGTGCCAGCGGATGAATGGATAGTGGAAGAGGAACGGAGGTTTGGCCATGCTCAGGCCGCACAGCTCTCGACGCGTTACCTATTCATGTCGACATTTCGACAATTCCAACGTCAGCTGGTGCAACTCAGTTCAATTCACTCAAAAAATACACCCGTATCAAAATGCAAAAGCATGACGCTCCCTCCAGCGTCATCTACCATGCCGCTCGTCGAAACTTGCGCCACCTGCATTCCGGTGATGTTGAGGAAGGTAACTTGGACAGCGAGCAAAGGTATGATGGGACAGACAATAGCGGCAGATGTATTCGGTTAGTACACGTAACAAATACGGGTTATCCTTATCGTACCCTTTGAGCAAGGGCGAGTACCTACAGACGAGAAACGCTATGTATACAGACAAAGATGGACAGAGCGAGGCAAGAAAAAGGCATAAACAACAATAAAGAGAGAAACAATAACGTAGAATGTGAGAGCGACCCAAAAAGAATAGCAAAGCATCATGTACAAGGAGAGAGGGAGAGAGCAGAACAGGAGCCGACGGGAGAGAGAGAGAGAGAGAGAGAGCACGCCAAAACTTAGGCTGTGGCCTGAGAACGCATTGTCAGCAAAGAGCGGAAGAAAGCGCGCAAGAAACCATTCCCACCTTCTTTGCAGTAGCCTTCGCCTTCGACTTGGGTTTGGCAGCGGCCTCCTTTGCAGCAACCTGAGAGAAAACCCCATATTAGGAACAGGCACACCAAGGAAGATAAGACTATGGTCTGACCTTCTTCTTCTCAGTAGTCTTCGCCGTCACCTTCTTTGCCGCTGGCTTCTTCGAAGCAGTAGCAGTCGCTTTCTTTGTCGCAGTGGCAGCCTTCTTAGGGGCAGCAGCAGGCGCTTTCTTCGTGGCAGTGGTAGCGGAGGTCTTCTTGGCCGCCGGAGCAGCAGATTTCTTCGTCGCTGCGGCGGCGGGCTTCTTCGTGGTAGTAGATTTCGCCTTCGTAGCAGCAACGGGCTTCTTGTCGGCAGGCTTAACAGCAGGCTTGGTCGCAGTGGTAGGCTTCTTCACTGCACCAGCAGGCTTCGTGTTCTACAAAGAGCAAGGGGAACAATGAGTAAACGAGAACAAGGAACGGATCAAGACAAGACAACAACGTACCTCCTTGGTCGACTCGGACTTGCTCTTCTTGGGTGCGAGCTTGACCTTGCCGGAAGGCCCCTTTGGCAGTGTGAATACGCCGCCCTTCTCACCTATTGATGGATTAGCACACGCGTTACCCAGCTGGAAGAGAGGAAGAACTGACCAGAGACAATAGCAGCGCTGAGTTGGTGGAGGTTGGTGCCGTTGAACTCAACGTGATACTTCTCCTCAGCGTACTGTGAACGAAGGACGTCAGCGGCACATCCCGGTCAGAGACGGACACCCAAGTCGACTGACCTTCTTGATAGCCTGTCGGCTGACTCCAGAGCGCTCTTGAGAGTCAACGATGCACTCCTACAGATAGATCGCACTCATCAGCAGTAATCCAACGTGAGCGAAGACGAAAAGTGCAACATACCTTGATGATGTCCTTCCACGGGGGTCTGCCAGAGGCAGCAGCGGTCTCAGTCTTCTTGGGAGCAGCAGCCTTCTTCGGTGCAGCCGCCTTCTTCGCAGCAGCAGGCTTAGCGACAGACTTCTTAGCAGCAGCAGCACGAGTTGGCCTCTCAGTAGTAGAAGCCTCCTCGTGAGCAGGAGACGAAGGCGCATCGACGGCAGATTCATCGTCAGTCACCCCAGGGCGGGTAGCCTCATCGGCGACGGGAGCAGGAGAGCTAGCGGTATGTTGGGACATTGTGTGTGATCAGGGATATAGACAGTAGGATGGATCGCCAATGGCAGGAAGCGCGAAGACCAGAGAAGATATGGAAAGAGGGCGAGAGAGGTAAGTGTTACGGGGGGCAGGGAATTGATTGAGTCTCACCTCCTTTAATGGAAACTGGAGCAGTAGATCATCTGACGTCGAGCAGGTTTGTTTGGAGATGTTTTGTTTAACAACAGCGTGGCTGTGCAGTGTCGCGAGCAGCGCGTCGCGCGCGCGACAGCGCCTGCCCTACACAACGTGTTGAACGTGCCACACGTTCTATTGTTCTCTCGTATCCCATAAATATACATGTGTTGTTGGAAAACCAAGATAAGGATGGACATTCCCACCGCGAGGACGATGAGACCATACTCGAACAATATCGATATCGGATCAGGTTATATAAACGAGTAAATAATACACAGTGTACGGAGTCGACTACATAGGTGTATTAAGGAGCGGTACGTAGTGAGGGGAATACGGCGATAGAAACAATGGGGCGGGAGCAAGTATACACGAAGAAGAGTCTGGAGAATGAGCGCAACACGGACGGGCAGCTCAACAAAAAGGTTCGAAGGGATATAGAGCAGAAATCATACAGTGGGTAGGGGTTCGAGAACGTCCCTTATGAAGAGATGGAAACAGTGGGTGGGCTATAGCCCAGAGAGAAGATTTGCTACACGGGTAAGCGATAGATAGGCGATGACCATCGAGGACGAAACAGAAGGAGAAAGTCCGGAAAAGTCGGGGTAATGAGCGATGCGGGTGGTATCAAGAATTATAGAGAAAATAAAATGAGAGTGGGCAGTTCCAAAACTTAGAACTCAAGGAACTGATAGTATAAGGGATCCATCTTCTGTTGCACGGGCACGGGACCTTCTTCGCGCAAGAGTCCTGGAATGTCTTCGGCCAAAGGGGGAGGGATGTGTAAGAAGTGGCGGGTATCGTCCATTGAGGTGGTAAATGGGATAATGGGAGCCTAAATAGTCTGATTGAGCATTCCACTCAGGTTAAATCCAGGAAGAAAAGTACTCACGCTAATCTCTCTGCGCTCTAGGGCATCCCAATCAACGCCTCTAAACCACGGGTGTTCGAGAACATCTTGCGGGCCTCCAATCATGTTTCCCAAACGCATGGAGCGATCCGGCTCCAGGAAGCCTTTAATAATTTCCTTGGAAAGCCTATCCATCGCCCTCGGGTAGTGGACATGACCAGCCAGAATCTTCTCGTAGATCCCATACGCCGTGTCGTCGAAGAATGGCGGGTGTCCGACGAGCATCTCGTAGCACAGGATTCCGCAGGCCCACCAATCAGCAGCCTTCCCATGACCATCGGACTGGATGATCTCCGGTGCCAAATACTCGGGCGTTCCGCACACTGTCCAAGTACGATCGTCTACCACCTTGGCGAACCCAAAGTCCGTTAGGCGGAGGTAGCCTCGTGAATCAAGCAGAAGATTCTCCGGTTTCAGATCACGGTAGATGATGTTAAACGAGTGAAGGAATTTTAGCGCAAGAATGATGGTGGCGAGATAGAACCGAGTGACGTCGGGAGTAAATTGTCGTGCGCGCCTCAGGTGGGTGAAAAGTTCGCCTCCAGGAACGTAGGACAAAAGCATGTAGATATTCATGCTGTCCTGGAAGGTGGCGTAGAGGTCGACAATGAATGGGTGGCGAACTCGGGAGAGGATGTAGCGCTCGGCGTTGACATGCTCTACCTGGCGCTGGCGAACGATCTCTGTTTTCTTGAGCACCTTCATAGCGAAATAGCTCTGCGAACCAGGATTTGAGGCTCTGTACCGGACTAGCAGAACCCGGCCAAATGTTCCCGTGCCTGGTGTTGAAAAAACGCAAACATCAATTAGTGACGAATATGGTGATAGACGCTGGCTATGCAAACCAACCTAATGACCCTTTGACCTGGAAGTCGGTCAACCTGAGGCGACCTCGACGTTCTATGTGAACCTGTTCGTCTTCGAGGATTCTGAGCGGCGCTTGTGGGCCTGGCTGCTCCGAGTGCGACGCACTGAGTGTGCTCTGGCGTCGTGGCGCAGGATTGGGTGATGACGTGCCCTCGGATGCCACGGCCTGGGAGTTGGGTACCTCTGCAAGGGACGCTTGAGACGACTGAGTATCGACATCAACTTCCATATGGTCGACATCGTCTAAAGCGGCACGGTTGGGCGAGACTGGAGGGGTAATCGGTTCTGCATTGATGCTAGAACGACCTCGTACGGGTTGTAGTGGCGGGCATATGAGCTCTAGAGGAGGAGTGGTAGAAGAGGAGGGGCGGCGTGTGGTCGACACAGGGCTGCGCAGCATGGGGAAAGCGGGGAAATGAGAAAAGGAAGGGAAATTATTCTAGCGGGGTAAATGGGAAAGGGTAGGAGAATAAGATGGAAGGCAGTTCAGATGGGACGCTGAGAGTTTCGATGTGATTATGATTGGGTGATGGCGACAAAAGAGAACATAAAAGCAGAGAGCAACAGTTGATGATTCGCGAGCTCGCGCTTATAAGATGTCGTCGAACCAGTATGCATCCAGTGCCGTAGTAAGGCCTGACCGGTACACGCTTAGAAATGGCAGATATAAAATGGGCAGTAGCTGGGTAGGTCGTCAAGCTACAAAGTAACCGACAGGGAGCAGGTAAACGTGAAGGTCAAAGTGGTTGCTGTGGTTGCTGCCGTTAAAACACGTCCACGCTGCGTTCACGCGAGATGTCCAGGGTCATCACGATCACTGACAGGAGTTCACTGACTCTCACTAATTTCAATTATTGACCTGATCATCAACATTCAGTGTCTGCTGCCCCCGAGCCCGATCCAAGGGGCGCTTTGCCAAACTACCGAGCTTTGCAACTTGCCAGCAACAGCAACAACCTGTCAGATACTGTCAGCTATATTCTTTGTGCCGGCCGCCGTGTCTATTCCTCCACGTCATGACCCAGCAACGCCAGGAGAGCGGGCCCTCTGGCTTCTTTGCTGCTGTCGCTGGGACGATGCCTTCTCTCAACTTGAGAGAAAGATGGGACGACTGTGAGGATCTTCACAGCCTTGTCTTGAGCATGAAAGCTTAGGCTACTTCCAGACAGGCATGCGCAGGTGAACCGAGAGGAGGGCCGAATAGCCCTGACGTCCCTTCTTCAACCTAGCGATCGTGATGGAGACGGTGGGCCTCTCGAGACTGGAGTTTCTGAGGACGTGCACAGTACAAGCTTTCTCGACACCTCTCTCCCGACGAGGGCTACGCGCCTGCGTCGCAAGGCTGCCTCTGGCGTATGCTGCGGTATGAAGTCAGTACGCCAAACCTATGTTGCTCCTGCCCGGAAAATCGTTGATGCGATGCTGCGTTTCATTTAGTGTTAGTCTGTTCTGGCGAGCATTCGGTATTGTCGCGGGGCTCCTTGTCCTCTGGAACGCTGTCAAGCTAACGATCTGGGCTGCCGTTACCGTGAGTGATCCAATAAATAATCCACCGTGTATTGGTGACCTCTGTTTCAATGAACCTGACATCCTCAGACAGCCTCCTCCGGACGGTCTCGAGGACATGCCCGCATATAGCACGTCGCTTGGTTGCCTTGACGCGCCACACATTTACAATGGGTCCATGGTCACCTTCGAGACTGGAATGGCAGGAGAACATCCCAGTGCTCTTGTCATCACCGGAGGTGCTGTGGGTACCATTACGATCCACAAAGCTCCTTCAGAACCTCGCAGAATCCGATATACGATGACGCTGAGAACAGATGACGAGAGTCTCCTCGAGCAGGTCCAGATTCATGAGATCGACGAGGGAGAGTCTTCTCGCCTCCTCCTCAATACACCAGAGGCAGCGTTGGAGTCCACAGCCTGTTCCCGGTTCGACATCAACATCTACATACCCTCAACCAGTGCTCGGTATCACCTAGCTGCACACACACGCACCCATGTCCGCTTCGATGGCGACGAATTGTTTATGAATCACCTGTATATCAGCATGTACGACGTGACGGGCCGGACCCAGATTCTCCCGCACGCCAACGTTCACGCAGACGAGCTGAAGCTCGAGATGTCCAGTGGGTGGTTGGTGGGCGACGTCTCTGTTTCGAACCTCACGATGATCAACACACATCGCGGCGACGCGCGCACTAACCTACAGGTCAAGCCGACACTGTATAGGAGCAATGGTCCGGAGATACCGCCCGCGAAACTGATCACGGCCACTGGTCGTGGACGGACGGATATCACCTACACGAGTGATCCTTCGTTCAAGCACAGGACGATCCATTCTGACCACAGCTCAAGCACTGGCGACATCTACCTCACATATAAGCATTCCGGGTTCAATGGTCTGGTGCAGTTGAACACCAAATCGCTCAGGGCTACTGGCATCCAGAAGCTTGCGGATGGGGAGGAACACTGGACGCATTATGTTGGGGACAAGGAGGGCGGAGATTCGATGAGAATATCCTCGAGAGGATGGACTGGCTTGTATTTCTAGTGCTTGTGGATGGACTAATACCATATATGGACGAGGATGCCCATACTAATAAACGATTACATATCCTTCTACTAGTACAATGATAACGCAACTTATCAGAGACCGAATGCGACGGCAGGAGCACCGTATAATCCACAAACAATCTTAGACTTCCCTTCTTCCCCAGCGCCTGCAGCTGGGTATACTGGTACAAAATGCTCTGTAACAGCGATCAGTTCGCCGGCGACCGGTAGCACAAAGAATGGATATAAGTACCCTCTCTAGGATGACTGGCCCGCAACCCTTCGTGCTTGAGGAGTTCGAACATGGCCTTCTTACGTGCTGCGGGCTGTGTACAAAAGTGCCATGAGCGTCATCGAGCTAACTAGGGTGTAAGTACGGGAGTGCACTTACGTCCTCGACGCCCATTGCTTCAAAGACAGCGTCATCAAATGCCTTGTGTGTTGGTTTAGCGTACTCTGGATTGAAAGACGGCATATCCCGCAAATTGTGGATCGTAAGGCCTCCCGAGAGTATTAGGATCCCTTCCTCTCTGCGCTCTTCTTTAGACGTAGAACTGGATTTGGAGAGAAGAGAAAAATCGTACCTCAACTTCGAGACAGCTTTGCCCAGCGCCCAGTTCTTCTCAGGATCCAATGACTCGTCGATTGATACCTGAACAACGGGAACGTCTAGAAACTCCTCGCCAAACATTATTCGGAAAGGCACAAACACGCCGTGATCTGTGAAATCGGTCAACCCAAGAATTCCTTCCAAGTATGGACTGTACGCACCTAGGCCAGGTCCATTGAATCCGCGGCCATCTTCGCCCCTGCTTTCAAGCTTTGGTGAGAGACGAGCAGACTGTCCTGCCTGTACGTGCGCATGTCAGCCATGGCCCATGTTGCTTCGGGGATGCTCTTTGTGACACTCACTTGCTTGTAGAGATTGACGACGCGTTCCGAGAGCTGTTTGCTGCCTTTAGACTTGAACTTGAGCTCGTAAAGGGCGGGCTGCACATGGAAACATAACTATCAGACCCACGAAGAGACCGACGAGCGCGAAGATTCTTCACCATGAAACCGTAGTAGTCCATGAGCACAGGGTTCTCGTCGCCATAGTCAGTAACTATCTCACTGGTCAACCCCGATCTTTCACGAATGACCAAGAAACACATACCAAGCCGCTCTCCCATCGTCTCCCAATGAGCGCTGAACACCACAATCCCCTTCGGCTTGTACTTCTTCAACAGCGCCGGACCAAAGTCGCCCAGAAACGTAGCAAGTGGTCCGCTGGGACCAGCGTATCCTAGCAAAGCACCCATTGGGCCTGGGACGATCGCGTCCTTCGGAAATGCGAGAGCAGGAGATCCATGTCCGAAGAAGAAGGACGGGATACGATCTGGGGTGGAGGGGAGTTCATCGAGGGCCTTGATCCACTCGGCTTGGGATTGAGGTCTGTAGACGCCTGATTGTGACATGGTGGAGGTGGAGGCGTTCGAGCTAATGTTTGACGGAGGCTGACGGAAGGCCTTGAACCTCTGAGCGACGTTGCGGAGAATGGTTGTTGCAGGTAGGTCGAGGTCAAGAACTTGGTGGTATGCGATGAGGATGCTGAGCACAGCAACGATGGATGTGAAGGCCAAGTAACGAGTGGTGAACATCCGCTGTAGATGTCGCGATGGGCGTTCTTATAATAGGCATGGTGGACGTGGCTGACAGAAGTGCTCACGCTTCGAAGTAATTCATGCTGACTATGATCACCCAAATAGGTTGATTGCTGACGGAGAGTTGAACGCTGGAAGCTTGAATGAACTCTAGTACTCGTAATGTAGCTTAGGCCTTGCGTCCAGGTTTCTAGAGAAGAGGCGGCAGGTGGGCAGAAGATGAGTGAATTGATTCAAGATACGGGATTGCAAAGGGTAGGAGTTTACCATGACCCTCTGAGGTGCTCCCTGTAACGAGCTCGAACTTAGTTTGGGCAACTCTGCATTGTCAATCATTGTCAAAACGACAATATCAGCTCTTTGGAATGAGAGCAAGGCGCTCATTGTATACCATGAGCTGCATGTGAAGCAGGCCAGCTCTGCATGAAGGACCAATGAAAGTCGACAATTTCTCACGTGTCCGCGTTTCCTCTTTATCTGAACAACCATGTCTTCTAAACCATCCAATGCCTCTTCCTGGCTCCAAGGCAGGACCGTGCGGAAAGGAGCTGCCAACAGCAACTCCCAGACGCGATCCTCCACCCCCCAAGTCCAGAGCACCTCAAACACCATCTTTGGTGGTGGCGTGAAGGACCCGTCTGGTAGAACCTCTGAATACTTTGTCTCTGGCGTCTGCATCCATGCAAGAAGTTCCTTTGACTTACGCTGGCGTTTGTTTAGTCCATGGACGACCAATGTCCTGTGTGCAAGAGCGACAGGTACTTGAATCCGAAGCTGCGCTTGTTGGTCAGCTCTCCGTGTTACCACAAAATGTCAGTGTTCACCGCGCTCTCTTGGCTCGAGTACGGTTGCTTAATGAACACCAAAGGTGCGAATCGTGCATTGATCGTCTATTTACTTTAGGTCCAGCACCGTGTCCTATCTGTAATACTGTGCTGAGAAAGCTCGCGTTTACGCCTCAAACCTTCGAGGACCTCGACGTAGAGAAGGAAGTGTCTATCCGGAAGCGGCTTGCTCGCGAGTGAGTGCAGTTTGTGAAATTCTACAGAAATCCACTTATCATCGGCTTCACAGGTTCAATAAACGACGAGAAGACTTTGCGGATGTCGGAATGTACAACGACTATCTTGAGGAGACGGAAGATATTGGTAGGTCCTGTCGCAGGCCTCTATTTGTCCCAATCTCTGTCTGACGACCATTCCGTATAGCTTTCAACATGATCAACGGCATCGACCTTCCTCAAACAGAAGCTCGCATAGCTGCTTACCGGGCAGAGAACGCCGCCGTTATCGAGCTCAACATTCAACGAGAGCGGGACTACGCTCAGGCTCTCAAAGACCAAGAGGAGAATGACCGTAAAGAGCGCGAGCTCCGAGCAGCAGAGCAACGAAGGGAAGAAGAGGACGAACGTCAAGAGCGCGAGAAACACCAGCGCGAAATCATCGACAGGCTGGAAACGTCCAGCAAGGACGCCGCGAAGGTCGTGGCCAAAGCTCGAAAGAAGCATATCGCAACGTCACGACAACCCAGTGCTACGACTCTACAGAGCAACTCGAGGTTGCTCAGGTCGAGAGCGGCGCAGAGCACAGTCCCAGATGTCCCGCATGTTCCTCTGCAGGACGACTGGTATGCTTACGAGGACATGTTCGAGTTGCGGCCTTCGTATGATGATCCGTACAGCGAAGCTGTGAGGAGGGATAAGGAGGGTATTATGAGGGGTGGTGGGTATGTGGTACAGGAAGCATGGGAGCGAGCGCTGAGGAGCGCTGTTGCTGGTCTGACTTTGGAGCCTTTGGTGGGTTTACCACAGGCCCCAGATGCGTCTCCTGAGCCGGCTCCTATGTCTGTATCGTAACTTTTTGCTATAGCTTCACTGTGTACCAGAGACGGCCTGCTTCATGTTCATAAAACCTCACCTGCGCCAACTTGCGGCACATCCGCCGATGCATCACGAGGCCGCAGCGGCTAGCTATCACACCGCCGATCGAGTGATGGTCGATCCCTCTGATTCGAAGCGACGAGTGATCGTCGCCTCATCACTCTCTCGCAACCCGCGCAGTGCCGCAACCCTCGCCTCTCGTGGACTGCACTCCGCATTTGACATCAGTGACAATGACCATGAATTCCTTCGCGAGTATCGCGTCTTCAGACTTCGTTCCAACCGTCACCAGCCCCGCTCTCTTTTCTTCTCCTAGCTCAAGCTCAAGCTCAAGTCTCGAGTTTTAACTGTACCGGTATCACCCGCCTACTACCGGACTCAACCTATTTCGCCCAACCATCTCACTTTGGTCCATTTCTATTATCATGAAAGCCTGGATTTCCACCACGCGGGGTGTACCCTCCGCGTCTCTGCAGCTTAAGACCGATTGGCCCCAGCCAACTGCAGAAAACCTTAAGCAGGGCGACGTGCTTGTCAAGGTGACGGCAGCTGCTCTCAACCCATTGTTCGTCATACCTTCCTCCGTCTTGCAGTGATAGTCGTCTTATCGTCTATCCTTGCGTAGGGGCTACCAGATGATGAAGCTGCTCCCCAACTTTATTGCTAAACGTCCTTCCGTGCCGGAGTGCGACTTTTCTGGTGTTATTGTTGATGGGAATGGATCTGCGTTTTCTGTAGGGGAGAAGGTCTTCGGCTCAGTTCGTCCTGGTACGTGCATACCTGCCTGTCCGCTTAACGTCAAATGCTTACGACCGCACAGAGGACGCGATCAAGTTCAAACAAGGCTCTCTCGCGGAGTACGCATTCCTCCCCGCATCAACTGTATGCAAGCAGCCCGAGAACGTCACCGATATCGAAGCCGCTGGCCTCTTCTCTGTCGGACTTACCGCCTTGGGATTGATAGAGACTGTGAATTTGAAGCCGGGCGAGACGGTGTTTATCAATGGGGGCTCGTCTTCTGTGGGCGCGGCGGCGATCCAGATTGCGAAGGCGAAGGGGTTGAGGGTGGTGGCTACGGCTTCGGGGAGAAATGAGGAGCTTGTGAGGTCTTTTGGAGCGGATGAGGTACGTCGCGTCGTTTCTGTGTCGATGAATAGGAAGCTCACGCGCGTTCCGTTGCATAGTTCATCGACTACACCAAGGAGCCTTTGGCAGCGTATTTGGTCAAGAACCCCCCGTCCGTCAAATACAGCGCCATCATCGACGCAGTCGGAATGAACAATCAGACCTTGTTCTTCAAGAGCGAAGCGTACCTGGCTCCCAATGGCCCGTACATCACCACCAGTGCTATTCCCAACACCATGGCGGAGTTCGGCACGGTGATCAGCAATATGTCAAATATCTTCTTGAGGCCTGGGTTCCTTGGGGGAACTAAGAGGAAGTTTACGTGAGTTTTTGCGAGTCAGAGAGTTCTTTTCGTGTTAGGCTGATGAATGTGGGTGCTCTGCAGATACTTCGTCGTTAAGCCCACCCCAGCACATATAGAAGAGTTCACGAACTACGTTCGTCAAGGTACGCTGTTGTCCATTTGCTCCTGAACAGGCCATTGACATCTGTTGAAGGCACGGTCAAACCTTTCGTAGACTCTGTGCACAACTTCGAGGATGTCTTGAAGGCTTATGAAGTCCAGATGTCTGGTAGGGCCAGGGGGAAGATCGTGGTCAAGGTGGACCCAACTGTCGTTTGAAGTTCAGTCTGAGCTAGTTACACTACATTCATTCCTCTATTTCTCGTACTTACTTACCATATACCACGTATATCCACTGTTGTATAGATAGATAGTCTGTACGCGGGGTATACACTACTTATATAGCAGCTTTTTGGAATCCAAATCTATCATTGGAAAGGTGCAGTTCATTAGCCCGAAAACCTCCGACGGCTGGCCGACGGAAGGGGAGAGGTCATCATCACGCGCAGGCGCACGAAAATCAGTCAGCTTCAAGTCAGCGTCCATGCAATGATTCTATTTACTCCTTCGTCCAGTCAACCCTGCCAGCCTCGTCCACCTCTGCGCTAGCACCAACAGTAGCCCCGAATTCAAGTTGCACTAGACTGCAGCTACTATGAAGCTTGCCGTCATCGGTGCCGGGCCTTCCGCCTTCTATACCGCCTCGAGGGTACTTTCGCGACTGCCGGAAGCTGCATCTGGCATTCCACCGCTCAGAGTGCACATGTACGACCGACTGTGGGCTCCACATGGTCTTGTACGGTACGGAGTTGCTCCAGACCATCCTGAAGTCAAAGTACGTGGTGATAATTCTCCAAATTATGCGACTGGGCTGACAGCGTCACTTCCTCCAGAACTGCACCAACAAGTTCGATGAATCTGCACTTGACCGCCGATTCCGGTTCTTTGGCAATGTGAACGTCGGAACAGCGATATCCGAGCCTTTTGCGCACACGCTTCAACTCCCTCTGTCGACGATTGCGGCCAACTACACGCATGTACTGTTTGCGACCGGATGCGCTCTACCCAATCTCCATTCAGCGCTACCGCCTTCTCCTTACTCCATCCCAGCACTCTCCTTTGTACATTGGTACACGCAGCACCCGTCGCGTCCTGACCCTCCCCCGCTGCATCGACTACGGCATGTGACGATCATAGGAAACGGGAATGTCGCCCTCGACGTAGCCCGAATGTTGCTCACGCCCGTCTCGGAGTTGGCAAAGTACGACGTACCGCAAGACGTGCTCGACGTGCTCGCTACCTCGGCTGTCGAGCACGTATCCATCGTAGCGCGCCGGGGTCCTCTGGAAGCGGCGTTCACCACGAAAGAGCTACGGGAGCTCACGAACCTGACGGACGCGTACATGGTCCCTGTTCCCCAGGAACTGCTCGCTGTACCGGAGGATGTCAAGCTGACGAGGCAGCAAACGCGGATGCTGGATCTTCTGAAGAAAGGATCCAAGAATAAGCCGGGCACCGTTCCGAAGTCGTGGTCCCTCGAGTTCTACCGGTCTCCGGTGGGAATCACCCCATCTCCGGCAGATACCAACCTTGCCACGCTTTCTTTGGCACATACTGCTGTGGACCCGGGCACGAAGAGGTCGGTGGAGACGGGGGAGACGTCATCTGTCGCCACTTCGCTCGTGATACCTTCGCTTGGGTCTATCGGAGAGCCGACGGCCCCGTACTATGATCCAGCGCTCCAGCATCTACGGACGAATGCGGGAAGGATTGTCAGCTCTACAGGACACACTGTGAAGAATGCGTACGCCTCCGGGTGGGCAGCGATGGGAGCTAGAGGGGTTCTCGCTACGACGATGATCAACGCGTTTGCTGTCGCAGAAACGATCATCACGGATGTTATGAACAAGCGCGAGGAGCCTGAGGAGGGGGTCGAGGAGGCGCTGATGAACCACGATGCGGATTTGGAGCAGATACCAGCTGAGGTGGAGCAGGGTGTGAGGAGTGGTCTTGTTACCCAGTACGATGATTGGAAGAAGGCAGATGCAGAGGAGATTAGCAAGGCTCAGAGCTTTGGAAAAGAGCGGGAGCGCTTCACGACGTGGGATGATGCTCGTGCATTCTTGCGGGCGTAGGCAATGTGTGTTATTACTAGGCATTACTAGGCTATAAAGTGGTACGCTATATTTATTATAGATGGTCGTGCGTTGTGACATGAATGATGTTGGGCGACGAGAGAATCCTGGGCAAGAGCGATGCGAACGTCCAATAAGAAGGGATAGTAGAAATGAGGGTATGTCTGAAAGAAGCCATATGGCCGGAAAAGATCTCATGTTGCATGCTCCCCTTTGACAATTTTTCTGTTGTTTCTCTCTCGATCCGTGAGGGGTGCAGTCAACGGGAAGTATAGGATTTGATAGACGTTCCTCCGCCTGCAAGATGGTTAAACTTCGTCAATTTCAGCACATCGAACACTTACTGCAGGATCTTTAGATTCACTCTAGAGAGGGATAAGAGCTCTTGAGCTTTCAAGGCGCCCTTCGCTTGAGGGCTCATGGTATTCTTCTTTCCGAGTTTCGAGATCTTTCGCTTGCCATCCTCAGTGGGTAGCTCAATGACAGCATCGTTATCCTTGATGCGCGGCAGGGATTCAGAAAATGGAGCAAAAAGGTGAAGAATAGAGATACCTCATTAGGCAGAAGCGTACTCGTGAACTTGCTTGCTACGTTGCTAAGACAAGAGAGTCAGGATAAGACACCACAGCACACAAGATCGGCACGAAACGGCATCACTCACCGGTGGCCAGGATCGAATATCAAGAGATTCGGCTCCCCATCTTGGTCCACCTCGTATCCAACGATGAGCCGCGAGTGACCGTCGTGTTGTAGTATTACTGGCATGAGGTCGGTACTGTGCACTGCCGAAGCACCCATCAGGGTGGACAATGCATTGGGAGTCGACTTATGCGATTGCGGTGCGAAGTAGTTGGCAATCCAGTCGGTCAATAGTCGGGTACCTTTGGGATGTCCCTCGCACTTGAATTGCACCAGCTCAGCTCTGCGATTTATTTAGGGCGTTTGCAGCGGTTCATGACTGGAAGACCTACGGAATCCCAAGAAAGTGGTATACGGCCAATAGATCTGGAAAATCGTTTAAGATGGTGTGATAAACGATGAGCGAGATGTGTACCAGATACTCCGATCCATTTATTGGTGTCCACTACCCTCTTCAATTGCTCTGCACCTTCCTTGTCGAAACCTGGAAGCTCACTAAGAATAGCGTTCTCCCCAAGAAAGGACAGTAGGTACCGTGTTGCCACGCTCTTTCCATGGTCTTTTGCAAGCCTTGAATCGTGGGGGGGAAGGTTCCATCGAGCAGGGCGAAATACATCGGCTGCGCCTGTTGTTTCAGGAGAGCAGTGCATGCCATCTGGTAGTTCCGGTATCTAATCCCTCTGAGCATGCCGCTGCGAAATTCCAAAGTCGACATCTCTCACCCGCAGCCCCAAGTTGAGTCCACTCTGTATCGGACAGAGATGTGTACAGTATCTTTATGACACAGATATGCTTTCCGTGTCTTTCCTCTGGAATGCGAGCTTTGTAGCGCCTTGCGAAGGACTGGAATGAGACCTGCAACCTATGAATACACCCTGTGCGCCTGTGAGTTTCGCACACTTACCCGGCGCGTAGTTGCTCGGAGGTGCGGTACTGAGAGCGGCATGCCAGAAGATTTCCGAGTCTTTCTTCGGGACCCTGGGAAGGCCTATAACTTTGAAGAATTTACTATCATGAGCACCCTTCCCAGCCTTCGGGGTGTCTTTGGATTTGGGCGGCGCTGTAGTTGTTGAATCCGTGTCCTCAAAGTGCTGATTGTAATGTTTCTGTTTCGCGTCGTAGGGGAGAAATGCAAGAGAGGTGTAGCAGACTGCACATTGTTCCGACTCTCTAGGAGCATACGTTCGGACATCAGACTAGTTCCACAGAGATACGGCGACGGCTGAGCATACAAGGAATCAACATCATATACTTCCACGACGTTGTTGTCGTTGGGCATGGAGTCCGGCAGAGAGAAGCGGAGATGTGGCTGTACGGCACGCGTAACTTAGCTCTCCCTGCAAGGACACGCGTCGCTGAACTCATCTTTACGCCCCTACGTCCACCATGTCCCGTTCATACGATCGAGGTGGGTGTGTTGAACCACTATAACTCTGTTCACGAACGCTGAATGCTGGATCTTTGTAGCCCTCACTGTCTTCTCGCCCGATGGTCATCTGTTCCAAGTAGAATACGCGCAAGAGGCGGTCAGGAAGGGTACATGTGCGGTGCGTTTGCGAAGGCTTATGGCGATTATGACATTGGCTCACTGCTTTGAACATGTAGGTCGGTCTGAGGGGAAAGGATATTGTCGTGCTGGGCGTGGAGAAGAAGTCCGCGCTGCAGCTGCAAGATCCTCGTACCGTTCGAAAGGTCGTCATGCTCGACGATCATATCTGCATGGCCTTCGCCGGTACGCCTCCGACACGCTCTGCTCCCTATCATAACCGCTAACCTGCATACGATGTACCAGGTCTGACCGCTGACGGACGTGTACTTATCGACAAAGCGCGTATAGAATGCCAGAGCCATCGCCTGACGGTCGAGGATCCCGTTACCGTGGAATACATTACTCGTCATATCGCCGGTATCCAGCAGGTACGCACCCTTCCAATGGTGCTTCTGCAAGTCTCATTGATGCCATGTATAGCGATACACGCAATCCGGTGGTGTTCGACCCTTTGGAATCTCGTCACTCATCGTCGGCTTCGACCCTCATGATACGCGTCCAAGGTTGTACCAGACAGAGCCTAGTGGCATCTACAGTGCATGGAAGGTATGCTCGCCCTTTTGCATACTCTCACCGTGAGCTTACTCAGTCCACTAGGCTACTGCCATCGGACGATCGTCGAAGACGGTCAGGGAGTTTTTGGAAAAGAACCACAAGGACGACTTGAGTCGGGAGGACTCCATCAAGCTTACTGTCAAGAGTCTGCTTGAGGTTGTGCAGACGGGTGCTAAGAACATCGAGATCAGCGTCATGGAGAGTTATGGAAAGATAACTGTGAGTCACTGTTTAAAGCTCTGGCGCGGGTGCACAAGACTCAATATTGCATAGAATCTAGCACTTGAGGAGGTTGAGGCCATCGTTGCCGAGATTGAGCGGGAGAAGGAAGCAGGTACGCACCCGTCTTTCCTGTCGAGTTTCTTGCGTACTCACACAATCCTTCACAGAGGCGGAGCGAAAACGTACCAGGGTTGCCGCTGCGGCTGCAGGGCAGGCAGGGATGTTCACTGCTGCTGGCCAATCTTCGTCGTCATAGTCATACACTGTTGTCGTTTTGCTCTGCGCGTGAATGTACCTCTATTTTCCATCCTTCCACGCTCAAAATAGGACAAGACCTCTGGTCAATCCAGTGAGCCCGTTTCAGAGGCTCCGTGGGTCATGGATCGCTTCAAACCTAGCCTAGTGATCTGATTACGAAGCGCTTTCTGTGCATGAATCGCGCTGCGAGCAACTCGACAGGAAATGAGGACTTTCGAAAGAGCGTCGCTACTGTCAAGTAGCTGTGAATTGGTTGGTGTAACACTCAAGGAAAAACTGCTGGTTATGTCTTCTTCCTCTTCTTCCCCCTCGACCCATCATCATCTTCATCTTCAATATTCTCCATCCCCTCCCAAACATCCTCTTCCTCTTCCTCTTCCAAAGCCGATTTCGACTTCCCCTCGTCTCGTCCGTCCCAAACAACCACGGTAGGAGTGGTAGTCATGTACACCTTGTCCACGACATCGCCTTTATCCCCGCTTCCGTTCACTTTCGCTTCGCGTGGAGGTGCGACGGTGGAGTGGACGCGGCAGAGACGGTCAAGGGATGCGGAGGCGAGGAAGGAGGGGGATGGGGCGATGGAGGTGACGGCGCCAGATAGACCTGGATGCGGATCGAAGTCAGTGGGGTGCGTATACGCAGGAGAGTAAGAGGTAAACGCACCCTTATACTTGTAGAGAACCTTGCCGTTTCTCAGATCAAGGGAGTGCAATCCGTTCACAACGTCTGCGACGAACGCCTCGCTGCGAGACCGATCAATTCCTGAAGTTTACTGTTGGAAATTTAATGATGCTTACTGCTCTCGATGTCCACATTCTATCTTGCTGATTCCGTGCCCCTGCGTGAATCCTGACCAGTCGGAGGTTGGTCGACGCCCAGAGGCGCGCGTGTCATAGCGCCGCACATTACCGAACTCGGTACCGGTTATGAGGAGGTTGTTCGATGCAGCTGAGGGAGTGACGAAAGAGACTGTCGAGATTCGGACGGGCTGACGGAGGCCTAGGTTATCATTGGCGACCTGTTCAGAAGAGATCAGTCTCAATGGTGGTAAAAAAAGGTCGACTGGAGGCCTACATTCTTAGCTCGCCACACTTCACCCTCGAACAACGCGTCGTTGCGTTTACGCTTTTTGCTAGCGGCTTTGGATCCGCTGAGATCTTGTGGGGAAGTAGTGGCCTCGAAGGCCTTTTGAGTGTCCCATACGGATAGCTCGACTTCGTCGCCTCCGTAGGCGAAGTGGGTGCGATCCGGGGAGGCTTTCCATTCGGTTAGACGAGTGGGGAGAGTCGCGGTGTTGGTGGTGCTTGTTGAGTCGAGGGAGTAGCTTCGGAGCGCTCCGGTGGAGGTACATGACAGGATTGTGCTGCATGTGTTCATTAGAGATGCTACTTGCAGGAATTAATGGAAGACGTACCTCTCATGAAGGTCAATGCCGACAAACTTCTGGCCTGATTTCTTGGATATCCTATCCTCCTTCCACTCTGCGAGCACGGAGAGCTCTTCGTCGTCGGCTAGAGCATAAGCGTACAGAGAACCGTCACCATGCGCGGCTGCTATCTTTCCTTGAAAGTAACCGTTTGGTCAACGTGCTCAGAGCAGTTGAGAACGTAGATGGTGCAATTACCGTTCCTGAGGATGATGCTAACGCTTGAATGGCATTTGGACTCGTTACAGCGCGTATTGTTTTCAGAGTCGATTTTGGCTCGGCGCTGAGATCATAGCTGAGTGTTTTAAGGTTGCCTAGTTCGTCTCCGGCGATGAAACGAGGCATAGTCAGTCGGGATGGAGCTCAATGATGAGCACGACCACGAGCAGGGAGTGCAGAAAAAGTTACAAGTGGGCCACGTGATGACCGTGCATCTTATCTCCCAACTTCTCGTCCACAAGCTACTTTGTGCAAGCGTGTAGTTCGACTCTGAACGCGCTATTATGACGCGCCAACTTCGACCAAGAACCTCTCAGCCGAATTACCGTCTCGTTGCAGCAGGTCTGCAGGAGGAACCGGTCGCGGGACCTTCGCATGTCGACGACGACTCCGACGGGAGCGTGTTTGAACTCGAAGACGGTGCTGCTGCTGGAAAGGGGAAAGATACCGCTCCTACCAGTGAAGAAGAAGATGACGACGACGACGAGCTAGATGCTATGTCGGTAGACGACGACGAGCCGCCCCCAAAGGCCAAAGGCAAAGGCAAAGCAAAGGCGAAGGCGACGCCGGCCAAGACACCACGCGCAGCGAAATCCGCACCGAAGAGAGACGCGACGCAACACACACCAGCGACGATAAAGGGAGGAGGCAGGCAATACAAGAATGGCAATACACTCGCAAGAGCATCGACGCGTCAGATGTATGTGTTGCCAACGCCGTCTGTCGCGCATCGACATCGTGCTATACCCTTGATCGACCCTTCCGGATGGGGCGAACGTATGATGTCTGCACCTAAGCCGTATGGCTTTGGTAACGTGCCTACGACACTCACGGACGCATTCCACCGTGATCGAGCTCTGCGAACTCGCTCTGCTCGGATGTGGGGATATAATGTGGGAGCGGGGCCTTTATGGGAGTTGACGGAGGACAGGGCGTGGTTTAAGGAAGGGAAGATGGATGCGAAGGAGGGAGAGCGGCGACCCCTCGTGTACGGTGACATATCCCTGCCTTCAGAGTGGGCTATTCCTGTAAAAGAACAGTATGCTCCTTCGTTCTTCGCATACAATAGATGCAGCAATCTGAGAAATTTATTAGAGAAGCCTCAACGTATCTTCCAAGTGCAGATGCCGTGGAAGAGGAGGGAACGTTGAAGCGCCCCCCACCTCTGCCTTGTTCCTTTGGGAAAATCCACGACCAGACTCGACTTGAGATGGATATGTTCCAAACTGTGGACCTGAGTACGGGATATCCTGATCTGTTTCACATCCCGCGCTCACACTTCGTCAGGCGATTATATCTCAGGCAAACGCTCCCACGTATTCAACGCTGGAGCACCCGTGTGGGGCCTAGACTGGTGCCCGATGTTCCCCAGCGAACGAGAAGGTCCTTCCTTTTGTCAGCTCCATCAGAGCTACCTCGTTGACCAGAAGTAGCCCGTGGCTATAAACAGTACCTCGCTGTCGGACCATTTCCCTCACCCGCCCACTCGCCGGAAATAGGAAGGAAGTGCGCTCGGCCATTCAACGCTTGCATACAGATATGGACGCTGAGTTGCACCGACGAAGAAACTTCAGAAGCTGCGCTAGAGTGCGACATGGTGTTATGCCATGAATCAGGTCCAGCGTATGAACTCAAGTGGTGCCCGCTGCCTTCACATGATACGGTACGTTGCGTTTCTTCAGCTCTCAAGGCCGACTATTCACTGGCGCACGTAGCTCTCCGAGGAGAAAGATGGTATGCGACAGCTGGGATTGCTCGCTGGGACATTCGAAGACGGATCCATGAGCATCTACGCAGTTCCCGATCCGGAGCAATATGATAGAGATGATTCGGAAGGCCCTGTCTTCGGTAGGTGATCCTGTATCCATCACTCTCCAGCATGCCCTCCATGTCCTTTCGATCTTAGTGAAGGTCCAGCCGTTGGTTCGCGTGGAGATGGAAGGCAGCGCCTGTTGGTCCCTCGACTGGGCGAATAGCGAGCTTCTCTGCGTCTCAACTACCCATGGTGCGTGTTCGTTCGAGTATACCAGAAGATATCTCATCGTAGATTGAAGGTGCTGTCGCGGTCTACAACGTCAAGGAAGCTATCAAAACAGCCTTCGGTTTGTGCTACCGCTGTTGTTCGCCTAGCTACATCTCATCAGTAACACCGACAGACACGAACCGCATTGTCGAGTCTCCTTTGCCCACGCATTACATTCAGATACATCAGTCTGCGATTCGTGCAGCCGTTTGGCTTCGGGCTCCTTCAAGCCATGACGATCCAAATTCATCAGATCCTACTGTGGTCGTCACTGGAGGCTACGATGGCATGGTGTGCTTGACGGATATCAGGGATGGGCATAGAGCGGTCATGAACAGAACGAGAGGTCCTACTTCCTCATCTCCGACGTGCGAGTACTGATGCTGGGCCCTAGACGTGATCAACGGCCTTTCATTCTCACCTTACACCGGTGGGCCGTTGACCACCGACCACGAGAATATCGTCAAGATGTACGCTGCGTCGCCGAGTATGCTGGGCAGGGGACATACGTTGCTGGAGCCGGATGGTCCTGTTTGGGTACGTCGTATCTTTAGGCAGCTTTCGAGCATGCTTACGCTGATCTTTCACTCCCGGTACACAGAGCATCTCTTCCTCAGAGTATCATCCCCATGTTGCTGTAGGGTCTGTTGACGGAGCGTGTAATATTACCAATACTCTGCGCTCTACGAGAAAAGGCAAGACGCTGGTCAGTAGTGCTCTCGTCTGTTCCCCTGTTGCTGTTGCATGCTGAGAGATTCTCGTCCGTCTGTAGCCCGTCTTCGTACACAAGGTGTTCCAATTGGACTACAGCCGCCAGACCAACGAGTTTCGCATGTTGGATAACTTCCTGCCTCAGGTACTATATCCATGCACCCATCACCCATTCTCCAGCTCACCGCTGATCATCATCGCTCAGGAAACCCAAGACAGACCCGCAGCCACCCGCGCCGCGCGTCTCGATAAGAGCAAGTCGGTACGGGACGTAGGCAACGGGGCGTGGCCAGTGCAAGTAGGTGTTACAAGGGTTGCGTGGCATAACGGGGCGGGGCTGGCGTCGGCGGGATTGCTGGCGTGTGCGACCGGGTCGGGGTTGTGTAGGGTTGATTGGTTGGAGGGGAGGTGGTTGCGCGGGGAGATACCTTTTGGGAGAGCGAAGGGAGGGGGGCAGGTGGATGATGATGATGATGATGATGAGGAGGGCGAGGAGGATGATTGAGCGGCGTCTGGGTGGTGTTGCAAAGGACTGTAAATTTGGTTGCTAGGACTTGTGTTATACAAAAGCTTCTACCTAAAAATACCTCATGCAGTCCATTCGCAAGATATCTTAATCGGCGTGACGGTGGTTTACTCTGCTGAATCAAACTCAGAAGATGTCCAGAAGCTCAGAGGTGGCAGCTGTAGTCTCATGCAGGCGTATTTTACGATTATTTCCACCCCAGTTTCGACACTACTTATGCAGATAAAGGCAGGATGGAGGTGGCACGGCACCGTTCAGGCCTGCACGCTATCGGTTTTGTGTAGGACAGCCACTCCGCGTCCTGATCCGGCACAACCTTCCCGACACTCATGCATTGCTCTGGCCATATCCTGCAGTTACGGGCGTTCGCTTCAAGGATGAACACCAAGAGGCTAGCATTCGGGAGGGTTCAATGTTCTTCCGTACCCTGGGCACGTTCCAGACCCACTGGAAACCACCTTCTTCTTCGTCTACCTCCAAAACATCCATAACTCTATGGACCTGTTCAACCCTCTCATCCTCGACGCTAGCATCTGCGACGTCGTCCGCTGTCTATCGAATGAAAGCAAAGTAGAGCTACTGCTTTACGCACTTCGGAATTTTGAACTCAAGGGGTTCGTGTTGCACCTTGGCCTGTATCTCCCTCGGTAAAGTCTAATTTCTAGTCCATAACAGGTCTTCCCGGACGATCGTCGACAATGCCGTTCAGTCTTGCCTGCAGGTGACGACACTTTCTGCGCAGAGCGTGGCGCTTGCTCTTGTTCTGCGAGCGAAATCTAGGCTTGCCGCCGGCTCAAAATTGGCCGCCCAGGCAGGTGAGGCACTTGCTTGATGGTTAGTATAATTACCGTGGGCTCACAGATGCATTCCGTTAGACTTGAGAGCAGCGCTCGAGGCAGACCCCGATCATATAGAGGCCCAGACTCTTCTGAACATGGATCCCGCTCCGGAGGAGGTGAGTTTGCATAACAGTGCCGAGCTGTTTCTGAGAGTGCTCATGAAGCTTCAACAGAGGCTTTTACGATTACCTCGCTGCGGTGTCCGCTTCTCTACTGAGATATGGCGAGAAGTCGCTCGCTTTCTCAGCCGTCGCGATCTGAAAGTTCTCCTTTTCGTTCCCCACACACTTTCCCGCGTCGCCAGTCAACTCCTCTTCAGTGAACTTGACCTATTCTTTACTGCAAACATGTGTCCTGCGAAAGACGCACACCAGAGAGTGTACAGCCACGAAGCCGAGTCTTTGCAACGACACGAGGACGATGCCCGGCAAGCTCAGAGGACTGCTGATATCCTTTCGAGAATTATCACGGATCCAACATTCGCCGTAGTGGTGAAGACACTTCGGCTCTTCCTTCCAAGGATTGCATTAGGCCAGTCGGTTGCTTTCCAGACGGGTAAGGAGCTCATGCGACCGTCTCGGAGGAGAAGCTGACTTATTCGCTCTAGGTATGTTGGCGAACGCGTTACCAAAGCTACATTCCTTGCGAACGTGTCATATTTCGTCCGACTGTGAAGCCATGGTACCGATCCTCGAGATTCTGCAACGTGCAAATCCCCGTCTTCGTTCACTTTCTTTAGCGTGAGTAATACTTGAACAACAGTCTGCGCTTCACCGCTGAATCGTTTAATCCTTCCAGATGTCTGGAGAAGCACAACCACCTTGCACCTCTCGAGTTCCAGTACCTCCAGCAATTCTCATATGCCGGCCGCGACGGAAACCCCGAGCAAATTGTCAACTTTTTGCATCAACAGCGCTCCACTCTTCGCACCATCCACATCGATAACCCATCTTGGCTGTTCCCCTTCGAAGCTCTGTCCATCCGCAATCTGACGCGCATCGAATTCAACGGTTACTTCCCTGTGGACTCACAGACCGTCGCAGACATCCTTTCTCAGGGACGACAGCTGGATACGCTTAGCCTCGGGGGCGTGCTGAAATGCTCGCCGTCTGCTCAGTTTAGAGGAATGAAAGGGAAAAATCCGCTACCGTTCTTGCGGCATTTCTCTTTCAACGTCCATCCAGGATCAACATGCGTGGACAAGGATCTGTTCCCAGCGATTGCAGACTTCCTCAGAGACCGCAAACTGCTGACACTGCATCTGGTGCTTCCGGATAACGTAGTGGTCCAGCGCAATATCGGCTTCGACGCTTCATTATGGGGCGTGTTACCCACTTTGAGCAGTCTGCGGTACGTCTCAACTGTCTCCATAGAGACTCCCCGAGTTCAGCTGACCGGACCGAACGCTACCAGATCGTTGCTCATCACGTACCCGCGAGACCTCGCCACCTCGCTCGCGATGTGGCTTGTACCCCGTACTGTTACCGCACTCACACTCAAGGGAGCTCACGCGGTCGTTGGCCGCGATGCCACCTCACTTCTCAACGTGAGTACCGACTCCTCAAATCTGCTACTGCCTTGAGAACAAGTACTCACCACACCGCACTTGAACTTGCAGCAATTCCGCAGCGGTACCCCGCCCACCCTGCGTTACATCTCATTCGACGAGTTTCCGCTAAACGCCGTACACGTAATAGAGCACGGCTTCCCTATGGTCCAGCTCCTCCGCATCGGGTGGAACTGCTGGTCGGTGTGTCGTCGTGAAGACGGATGCATCGTGGGCTTGGAGCCGTGGCAGAGGAGTAGAGTTCGGTATCATGCGCAGGAGTGGCTTGAGTGGCTCGGGTGTGAGGATGCTATTTGGCCAGGAAACACGGGCTTTGAGACGAGTGGTCTGCTGAGGGACGCCGAGTGTGTTTGAGCGCTTGTGGCGTTGTCCAGCTTGTTGCTTGTTGCTTGTTTTGTCTTCCTCTTTCAGATTTTCCCCATTCGTGCTAGCACCTATGTCCGTATCCATACGAACCTCCAGTACAGAATGGAGATGATAATGAGAATGCAGAGAGACTCGTGATCAACTTTTCACGGCGATGAGAACTTGGATGAGAATCTCGTTTGATCCTGGTTGACACTCGACTGCCGAGGTACAGTAAATGGGCTACTGGTTTGGAGTCCAACTGGGCCTTCACACTGTGTCGAAGCCAAATAGCACTCGTGGCGAGCGATCTTTTGTATGCATTGGACGGATTTATTGATTTTTTGGTGTTTAGGACTACTTTTACAATTCGAGGAATAATGCTTCTAAGTATGCAGAGCGAGCGACTAGCACCTCTCGACAGGAAAGACAGGACTGGAAAAGAATGAGTGAACAGGTACAGAGTAAAATAACAACAACAGCAATAGGAACAGTGACAACACCAGTAGACTACAGAGTACGATGGGACCGAGATAATGAAGGTTTCACAGGGAGATTTTGCGCGATAAAGCAAGTAATCAAGAAAGAGAGACCTTTGGACGGGTCAGAAGATCACCAGGCGGTGGCATACACAGGCGCGCCATCCTGCATGTGAAATGGTTGGTGAGCGCTGGCAAAGGGAAAATCGTGAGGTCGTCTGACCTTGGTAAGTGAGTACCGAGATGAAGGTGACTGTGGTGGTGAGCTCCAATTTGTGGGGGCTTGACCGTGCTCCTCATCCTATCCGACAGACGCAGAGAGACATGAGAAAGGCACATCAGCAGAATGCAGAATGTGCTGCGTACCTTTGTTGTGTACGACGCCACAGTGATGACTGTAGGGAAGTTCATTTGCCCTCGGGTGGCATGGTAAGACTGGAGAGGGAGGTCCACAGTCATGGTTGGTGTATCGTCCGTTGTTGCGCCGCTTCCTCCCCGTGGTCGTGAGTTCAGCATGGTCAGGAAGGAGACCAGGTACACTGTGGCCTGTCAATTTCGTCCGTTTCCATGGAGGAATCGAGGGGGACTCACACTTGGTGAGCAGAAACTGCACTCCCAAGAAAATGAAGTTGTCAGGCATGAAGACGTGCTAGTCCAATTTTGGTCAGTCGTCAATGGTTATTCCTGATTCAACAGGGAGGGAGCATACCGAGAGCAACGCGGAAGTTGAACATGCACTAGTGTGATGTCAGCCGCTGCAGCCACGAGGACGTATGTTGCCGATCACGCACCTGGTCAATACCCCAGAGCCGAGGGTGAATTGAATGAGGTTTGACAACCTGGAGTTGAGTCTGAGAGCAAGGTTGCCATGAGTGATGCTGTACGAGTTGCTACCCTTGGGGTGACGAACCGAGAGGTTGCCGTTTTACTCTTCCAGAGGTAGTAGCACATGGCGATGGCGATTGTGAAGTCAATCACAGTTGATGATGCGAGGGCAGCGTTGATCACCCACTGTAGTGTTGTCAGCGGATATCGAGGCGTGGATGACCGAGGAAGTGGAGACGTACGGAGACCTGCTTTAGCTCTTCGAATGTGCCGACAGTGAAGCTGCGGAAGCGAATGAGCACGTTGCCCAGTGCTGTTAAGGCCAAGGTGGGCTTACATCTTGTAGGCGAGCGCAATGCCAATACCTATAAGTCGTTTCATGTCGTGATGAGCCGCTGCCTCAGCTACGCACACAAGCACAAGCGCACTCACCGAAACCGCCAGCTACCGCAACGATCTTGTGGACCAAAAAACGTCACTAACCCGCTACACACTAGGCTCACCCCGGGCTCCACTCACCGACAGATATCCCAACAGGCCCTTGTAGTACCCGCTCACTGTGAATGTCGGTCAGTGTCCGCTTTTTGGGGGAGCAGAAAGGGAAAACCCACAGAGCCAAACGCGGAATGTATACAGACTATCATTTTCATGAGTTTAGTTGATGAAACGGCACCAGCCCGAAATTAGAGACGCGTACCTCTGCACAAGGAGAATGATCGCCACCTAAACGCGGAACGCCTTGAGTTATTATTGTCTTGAGAGAATCAACAAGCTGCCTACTCACGTTCAAAGACACTTGAATCTAGCGCCATTCGGTGAATAAGCAAGCGCTGGGGTCCAAATTTTTGAGGGCACTCACTTGGACGCTCCTGAGAATCACGTTGTCAGAGGTGGATCGATAGAGGCTGAATCGCCATGCACTCACCAAATAATCTCATGCAGCCCTGCACTGTCTCCCCATCCTGTTACAATGTACGAATAGACCGCGTGCAACATGCATGCGCCGTGAGTGGTGTCCAAGATCCTGTACAACGATGAGGCTTGCAACGATAGTGGGCGAGATGTCATGTACGCACATCAGTACCGCGACCTGCGAATTTGGTGTCAACTGGTGGGCTCAAAGCAAGTAGATGAACGAAGGCACTCACCGAAATCTTGTGAATTAGCATGTCCCGTCGGAAGTAATGAAAGTACAGGAATGCTTGTAGAATGGTGACGCCGCTCAGTATGCACTGTATGAGAGATAAGAGGTTTGGAGATCGGTGCTGAAACGACGTGCTCACAGCGAAGACTACACCCAAGAATAACGCGCCGACGGTACTGTGTACGTCCGACATTGTGGGGTACGAGCGATGGGAGAAGGAGGCAAACAGAATAAAGCCTTCGCTCGTAATGGATCTTTAAGACAAGCAACATCTCAACAACGCCGCCATATGGGCTGGGTTTTTCGAACAGAGATCGCGACACAGAAACACCTCGTGGAAACGTCTAAGCTGTTTCAATAAGCGTCAACCGGACAGCGCTAGTGGGTGCCTTCCCATAGGTGATTTTCGCCAGTTTAGAAGAGCTAGATTCAATTCAGTTCAATTCAAAATTCACTGATTTAGCTTTTCTAAACAGGTAAGAAATCCACTATGGGAACCGGAGTAATCGCTCACAGTGCTTCCGGTGGTGGCGATGCGGAATGGGTACCTGGAAAACGCTTCTCCTGGAAAGGGGTCGCCATAGCGCAGATGATGGTCATTGCATGACGTGAGTTCGTGCTGCTGCCAACAGTTACCGGTACGTACACTGACTCCCAATAGTACACCCAACAAGATGCGATGACAACGACCAAGCGGTACCGGAATAACCTGCTCCTTGCCGTGGGAGAGCCTCCGCAGATTTTCATCGCCCCGCAGAAAGCCGGTCGCCGTGTATCAACTCCTTAACTTACATCTCTCAGAATAGCGAGAGCGGAGGAGATGAAGCCGCTGCAATGTTTATGAACTTTAACGAGACCAATTTTCGGCCCTCGACCATCGGAGAGAAATCGCTATCAGTTGGCTTGATGCGAATATACTGTATTGGGAACAAGGGCTTTTGTCCTTACACCTGTTCTGTAGCCCAAAAGTCTCCACAGGCGCAAGTTGAAGGAGCGGTATTCAAAGGTGCATCTGCAGCTGGAGCAAGCACATCCATCTGTCGATACAACTCGAAGTGACGGTCAAAGGCCACGAAACCGAGGCCATTATCCAGTGCTGCTGCTGAACGCTGAACCGCTGAAGAACTGCTGAAGAACAAGCCAAATCCTGGACAAAGCTTGAAGCAAAGGGGCTCCATCTCGAAGAGGCTGACGTGGAGAGACGTTGGGCGGCAGGCCCATATTCGATCGCGGGTAATTCCAGGCACCGCCGGCAAGAGCTTCAGAGATAATTTCGTTGCTGCCTGCGCGGTGATTGCCACCCAAAAGCTTCTTTCTATGCATTACATCTCCTTCCAGCTAAATGCCCTCGATTTGAAGTCATCACCGCCCAGAGTGTACAGATTAAGTACGGAGATGACCATTTCTTCTCGCGGTGACTTTATCACAAGCTGCACGGGGGGTACAATGAAAGACACCCAAGCGCGAACGCCACGGATGCCGGAGATTCACCGCGAGAATATTTTGGGGGGCAAGGAACGGATCAGAATACCAAGCAGTCAATTTTGGCGGGCTCCGGTTGGTTGCCAGTGAAGTATTGCAGCACATTTGAAGCTAGGACGAACTGTGCAACCCGGGCGGGGACCATGCAACGAGTGTTGACTGCATATATTAGCATTTTCGGGCTAACACCAAAAAGGCAGGAGAACCGCGGGTGAGTTTCCAATTGCTTGAGGAACAGGCGGGGAACGGATCTAGTTCAAGGCATCCCGACGCTGCCCGCCCAGCCGCCTGACGCTAAATCGATCCTTAGCCACGCGCAGCTCATCCCATCCGGCGACTAGACGGCATTTTTAGACGGCTAACTCCATCTTAACCTTTCCTCGCTGAGTGTTTTTGTCTTTCTCCACTGAGATAGCGACCACCACCTTGTCGAAGATCGCCACCTTCTTCCCCTTATGCGCACCGGCCGTCTCAGGCAGCGTCAGCACGTAATTTTCCGCGTCGTAAGACCCATCCTGCTTGTACTGGACCAGGCCCTCGATTCCCAATCTACAACCGACGGTAAAATGGAGAGAAAAGTGAGCATCCTGGCAATGACGAAGCACACGAGCAGTCCACTAATGAAAGGAACGATCGACTCACTTGAAGACAAACACGCCGAATCCATTCCTGAAGGTACGGATGACAAATGCCTCTTCCCGGACCTCGATGGTGGATGAGTCGCCCTGGCTCTTGGTACTCTGCGCCTGTTTTTTGTGCTCCCCACGCGCCTTCAGGGCAAGTCCCACGTAGAACTCGACACTTGCACGACCAGCCATCTGCGCGAGGCGATGTCGGCGGTTGACGACTTCAAGGGTGCGCTCAACATGGGGCTTGGAGTGTAGGCTTGGATGTAAAGGTGTGTACCCAATGGCGGCCGAGAGCTGTCGATGTGCTAGGACGTCTATAGGGTGACAGCGGTGATTAGTATTTACCACTGTGCTCAAGGATAACCAAAAATAACCCACCAGCATACCGCCGAATTGGACTCGTGAAGTGGGTGTAGATGGGGCTTGCAAGCCCATAGTGACCGAACGTATCCCTCGCAACACTTCCAGAGCAGAAATATTCGGCTGAAAGCATACACCGTGTCGCCATGATACGCACGAGGGTGTTGAACGCTGGCTCCTCGGAATCCTGTGACAATGGGTGAGTGGATAATCCCACCCAACAGGGCAAACACTACGCACAATACACCTGTCAAGAGACGCCGCCAGCGCCCCCGAACTTGACACATCCACCGTCATCCCCTTCCTCTTCTGCAGGATATCCTTCAACTTCTCAAAGTTCGTCGCCGGCGGCGGCATGTGCCTTCGGAGCACCGCTGTCGCTGGGAATGTCTCTTGGTTCTTCCTCGCGACGCTGATATTTGCCAACAACATGAACTCCTCCACAAGACTGTTCGTCTCGAGCATTTCCTTCTGCTCAACATCGATCGGGTCGGAGGACTCGGCGCTGTCGAGGTGGATTTTGACCTCCGGCGAGGCGAGGTTGAGTGCGCCGGCAGCCATACGCTTAGCTTTGAGCTTCTGGGCAAGGGTATTGAGCAGACGGATCCCAACGGTGATAGGATCGTGCATGTTCCTAGAAGACGACTGATCAAAAAGGTGTTGCTAAAGCAAAGTGGATAGCGAACGTACGGGTCGTCTTTCCTGAGCTGTGCCTCCGCGTAGGTGAATGCCGACTTGCTCGCGATTACACTCTTCGTGAATCGCACGTTGACGATATCTGCCGTGTCCGGCGTCATCTCCTGTATATACCAAAACGTCATGTTAGTGAAGTTCCTAAGGAGTATAAGAGCACAAGATGCGTACCCATAGGACAGAGAACGCAAGACGCTCGACGAAAGGACGTAGTGAGCAGAGATTCGTTCCCAGGAGGGCGGGCAACATGTCAATACGCTTGTCGACCAGGTACACAGTGGTCCCACGCGCCGCAGCCTCTGAGTCCATCGCATTGTCCGGGAGCACAAAGTGCGAAACGTCCGCAATATCTACACCATCAATAATAATCAGTTAGCCATTCATGAGTGTTGGCAGAGGAGGAAAAGTTACTCACGAACACCGGCCTCTATGTTCCCATTCTCCAACACTCTCGCATGCAGCGCATCATCGATATCTTGGCAATTCGGAGGGTCGATACTGCAAATGATCATTTCCCTCAGATCCTCTCGCCCTCTCCACTCTTTGCTAGCCTTCTTGGCCTCCTCCGTGGCTGGCTTCGGCGGCACAACCCATGCGTCGCCCTCCACGGGCAAGCAACCCAGTACCGCACCGCCGAATGGGCGATATGGCACCTCGTACTCGAGCAATAAACTCTCCTGCTCGGCTTCCTTGCTCTCTGCTTTCCCAAGAGCACGGACGAAGTGGCCTTCGGGGTAGCGCGATCGAGCATCCCATCGATCAATGGTGACGAGGATCTTTTGCGAAAGAAGAGAGGGGGCGTGCCGTGTGCGTAGACGAATGCGCGGGAGGAGACGGGAGGAGGGAGTGGCAAAGACGGTTTGAGGGGAGAGCGAAGTCGCGGAGGTGGAAGAGAGGGAGCTGGGGTCGATGTGGCAGACGTATGCACGCCAGTTTCGCTTGATGACGCCGACGACGCGTCCGGTGGGCTGCTTGTCACTCGAGGCGCTCTGGGTAATTCGTTTCTCGAGCTCAGCCTCGTTCGAATCAGGTGCGCCTTCTTCATCTGAGTCTTCGGCGTCGTCGTTCTTACGCGCGGCTACCATGACTGTCAGTCGGATTGTGACAAAACAGCAGGTTAGATGGATAAAGACGTACCTTCTTGGTCCACAACTTCATCAGCAGGGGCTTTCCATTCGCTCTCAGGGAAGACTTCCACCACGACGACGTCGCCATTTACCGACCTGTTCATGCTCTCGCGACCGACGAGCAATACAGGCTTGGTGAACGCTGGCACAGAAACGGTCCCCTGGAATGATAGAAAGGTTAGAAACAGAGAGAAGCACGAGAAGGGACCAAACTCACCTCGAGGTAATTGTACTGGTTCGCGTTAAAATGCCCTTGGTGCAGCTCTCCAGCTTTTATGCCAGCTTGCAACGTCATTGTCGGGAGGTACTACAGACACAAACTCGCTCAGGCTCAGAAGTAACAACATTGAGAGGCGATTAGAATTTACCTCGGGGTACAACGATACCTTCCCTGCCGCGCCCTTCTGCTCAATATCCCCAGCAGCATCACTAGCAGCGAGTACGTCCAGCAGAGTCGACTTTGCCTCCTCTGGCATCCCTTCGGCATACTGACGAACTACGACACATTTAGTCCTGATCAATCAGCCATACAATCGGAGGAAGACTCACCCGACATGGCTTTGAGCCCTCCCTTCCGTGCCTTCTCCCGGTTAGCGGCATCTTCGGTGAGGAGTACGATGGGGGGCAGCTGCGGTGTAGCTTGTCCACGTATAGGCGGGTAGGAGAGGCTGAGGTGCTGCGCGTACCAAGCTGTCGCCGTTCGGATCGCTGTACGAAGAAAAGAAGAGTATTAGTGCCGGCTGGTCACATTCGTGAGAACCTCCCGCACCTCGGTCGTTCCTGTCATTTGGACTTTCGTCTTCGTCGCGAACAATCGCTGTTTCCCTACACGGTATTTAGCTGAATCTAATGGAGTAAAAGAGCAGAACGCACGATCGGAACTCGTTATAGAACGTCCAGAAATTCTTCTCCTCCGCTTGCACGAGGGCCTTTAGGCGATTATGTAGCGGCATCGAGCGGTGTCGGACTTCCTCGAGGACGGTTTGAAGGAGGATAACAGGCGGATTGAACAGCGTGTTTTCGAACAGGTCCATCTGCGGGTCTCATCCGTCAATGCATTGAACATGTAGGTACAGGACGATGACATACCTGAGATAAGAAGACATTGGTGTCAGGAAGCACATAGTGCCCGTTCGGAAACCCCGCGTACTCGGATGCAGGGCTAGGCTTGATAGCTGCATTAGGAGCGATAGTACAGGCTTTGCAAAGGTGAAGGCCACAAGATACGTCGTCCCGGAGGTACCGCTCTCTGAGCACTAGATATTTCGGGCGTGACTTGGTCAGTACATCGACGACATCGGACCATGGTTGGGCAAGCGCACCCTTAATGACCTTTCCTCTGGCGGTCTTTTTGAAAAACTTGCGTTGGGTTACGGCTGCCTCGTCTACAGGCCTCTTGCGTATTGAGATTTCGACCATGGCGCGTCAATCTTGAGAGCGCGTAGAGGAGAGTCGATTTGGTCACATGTTACTAGACGTCGCCATCTCGTCCAGGCTCCAAGCTCTCATTTGCCGCTCAAGCTTTCTTCTATCGCTCATTCGTAGGGCAACCCAACGCATTCGCACACAGCAAGACAAGATAAAGACCAAACAAAATTTATTGCAAAAAATGGAGTAAAAATAACATCAACTAAAGAAAAGTAACCAAAAGCTCTTTCTGCTATCAAACTTTGGCTTCAAAGTCAAAGCACTGTGGATGCATGTCACATTGGAGGTGACGAGTGTCTTTACGATCAAGCAAGTGAGAGCGACCTACGGTAGAAAACTGATCAGCCTCAGCTCGAGAAGGAAAATATCGGAGGAGTACAAACCTCATAGAACACCCTTCCTAGCTCTCCTCGTCCCGTAACGACCTTGTACCTCTAGCGGGCGGGCTGGCCTGCTATCACCCCAGGTCAGACAAAGCTCACCTTACCTTGACCAGGATACACCCAGTGCCCACGTTGTGAGAGACGTACCGTGCCTATGAAGAGAGACAGGTCAGGACGAGTTCAAATGACGGCTGATAACGATGAACATACCTGTGCCATGCCGTGCTCAAACTGGGTCGAGTGTCGATGTAATCGAAGTCGAAGTCGAGGTGCCGAATGATGCTGCTTCGCCGAGTCCGGGTGGAGGAAGAGAGGCACGACTGGGCGGAGAGCAGCTGAGCTCATCCAACCCAGCAACACTCGAGCTGGTCTCAGGAAGTTGGAAAATCTGGTGAACAAGAAAAGAGGAAGAACGTATCATTCATCCATCCAAACTCCTCAATGGCGAAGCAGGTCGTAGTCGATGTACCGGAAGTCGAAGTCGAAAGGCGAGTGTCAGGGCATAGGCATAGGCGACAGGTTCACGATACCTTCCGATCCAACATGGGGCACAGTTATGGTGCTTTGCTGTGTCAAGGTAGAGGTGCGCTCTGCCGTCGCCGGAGGTCAAGCGGCTAGGTTGCGCTGACGCCAGGAGACGCACGATCGCTGCGGGAGAAGATTAAGACGGTCAGGTCATACCAGAGGTCGGCTTGATCAGCGTAGAAGTGCATGCACGAAGCTTATGGTCGAACTGTAGAAAAGCGATTAGATGGGGAAGGAAGGCACGAGAAGAGAGAAGACATACCACAATGAAGTGTGAACGACGCAAGACGCCAAAGCTGCAGTACAGCGTAGCTAAAGGGGGTAGATAGGACTCGGAGTAGTACATACAATGGTAAAAGATGGAAAAAAAAGATGGTAAAAGATTGAAAAAAAAAGTAGATACAAAATGCTCCAGTCTCCAGAGGTTGTCGGGCGAAATACTGCGAGATTCGGGTCGATACATTGCGAAAAATTTGAGGTAGAATGTCTTGTCCAAGGGGCGTAGGAGTGAGCATTGAGGAGGCGATGATGGCCTCATGGACGCCAGACCCCGCTTGCGACTGGATCGCTGCGAGAAGCGGGCAACCTAAAAAGTGAGAGTAAATCAATGTTGAGCTTGATGATGATAGACAAAATGAGCCCACGGCGACGGTCTGACGGTCTGGAAAGCCTCTTGTACGTCCATGCTACAAGTCGAGAGCTCCGGAGCCATGGAAGCGTCGTTAATCATGCTAGACGGGCTGGGAGGCACCAGGTTAAAGCTGTCGGCGTGTGAAAGCAGCTGGCGGACCTCGACCTCGGACGGTTGCTCAACGTCGCTGAGGAAAGCGGAGAGGTCCGAAGCCATAGAAGCGTCCTTGATCATGCCAGACGGGCTGAGAGGTACCAGGTTGAAACCGTCGGCGGTTGAAAGCAGTTGGCGGACCTCAGCTTCGGACGGTTGCTCCACGTCGGTGAGGAAAGCCGAAAGCTCCGGGCCAATGGAGGCGTCGTTGATGAGACACGAAGAGCTTGTAGGTGTCTCCAGGTTGAAGCTATCCGGCACTGCGACTTCGGAAGGTTGCTCGACGTCAATGATGAAAGACGAAACATCGGCGGCCAGCGAGGTGTCCTGAATGAGAGAGAGCGAACTTGGAGGAGCTGCCAAGACGGAGCTATCGGCCAGAGGCAGCTGATGTGCCGGAAGCTTGAGACTGTCCTTGACCATCAACGAGGAGAGCTTGAAAGAGCTGCCGGGAATGATAGAACGCATGTTGAAGACGGCTATCTCCTGAGTAGACGACGGCAGCTGGTTGAGCGCGGCAACATTGGAGGGTTTCTCGTCGCCCTTGGTGGTGTGGGCCACAGAAGTATCTTGGACGAGAGTGCGCATGTCGAGGGAGTTGTCGTGCGAGATGAAGCTATTGTCTGAAGGCTGGTTCACGACTTCCAAAGTGTTGACAGTGACGTTGTTGAGGGAGATCTCATCGTCCTGGTAGGAAGTAAGATCAACGGGATACTGCCACAAACACCTGGCATTCTTGCAAATAGCCCACTCCACATAATCGCCGCGGTTGCTTCTGTAGTTGGTGACGGCGTAGAGCATGAGCCAAGGCTTGAACTTCGCCGTGACATCGAATACGAGACCCTGTTGCAGTCCCCACTGGACCACGATGCCGTCCTCTTGCGTGATCCAGTACAGGACTTTGCAGTAATTGGAGCCGAAAGTGGGTACCACGTAGAACGACGACGTTCTTCTGGGTGTAGCACGGCCTGCGGGGGACGGGTCAGGATCATGAACTGACAACACAAGCATGGTTGAACGTACATGAGACGACGACTCGATAAGCGACAAATAGCAAGGAGGCAATTCCAACCAGGAGAGCCAGCCAGGACACCACTTCGAGGATCCAAATGCACGGAGTTGAAGTTTGCGGAAGAGTTTTTGCGACGACTTGTCTGACGGTGATGGGGATGAAAGGGGCCTGGCAGGTGGTGACCTTGAAGAGACTGTACTGGGGCGCAATTTCGGGGAGTTTCTTGGGCAGGAGACCGGGAATGCGTTGCGAGATGACCTTGATAGTAGGTTTGACCGTTGGAGAGAGTGTTTGGGTTTCGACGGGGGTTTGGATACCATGGTTGAGGAGGAACTTCGGGGCATGATACCAAGTGAATCCGAGAAGGACGGCGCACATGGCGAAGGCGGTTATGAGTTGGTGTTGGCGCGTTGGTCTTCGTTGACGTTTAGCTCCGATTTATCGGTAGTATACATAGAGGAAGGATGCCACGCAGGCGAGGGCGTCGCAGAACGGCATGGTTGGTGTAGGAGGTCAACCAGAAATGGATCGCTTTGTTGGATAGAAGGGGCTTTCTCTAGTGATTTTTGTGTTGACTCGGGATCACAAAGTCTAATCGTCAATCACTGATCGACTTCGACATTCGCCGATCACGACTTGTGCACCCGACAGATCTCGACACCAAGTGGTGCAAAAGTTTGCACGGTGGTACCATGACAACTAGGCACAGAGTAAAACGGCACATGGGAAACTATGGATACAACACGCCGAGCAGACGTGGACATACATAACTATGAAGCACTGCAGCAAAGCGCTCACCAAGTGCCACCCAGGCTGACACAGCTAAGCAACCCATCCAGAACTCCCAAATACCTACACTCATCCCTCACACTGCTCAAATTCAACGCCGAGCTATGAGTCTGAAGTCTTATACAACGGGGGCTGCAGTGGCCTCTTCGCCAGCCCCTCCAGACACAAATCCTTCATCCCTTCTACACCAATTAGCGCAACGCGAGCAAGCCTCCCGAGCTTGGCTCCTGGAGAATATAGCGCACGTACGCTGTGAATCTTTCATGGCTTGGAGCAATTTTGTAAGTGCAGAAACAGGCAATTCAAGCGCCTCTCCAGCACTCAAGCCCAGGCATACGCTTAGGTCCTTCTTCGAGGTCGCAGAGTCGCTACACCCAAGAGCGTGAACTTCGAGCAAGTGAAGCTTACCTGGTGACGATTCAAGTACGTATCTCCTCACAGTTCGCATGCTCTTGAGTGCTGTACGGTAGGTATCCCTTGATAGTGGGGACCAACAACTTGGCATGAACGTCAACAATCCTATCTCTTTGCCCATCCATGTCCAAGCCCATTTTTGCATCTTGGGCCTCGCTTGTGACAATCATCTTGACGTCGCACCCGCCCAGGCTAAGTTGATCCATGTTGCACAAGCAGTACGTACCGTGGGTCCATTCACCATAAGTACCATAGGATGCCTTCGCATCCATCGCGCAGGCGTGGATGTTGACTGCGTAGCCGATGGTGGAGATTGAGCGTCAGCACCAACGACAATGAAAGAGGCAGTTGGTGAAGCTTCTTGAGAACTGTCGCGGTCCATTCCTAGATGTTAACGCAGAAGTTGACCCATACAGAGTCGGAGCCTCCGGACGTTGGGCGTCACAGGGTGACTGAGTTTTGGGAAAGCTGCAAGACGCAGCATTTTATTGCATGCAGCGAGGCATGCACTCGTCGCGTAGAGCTACATCCGTACCATACCATACAAACAGGACAGAAATTTACGGTTTTCCCTTCTTCGACTTCTTCCTAGGCGGTGGTGGCGCCGCCTCCTGCTCATCTTCACTGCTCTCTCCTCCCTCGTCTCCGCTGAGATCATCGAACTCGTCCTCGTTGACCTCCTCATCGTCGTCCCACACGCCTACGCCATCGTCTTCGTCATCATCGTCCATGTCGACGTCTCCGTCAGAGGCATCCTCGTCGTCGTCCTCTTTGCTTTTGCCCTTTTTACGGGCGACATTGGCTTCCTGCTCCTCCCGTCGCTGCTTGCGGATCTTGGCGCGCTCCGCATGTTCGCGCTGCTGCTTCTGCGCGTCCTTCTTCGACTTTTTCACTATTCACTCAGTCAATAAACCAACCGCTCCCAAATCAAAAACAAACAGCACCCACCAAACTCATGGAACAAAACCCCTCCCTCCTTCCCCGGTACGCCCTCCACGACCTTGATCAACTTCAACTCCAGCCTCGGCCCCACCTCCTCAAGCCTCACCGCCTTCTTCGACCCCTTGGTATTCCCCCTCCCCACGAAATCAGCAGGAAGCGACACCGCATTCCGCTCGGCGTCCGACCCAGCCGCAGAGTCCACATCCGTACTCGACGCCGCAGACTCGTACCCCGACTCCGAAGTCCCACCCGCTCGGTTTCTTAGCAGGAAATCCGCGACGTCAGCCTCGTTCCCGAGATCGAGCATAGATTTGCCGGTGGTGCCTTTGCTCTTGGATGTGGCGCCTTCGACGATGCGACGGACGCGGCGGCTGACGCCGACGGGACGGACGGTGATGATGTAGTGTCTTACGTCGACTGTGCCGCGGTCGGCGTTGTAGGCGACGAGGACGACACGGCGGGCGGAGGAGATGGCGAGGGCGTGTGGGGAGAGAGGGGGGAAAAGGGATTGGAAGGTTTTGAGGACGAGGCTGAGATGGGGTGGAGTTGAGGGGTCGGAGGGGTTGGGGAAGGAGGCGAGGACGAGCTGGGTGGGGGTGGTGAGTTAGTTGCGTAGATTAGGTGTGGGAGGGAGATAAGAACATACGAGGGGAGGGGAGAGGTACTCCATGCCTACGCTGCGTGAGTGACGCTTCGAGGAGAGGAGATCACGCATGAGACTGTATCGCTCGATGCGGAAGCTCAAGGTGGGACCGTTGGAGAGACGAACGATGCGCAGAGAAGGCGCCTTTGGTGTTAATGTGAATGCGAGGAGATGGGATACGTTAAGAGCGGGGGCCATGACAAGGTAATCTTTTAGTTTATTACGTGTCCGTTCCTGTTCTTCCTTCATGAGTTCTCATAATCATAATCATGAGGAGAACACGCACCCGAAGTCGACTGGCAGTATTTGGCTCCATAACTTTTCGGAAATCGCGAACAAGTTGGGCCAAAGAACGACCAACTGGACCATGTTTTATGACAAAAGACTTGGGTACAGAAGCAGAAGTCAAGCTTTTCTCGTCCTGAGCTCCCTTGAGATGCGTCCTGTTCTTTCTTCGACGACCCATGATGGAAGGGAGACTTAGCGCGAGGGAGAGAGGAAAACAATTCTTGATGCGATCAATTCTCCCGACGGAGAGCTCGCGGAGGAGCATCCCGTGATCGAAATAATCTCCTCCCACTTCAAAAGTTTCGAGGAACGATGGACTCGAACGATCTATTCTCCTTCCTCGACACCGCTCCTGATGCGGAAACCAACGATAATGACAAAATGGAGGTAGACCCACCGCCTTCAACCCTAAAACCGTCAAAACGGAGAAAAGTGTCGCCTCCAAACACGACGAGTGACGATGTAGAAGAGGGCCCGTCAACGAAAAAGCCGAGAACTGTAACTCGTGCAGCGTCGCCCAAGCCGGTGGTGGTCGACGACTTTGAAACCGAGGCGAAGCGCGAGGTCGCGGCTAGTGCTGGACTTACTGGCGCGGATGACTCGGCGTCTAGACTGGAGCTAAAGCATCAGGTGCGTTCACTTGCCTTTATCTCTTTGGTGTAGTATGCTCATGTCGAGTATTCATAGGTTCGACACCAAGTCGTTTGTCCTCCGTCATATCCGTATGTGCCTATCTCTCAGCACGTACCACCCGCCAAACCAGCCCGGACGTACAAGTTCGAACTGGATCCCTTCCAGCGCGTCTCTGTTCACGCGATTCAGCGCAACGAGAGCGTGTTGGTCAGTGCGCATACTAGTGCGGGTAAAACCGTCGTCGCGGAGTACGCGATAGCGCAGTGTTTGGAGAGGAAGCAGCGTGTCATTTACACAAGTCCAATCAAGGTGTGTGTTGTCTGTCCACTACCTATGTCGAGCTGCCATGTTGACTCCGTTTACAGGCGCTGAGTAACCAAAAGTATCGAGAAATGCTCGCCGAGTTTGGAGATGTTGGCCTCATGACGGGAGATGTCACTATTAACCCAACCGCCACATGCCTTGTCATGACCACTGAGGTTCGCAGCCATTTCAGAGCCCTCTGACTACCCGCTGACCCTCCACCAGATTCTTCGTTCTATGCTCTACCGCGGTTCCGAGGTCATGCGTGAAGTCGCTTGGGTCATCTTTGACGAAATCCACTACATGCGCGACGCCGAGCGTGGTGTCGTCTGGGAAGAAACCATCATTCTCCTTCCCCATTCCGTCCGTTATGTTTTCCTCTCCGCCACCATCCCCAACGCCGCCCAGTTTGCTCAGTGGATTTGCACATCCCACGACCAGCCCTGTCACGTCGTCTACACCGACTTCCGACCAACTCCATTGCAGCACTACCTGTTCCCTGCCGGCGGAGAGGGTATCTATCTGGTGGTGAACGAAAAGGGCGAATTCAGGGAAGACAACTTCTCCAAGGCCATGGGCAGCCTAGGAGAGAGGGCAGGCGAAGACCCAGCGGACCCAAGAGCGGGAGGGAAGAACAAGAAGGGCAAGGTGAAGAAGGGCGGGCCCACCAAGGGTCCCTCCGACATCTCCAAAATCATCAAAATGATCATGCTCAAGAACTTCAACCCCGTCATCGTCTTCGCCTTCTCCAAGCGCGAGACCGAGGCCCTCGCTCTCACCCTGTCCAAATTCGAGTTCAACAACACGGACGAGCAGGACATGGTCTCCTCCATCTTCTCCAACGCTATCGCGAACCTTGCCCCCGCAGACCAGAACCTCCCGCAGATCGCGAACCTGCTCCCGCTGCTGAAGCGCGGCGTGGGGATCCATCACGGTGGTCTCCTCCCTATCCTCAAAGAAGTCATCGAGATCCTTTTCCAAGAAGGCCTCATCAAAGTCCTCTTCGCCACCGAGACCTTCTCCATCGGTCTCAACATGCCCGCCAAGACCGTCGTCTTCACCTCTGCGCGCAAGTTCGACGGCCGGGACTTCCGTGACCTCACGTCAGGGGAGTATATCCAGATGTCGGGGCGTGCGGGTAGGAGAGGGCTTGATGATAGGGGGGTGGTGATTGTGATGTGCGATGAGAAGTTGGAGCCGGTGAGCGCGAAAGAGATGATCAAGGGGGAGGCCGGGAGGTTGGATTCGGCGTTCCATTTGGGGTATAACATGGTGTTGAATTTGATGAAAGTTGAGGGAGTGAGTCCGGAGTATATGCTGGAACGGTGCTTCTTGCAGTTCCAGAAGCGAGATGGCGTGCCGGGGCTCGAGGACGGTAAGCCCCTTTCCATTTCGACCATTGCGCCTCCACTCAAGAACGACTACGTGTAGATCTGCGGAAGGAGGAAGATGACTACTCGAAGGTTGTTGTGCCTGATGAGGCGGAGGTCGCTGCGTACCATGATATTCGCACGCAGCTTGACCAGATGGGCGCCGACTTCCGCGCAGTCATTACCCACCCGACCTATGCCCTCCCGTTCCTTCAGGCCGGTCGCATGGTCCAGGTCAAGCACGATAAACTTGACTTTGGCTGGGGTGTGGTGATCAACTTCCAGAAACGCGCTCCGCCAAAGGTATGTCTTCTTCTCGCGAAGGAAGCTACTATCAATCTTATTCATTCAACATTTAGAACCGCCCCGTCCCAAAACCCGACTCCGAGATCCCCCCACACGAACAATACGTCATCGACGTCCTCCTCAACTGCGCCTCCTCCTCCTCCATCAGCAAATCTGCTCCTTCATCAGGCGCCAACCACCCCCCAACGCCCGGCGGCGTCCTCCCTTGCCCACCCAAAGAAAAGGGTACCCCGCTCGTCGTACCGGTTCTCCTCTCTACTTTACAGGCAATAAGCCATCTGCGACTTCATCTCCCGAAAGATATCCGACAAGACCAGGCGAGAGAGACGGTCTGGAAGGCGGTGGGCGAGGTGCATAGACGATTCCCGACGGGGGTGGCGTTGCTCGATCCGATAGCAAATATGGGGATTAAGGATGTGAAGTTCCAGGAGCTCGTTGCTGTGGGTCTACCTCGCCGTGTCTCTTTTACGCAAGCCGAGGTACTAAATTAGTCACTGGACCTTCACAGAAAATCGACATAATGGAGAAAAAACTCTTCGCCTCACCCCTCCACACCGACCCGCGGCTTCCCTCCCTCTTCAACCTCTACACCAACAAACTTGCCTCCGCCGCGCGCATCAAGTCCATCAAGACCCAGATCCGCACCACCCAGGACGTCCTCCAGCTCGAGGAGCTCAAGGCTCGTAAGCGGGTGCTGAGGAGGTTAGGGTTCACCGACGCAGATGATATCGTGGCGATGAAGGGAAGGGTGGCGTGTGAGATTAGTACGGGGGATGAGCTGCTTTTGACAGAGTTGGTGTTTAATGGGGCGTTTGGGGGGTTGGAGCCGGAGGCGTGTGCGGCGCTGTTGAGCTGTTTCGTGTTCACTGAGAAGGTCAGTCCCTCTCCTTCCGCATTGCCTCTCCTTTCTGACTGACGCGATATCGACAGTCGGAGAAGCAGACGAAGTTGAGGGAAGAACTTGCTGCGCCTCTGCGCGTGCTGCAGGAGCTCGCGCGGCGGATCGCAAAGGTGGCGGTGGAGAGCAAGTTGCCGGGGATCGTGGAGGATGAGTACGTGGCGGGGTTCAAGGTGGAGTTGATGGACGCTGTTATGCAGTGGTGCAGAGGAGTGTCGTTCTCGGATATTTGCAAGGTCCGTGCGAGGTTCCTTTGTGCTCCTTCGCTCTTGACTCGTACTGACACATAGTCTTCCACAGCTGACAGACCAGTTCGAGGGCACGCTCATTCGTGTGTTCCGGAGGTTGGCAGAGCTGCTGCGTCAGATGTCGGCGGCGGCCAAGGTGATTGGGAATACCGAGCTGCAGGCCAAGTTTGATAAGGCGACGGAGATGCTGGAGCGGCCGAATTCGGTCATTTTTTGCTCGAGTTTGTATTTGTGATTCAGTATGGCGGTGGGCTCGACACTTCTGTTTCTTGACGACTATCTATCTGTATCTACGCGTCGTGTGTGTATTGACGTAGGTGAAGAAGAAGAGCGCTGAATTGTCTTGGTGGCTCCCTCGGCATGCACACTCGGAAATAGCTAGCTGGTGGGCTCGCCGTCTTTCGTGACAACCCTCACGCACTTGAACGCTATAATCGATGTCTTTCGGCGTCCCCACTAGCAAAGAATTTTGTCACAGTTCCAGGTTGGGTGGGTATTTAGATGACCCAAATGTGACTTGCGGTAGTACTAACACGGTCATATGATAGCTGGATAGCTGCCTCTCTCTTCTCCTTCCACCAATGTGCCGTGACCCGGCTCATCTCCATTCTCCATGCTCTCAACAATCATAAATCACCTTAAAGGTCCCCTCGGAACTTCTCTCGCCATCCCCACGAAAGCTAGCTTCAAGGGCGACCAACCCGTCGGAACTCGGCTCCCCGGTGCTATCCAACAAAACGCTGCACTGCGTTACAAACCCAGCGTCAGCCTACCACGGTTTCTACCGTGCATAGACGCCAGATCATTGATACGAGGACTAAACACCATGAGACTTTTAGGACGGTTTGCCTTCCCTCCCCTACCCGAGTTCCCTGTTTGGCCCGGCCAAGAACGCTTCTCAGTTGTACGCGCCTCGCACGATGGCCCCAGATGTCGAACCCGATAGCTTGCCGTTTGGTTTCTCAGCGATAACACAGGATATCGAGACGCCACACTGTACTACGTGTCCTCTCTGTGTGCATCTGGGCTGTGCGTTTTGTTGAACGATTTCATCGCGCGGAACCCGTGTGTTGCGATTTCATACTTGCCTCCTTCCTGGCATCTGACGCGATCGCCATCTAGAATTTATTCCTTTGATCAACAAGACAAACGCGGCGTCACACCACTCATACTTGCGTCCCAGAATGGCCATCACGATATTGCTCAGCTACTCATCAGGAGAGGTGCGCCCTTGGATTCGACCGACGAACAGCCCTCGTTTCTCCCTCCTGGCATGGCCACCAAGCTGTCGCAGAGCTATTGCTTGAAAAGGGCGCCTCTCTGGAGAAGGTCGACATTGCTGAACGCTGGACTCCACTCACATACGCAGCACGTAATGGACGCCGCCGTATGGTCGAGTCACTCGTCAAGAAGGGGGCTGCGCTGGACGCAGCTGACCGACGCGGCTGGACAGCACTCATGCATGCGTCGCGAAGGGGGCACCGCGATGTCGTCGAGACACTTACCGAGACGGGAGCTTGCTTGGCCCAAGCTGACGCATTGGGGTGGACGGCCATAATGCACGCGTCGTGGAACGGGGATCGCTCTGTAGTACAAACACTCATAGAGCGGCTCGAAGAACGGCCAAACATCACTCATGCTCGCATCAAAAGGAGGTCACCTTGACGTGACGAAACTTCTCCTAGCAAAGGGCAGTCTCGTGGATGCCGTCAACAACGATGGTTGGACTGCCCTCATGCGAGCGTTGGAGGAGCGCCATCCCCATGTCGCAGAGCTACTGATCTAGAAGGGGGGCTCGCGCGGATCGAACCATCACCGACGGCAAGACAGCGCTTGCACTAGCTTCAGAGCACGAATACAGCAAAATTGTCTCGTTCATCCAAGCGAGGATAGGAACTGGAGCACCCTTTGAAGCTGGTGTCATAGCTATTGAAACCCTCGATGATACTTTCATGCGTGAACAACCTGAGGAAGCCATATCTGCCCTCGAGCATTCCGAAGCCGCTATCGCCTCTTCTTCGCCCACAGCTTCTCCTACCCCTTCCTACAACAGGCAGATCCCAACAGTGATCTCCTCAGCATACCGAACACAGCACAGTCTGGGCTTAGCAGGCAGATGGTACTCGGAAACAAACCGAACGTCAATCTCGACACCCGACAACGGCCCGACCAACGAAGTGGTGGATCTCGGTGTGGATTAACAGTCAACGTGACAACGGTGCTGAGCAAGACGGATCCAGGGCGAAGGCTCAGGCTTGCCCCCGAGCTTTAGCAGTTGCTCTATTCTCGTCTTCGTCCATCGATCCTAGCGACTCGCTGGGTAGCGCAGTCTAGTGCATGCAGCAGAGGACGCCAGCGATGGGGCAGGCGGTGGAGGATCCCAGCGCTTGCAGTGAGCCTGTGATGTGCCGCCTGTGGTAGTGTTGATTGGAGGCCACGAAAGTCTGAACTTTGCCGGCTGCATGTACTCGTGGAGTTGCAGCAATATGAAAAGGTTGGAAAGAACTGTAAGTGAGGGGATGCGAATGGGAATAGATACAGATACAACACTATACTCACATTACACACAAGAAACATATTACTTGGAAAGCACACAGATGCAGGATTACACAACTCCTCTATGACTAGAAAACCAACTTCAGCGCCGACGTGACTTGTCCCTCCACAGGACAATACGGGCATTTGACCCGCCCGCCTGGCTTGCTGAGCTTGGTCAAACTGTCCTTGGCGACGACGTGCCCGCACGCAAGCATCATGGGTGGGTTCGCATCCGTCGTTTGTTCCTTCGAGACGGGGCATGCGAAGATGGAGTGGTATCGGTTTTGAGGGGGGAGAGGTATCTCGATCTGTAGCCGAGACGATGGGAAATCAGACAGCAGAACGAAAGGGAGAACAACAGAACGAAAGAGAGAACAACAGAGCGAAAGAGAGAACAACAGAGCGAAAGAGAGAACGAGAACGTACGGGAAGCTCATCAACCTGACTCCACCCCCGTCCAAGCATCACTTTGCGGCCCTTCTCAATCCTGTTCAGAGCGCCGCCTCCACCAATATCGGCCACCACGCGTAACGGGCTCTCACGTCCCATGCCTAACGCGGCACAATATTCTCGAGAAAATTCCTCCTGGAGTTGGACTCTGATCTCCGGCGCGAGGAGGTGTGCGTATGGGGAAGAGGCGAGTCGGGCTCGATAGATCGGGGCTGTGGTGAGCTCGCGAAATGCGGTGGAGTGTGTTGCGTAGAACGGTGTGAGGTGCGTTGAGAGGTAGGCCATGGCTTCTGCTGCTGCTGCTGCGTGCGCTCCTGGTGAGGAGGAAGATGTGGGGGAGGTGAGAAGGTGGATGAAGTGGAAGCGGTGCAGGTGGAACTCGATCGAAGAGGAGCGGGTGATGAGAAATGGGCGGTGTGTGGAGCACCAGCTGGCGTAGCAGGGCGTAAGCATAGTGTTGTTCCGTGTGATGAGGAGAACGTACGCGAGTGCGGGACCAACGTCATTGTTCTGGAGAGCATGCATGATGGAATGTAGCTCAACGAAACTAGCTTTCAGCTCCGGGGGTATTTCTGCTGCAGATTCCTGGATATTTGGGGCTTCTGCTTAGTAGATCTCCTCTGAAAAGGTGAAACTCGTAGATTTACCTGGAGGAAGATCTCAGCGGTTTCGAATTGGCCTGTTCGAAGCAGATGCGTTGCAATTGTTTGTTCGACGGCCTTTCTCGACGAAGGAGTAGAGAACAACCCCTCTGTCTTCTTTGTCCCCGATGCTGCTGCCGCCGCGGCCGACGAGAATTCTGGAGGTGAAGCCTGTAGCGGCTCGAATGTCGGAACTGCCGTGGGGAACCTCTGTTGTACTCAGTTAGTTTCCTCCTCCTATCACATCCAAAAGGGACCGATTGAATGCACCTTGTCAAGCCCCTTCCCGATCCTCGACAGACACGAGTATATCTCCTTCTGCCTATCCTCAACGTCCTTCTTCCGCCGTTCGACCTCCGGCCCAATCTGAGCCCATACCGCCTCGGTCGGGACGCTTCCGCTTTGCAGTGCTGCCCGAGAAGTCTGCAGGCTGGCTATAAGAGCATCGAGGGAGTCGTTTATTGGGGGTGATTTAGATTTCTCGGAGGAGGTGAGCTTCTCGAGTTTGGAGAGCTCCTTGACTAGTGTGTCCATTGAGATGGGGACGCCGGTCGGGTGTCGGGAGAGACCCGGATTTGGGCACGTGATCAGCTATCTAGGCTCCTTCATCCGCATCCTTTCGTGATGTGGTTTCAGTAGATAGGTAGATAAATAGACCGACTGACATATTCTACTGCAAGTATCCATCCTGAATCCTCACCGAGTCCCATCTCTAACGCACTTATCCTGATCTTGCATCGAGCTTGCGGACCTTTCCCAGTCAAATGAGCTGTATACATAGATGTAACGAAGAACAAATTTCACACGAGCGCTCAAGTATACAGGACAGTCGCAGGCCGATACTCAACAGAGTTTCCAGTTCTTCAGAGTTATAATTATCTACGGTAATACTCAACAGATTTTCCAGTTCTTGAGAGTTAAAATCTAAGGTAGGAATCGAATTGATGTGGGGTGGGAAGCTTCCGGTCTCGTTTACTCGATGGTGAAATGGGTAGATTATGTAGACATATATACCCTAAATTGCGCTTTGAGGCCCAGACTGTATATGTATATGAGCTGAGGACACGAATCAGACCTTCAACCGCTTATGATGCTCAGCAGGTACTGAAGACAATCCTGCGTCTTCAATGTCGAGAACGGGCGGTGATCGGTAGCATCGTTTGCCTAATTGGGAAAGTTGTCGATCCTGAAAGAGGCCTCCCAGCTGCTCCCAGACCATGCATAAGTACCTACCTAGCTTGTACATACAGGCATAATACATTCGATAAGGACTGTGTAGCTGCCACTGCAGCATGGACATCCCACATTTACATCTTCACGTGAAGACTACACAGTACCTCTTTGTCCTCGTCGATTCCGTGGGTGCCTGCGCTTGGTAAAAAGCAGCAAGCCAGGAACGTTGAACATTGAACCTCTGTCCTGAGCAAGGTCCTAAAGCGCACGACCGCTGAGTTGCGTCGGGTGCAAAGTTATGATCGGCGACGGGGATCAGTGATTGACGATTAGACTTTATGATCCCGAGTCAATACAGAAGTCACTGTAGAAAGCCCCTCCTATCCATCAAAGCGATCCATTTCTGGTTGACCTCCTACCGCAACCATGCCGTTCTGCGACGCCCTCGCCTGCGTGGCATCCCTCCTCTATGCCACCGATAAATCGGAGCTAAAGGTCAGCGACGACGCCAACACCAACTCCATAACCGCCTTCGCCATGTGCGCCGTCCTTCTCGGATTCACTTGGTATCATGCCCCGAAGTTCCTCCTCAACCATGGTATCCAAACCCCCGTCCAAACCCAAATACTCTCTCCAACGGTCAAACCTACTATCAAGGTCATCTCGCAACGCATTCCCGGTCTCCTGCCCAAGAAACTCCCCGAAATTGCGCCGAAATACTGTCTCTTCAAGGTCACCACTTGCCAGGACCCCTACGTCCCCGCCACCGTCAGACAAATCCGAGCAAACCTCCACTCCGTGCATTTGGATCGTCGAAGTGGTGTAGCGGTGTCCTGGCTGGTCCTCCTGGCTGGCATTGCCTCCTTGCTATTTGTCGCTTATCAAGTCGTCGTCTCATGTACGTTCAACGTTAACTATGCTTATGTTTTCGGTTCATGATCCTGACTGTTTCCCGTAGGCCGAGCTACACCCGAAAGAACATCGTCGTCCTACGTAGATGTTGTCGTCCTACGTAGATGTTGGCCTTCCTTCGATTCAACCATATCCAGCGAACACCTCAATGTGGATATACAGGTCTTCAACATGCATACCATCATCCCTGACAACCTTCCGGGGTTGCAGTGTCGGAGGGCTTCAATCTGGATCCATCTCTCCATTAGTTCAGTCTCATCAACGACGCCTCCATGGGCCCGGAGCTTTCGACCTTCCTCAGCGACGTTGAGCCACCTTCCGATGTCGAGGTTTGCCAACTGCTTTCAGCTGCCGACAGCTTCAACTTGGTGCCTCTCAGCCCGTCTAGCATGATCAACGAAGCTTCCTTGGTCTCGAAGCTCTCGACCTGCAGCACAGATATTCAGGAGGCTTTCCAGTACACAGTTGAGCAGCTCATCCTGGTCGAAAGCTTCAATGTGCAAGTCCCTCTCGGTGCGACTTCTCTCATCCAGGAAGTCTCGATGGTCTCCGATCTATCAGCCTTTGACGAGATCTTATTCAACGCGTCGTTTGCCGTGGCTCCCATCCTCCCTCCATCGAGAACACCGGTACTTGGATCGAGAGGGAATTCCACACCTCGAAGTAGTGCCTCCAAGCGACGGGGTCTTCCAGCGGTCGTGCATACCCAACGCAAACGCACTTCTTCCGGCATACCGGGACCCAGACCGTCGCGCCACCATACTCTGGTTCTACCACGGTAAGTTCATCTTTTTCCTATCTTCGTTGAGCTCAGCACTGATTTACTCTCATGCTAGATTACCCGCTTCTCGCAGCGCGCCAGCTGCAAGCGGAGTCTGGCGTCCGATCTGGCGCCCATGAGGCCATCGCCGTTGTCACGGCCTCAATGCCCACTCCTACGCCCCTTGGACAAGACGTTCTACCTCAAATTTTTCGCAATGTATCGACCCGAATCTCGCAATATCTCGCCCGACAACCTCTGGAGACTGGAGCATTTTGTATCTACTTTTTTTTTCAATCTTTTACCATCTTTTTTTTCCATCTTTTACCATTGTATGTACTACTCCGAGTCCTATCTACCCCCTTTAGCTACGCTGTACTGCAGCTTTGGCGTCTTGCGTCGTTCACACTTCATTGTGGTATGTCTTCTCTCTTCTCGTGCCTTCCTTCCCCATCTAATCGCTTTTCTACAGTTCGACCATAAGCTTCGTGCATGCACTTCTTCGCTGATCAAGCCGACCTCTGGTATGACCTGACCGTCTTGATCTTCTCCCGCAGCGATCGTGCGTCTCCTGGCGTCAGCGCAGCCTATCCGCTTGATCTCCGGCGACGGCAGAGCGCACCTCTACCTTGACACAGCAAAGCACCATAAGTGTGCCCCATGTTGGATCGGAAGGTATCGTGAACCTGTCGCCTATGCCTATGCCCTGACACTCGCCTTTCGACTTCGACTTCCGGTACATCGACTACGACCTGCTTCGCCATTGAGGAGTTTGGATGGATGAATGATACGTTCTTCCTCTTTTCTTGTTTCACACCAGATTTTTCAACTTGTTGAAGACAAATTCGAGGTGTTGCTGGGTTGGGTTGAGCTCAGCTGCTCTCGACCCAGTCGTGCCTCTCTTCCTCCACCCGGACTCGGCAAAGCAGCATCATTCGGCACCTCGACTTCGACTTCGATTACATCGACACTCGACCCAGTTTGGGCACGGCATGGCACAGGTATGTTCATCGTTATCAGCCGTCATTTGAACTCGTCCTGACCTGTCTCTCTTCATAGGCACGGTACGTCTCTCACAACGTGGGCACTGGGTGTATCCTGGTCAAGGTAAGGTTGGCTTTGTCTGACCTGGGGTGGTAGATGACCAGCCCGCCCGCTGGAGGTATAAGGTCGTTTACGGGACGAGGAGAGCTAAGAAGGGCATTCTACGAGGTTAGTATTCTCCTTCTGCTATCTGGTGAGACTATAGATTTGAGGCTGATCGAACGTTTTTGCTACAGGTCGCTCTCCTTTGCTTGATCGCAAACGCACTCGTCATCCCCAATGTGACATGCATGCATGATGCTTTGACTTTGAAGCCAAAGTTTGATAGCAGAAAGAGCTTGAGGGTACTTAGTTCTCTAGTTGATGTTATTTTTGTTCCATTATTTGCAATCTATTTGGTTTTCCTCTATCGTGTCGTACTTGTCAGACGCCTAATCGCCTCGAGCGAGTTTAGCGATTGTGAGATGCTCAGACTGGCAGTCTTTGCGTTGGGGTCGGCGGGACGTTCAACGACATGAACTCAATCCAACTGCGTAGTGGCCGCGGGAGATAACCTTGCCTCCGTGGCGATGCCAGCGGCCAAGCTGAAAGTTCACACTCGCACTCCATGTTTTCGCGCATACCACAGCGGTTGAGTGCACCATTCGGCATACTGGGCGACGAGCCCAAGCTATCATTTCGTAGCCAACCAAGCGGCATATCCAAGCTCGCTACCACAAGAGTTCGTGGCCGCGTTCAACTACCACCAAGATACTGACGCGCGATTACTTGCAGCACATACCGGAAACAGACTCCTATTGGGAACAAGTAACACATTCTAGCTTCCCCGATACTCTGTCTGACCAGCTTTATTCTAGTACATAACTCTGTTTGACACCGCGTCCGATGTCTACTCGTTGATAACTCACAACGACAGTGAGTGTTGCTCGAGCATTGTGTGTTCGTGACGTGCACTAACCACTATCCAGTTCGTCGAGCTCTGAATGAAGCCCCAGAGAACATTGCAACTCTGCTCCGCTTCATAGTATCACGATTATTCAACCTCGTCTCGGATCACACCTTTCCTTCCTCAAGCAACGCGTCAGTCACGGCTCTCGCATCGTCATTCATACGCGCAGGCACAGGAGCGGCCGAGAGGAACGCAACCAAGGAGGTGCTTAACTGCATCCGGGTTCTGCAGCGCGTCTTGCCTGTTGTGTTTGAGGCAGAAGGCGAATCGACAGCGTTTGAAGCCGAGGTTGTATGGAAGCAGCCCGAAGCGGAGGATGATGCGCAGCTAGGTCCTTCACGGAGTGAAGAGCCGCAGTTTGTCATTGACGACGAGGACGAGGAGGATGGAGGGGATGGGACCGCGAGCCAGGAGCCTCCGAAGGCAGTGGAGCAACCTCAACCGACCGCTCGCAGGCTTCCGTCGTTAGGAGAGAAACTCTTCAGCTGCCTCATAGACCTGCTGTTCTGTTGTGGGTTCACATTGCCGGTTAAGATTCAAGTGGATCATCATAAGATAAACTACTCCATATGGTGAGTGCGGAAGCTCTTGTTACAAGACCTCATACTCAGACTATCTTCAGGGAAAGGGGCGTTGGCTCTACCTCCGACCTAGGTCCCAATCATTCCTATGATTTGAACAAGGCTGAAGTACTCCGGCTTCTACTTGTCCTCCTCTCACGTCAGATCTACCTACCCTCCAGCCACCTACTTTCTTCCCCTTCGCGTTACACCCTGCACTTCGTCCAGAACACCCCCAGACGAAATGTTCTCACCATCCTCTGCTCTTTGCTCAACACCGCCATGAACTCATCGCAATCCACTATCGAGAGCCTTGTCGACGTTGCAGGAAAGCTGCCCTACAATCATCTCGTCTTCAAGGGTGAGGATCATCGTTCGACGGTGGTTTCTCTTTCCCTCCAAGCGTTGTGTGTACTTCTGGACTTCCAGAGTGGTAGTGCCAAAGATCCCGCTTCCTCGGGCGAACCTGTCCCTACTGCACAGTCGAATGCGTTCAGATATTTCCTTGCGAAACTGGTGTGTACATTCATGCTTTCTGTCTAGCATGGCATTAACTTCTCCGATAGCATCAAACGCAAGACTTTGCTTTCCTCACTGAAGGCATTGCGGGTATTTTGGAGCAAGAGCTTGGGGTTGGTAATATGTTGCCGGGGTCCAAAAGGCGTATTCCGTACCTTCCCGAGACTGGTACGTAGTCCACTCTACCCTTTCGAATTTTCCTGACAGCGTTCTCTAGTCCTGTTTTTCTGGAAAATGATCGAGCTAAACAAGGTGATTAGGCCTGCTAAAGATGTCCGACATACCACTCACTTAGTTGCAGAAATTCCGCCTGTATGTCTTGGAGTCTGATAGAGGTTTGGACATCTTCGCGTACCTTCTCTGCTATTGCCTAGAAATCAAGGATCGACCGCGTATGTCCTTTCCCTGAACTCGTCTGAAAAGCGCCTTACGGTTGATTACAGAGCAACATGGTCTCTGCCGAGCGCTGTCGTACATTATACAGTCGCTCTCTTCAGAACCTTCCCTGGGCAGTAAGATCACCAAACCTGTCAAGACACGGCTGCCGTCCAAATGGGTATATCCCGGTAACGTAGGCGATTTCATGGTAAACGTGAGTACAACCTGGTTTTCTTGATAATGCGCCCCTTTTGAGCAATACCACCAGGCCATCTACTCAATCGTCGCTACCACCTCTGGGTCTTTGAACTCCCTTTACCCTGCCTTGATCATCGCACTGGCCAACGTTTCGCCCTACATGAAGCATCTTACTGTCACCTCCTCTGCCCGCTTGGTCCAGCTCTTCACTTCATTCTCCAACCCCATGTTCCTACTGTCCGATGAAGGTCACCCAAGGCTGTTGTTCTTCATGTGAGTACAGTCAGCCTGCATCTTTCCGCAGCTTATTCATCATGGCCATAGGTTGGAAGTTTTCAACGGTCCCATCCTGTATAATCCCGCCGACAATGCAAACCTCATTTACGCTATCCTCGGAGCCCATAAAGCATTCGAGAGGCTTGGCACGTTCACTTTGACTCAAGGCCTGCGAGAAATCAAGCGGGTACAAGCAGCCAAGGAGGAACAGCCGCCAGCTCTCGAACGCAAAGTTTCTTCACTATCTGAAGACGACGCGTCGCAGGAGAAAGCCCGTCTTCTCAGAACTGAGAGTCTCAACGATTCGGTGGTTGTACACCCTGAAACGTCGGAGACTGATGCGCCTGCGGATGGCAGCGGTGTGCGGAGTAGCCCAGAGGAGGGCTCTCCTTTGGCGGGAGCGTCTGCTTTCCCGTCGGATAAAGCAAGAGGCAAAAGGAAGGAGAGGAGTTCGTCTTCCGTTGATGAGACAGCTATTGCCGAAAGCTTGTCAGCGATGGGTGTCGGAAGGAACGGGTTTGTTCCCACTCAGGAATGGGTACGTTATCTCCTCACCCTCTGCGTCATGATGGAGACTCACCGTGTTACACAGGTTACTTCATGGCAGCAAGGCCTACCGCTGGACCCTGTCATGCTCACCATCACCGAGCTTTTACCCAAGATTCAAGAAATACAGAAGACCCGACAAAAGGTAACATCGACGTCGACGATCATGGATTTCTTGGGGAGTGTGAATCTGGAGCATGTGGTACCTCAAACTCCACCAATAAGTCCTCGCAAGTTCCTGGTAGGCTCCAATCACCAATTCATTCCACTCCCTTTGTACTGACCGTTCCGCCCGTCGCAGTGGTCAGACGCATCGATTGTCTGGCTGACCTCGTTGATATGGGGAGAGGTGTACGTCAAAGGCATGTCTCCTCTTGGGATCTGGAATGGCACGAACGTGCGGCTCTTCTATGTGAAGCACGCGCAGAACCAGCCTCGCCAAATCTCGGAGACTGTCTCCAACGTGGTTGGTGGTATTCTGGGGAGGACAGATTCTTCTCGTTCGAGGTCCGAGCGGTAAAACTTTTGGTTTGGAGGAAGAGAGACTTTGTGTATTTGGTATGGCATAATGCATATAGAGCTGCTCCCTGCAAAGCCACGGCCGCTCGGCCTATCAAGCCTTCAGCGCCGGGACAAACGACCTCACGTACTCCCCATCCTCCGCACTAAGATCCTTTTCCAGCAACGCGTACGCTTCCCACCACCACTTGTGCGTGCTTTCGAAGTCACCCGCCTCACCCGGCTTGATATCCCACGGCTTTTCGGCGAAGATGTAGTGCAAGCACCTAACCTCTGCATCAGCCCACATCGGCTCGTGTTGCAGCTTCAGCGATTTCAACGCGTTGTAAAACCAATTAATGCTCGTCCATCGTCCTTCGAAGAAATGAGCTAGTAGGTCTTGATCGGCGAATGTGAAGGTGGAGACTAAGGGCGATGTCGCGAGGTACGCGCTGATCTGGGAGAAGACGGATAGAGAGGGACGGAGGACGACGAGGCCTGTGTTGAGGAGACCGTGGGTTCGGGGTTGCGTCGGGGAGGTGAATGTGGATGCTTTGACGGGGGGCGCGGTGGGGTGGGTCACGGTTGTGTGAGCGCAGTTTTCTGGGGTCCTGAACGTGGGGATGTGAGAGCAACTCCTGGAGAGCACAGAGGGCGGAAAGGCAGGTACCAGTCTGGTGGGTAGTGCGGAAATCGACGGGGATTGCATGCGCAGGCGTGGGCGCCGGCTATGTGGTCCGGAGCGAGATCCATAGTGATGAGCTCGTCGAAGTTGCGCCTGATGACGATGTCACAGTCTAGGAGCACGACGCGCTTTCAGGAACAGGATCAGCACGAGGCGCGTGTAAACGAGGAGACGGGACGCGCGTACTTCGTACTCGATTAGCTCGAATGCCCTATCGGAGTGCAGTATCCGTCAACCACACAGAAAAGCCAAAGGAGGAAGGTCTGGATGGTACCTCACTTTCGTCCACGCATCCACGAACCTCCTCTCACACCCATGCGCCGTCTCCGCCGGCGGATACAGAAACTCCACGCGAATCATCTCCATCCCCATATCCCTAAGCACGCGAAGCGAGTCTTCGGAGAGGGTGTCGGTGTATATCCCGATCAGAGGATAGCGCGATTTCACGTCCTGGAAGCTGCGATAGAGGACGGCTGCGCCGGGCAGGAATTTGTCGCGGGTGAGGAGGGTGACGAAGGCGCCTGGTTTGGAGCCGGTGAGATCGGTGCTGCCCATTGGGAGATCTGTAGATGAGATGGGTGCAGCTTGGCAATTAGCGAGGTTAGCTGGGAGATGTGCGGATTAGCCAGAGGCGGAATCTCGGTGAAAGATGGCGATGTCATTCAGCGCTAGCCAGGTATACATACATGCCGTCCATACACCAAGTCGTACCTCGCAAAACCTCTCTCTCTTGCTTGATTAGGCTCCGTTCTGTGGGAATTTTTGGGCATAGAAGCATAGATAGGCATATAGGCTCGATAAATACACAAAAAAAGTCGAAGAAAAGTGTAGTTTAATGGGTGAACAAGGCAGCACAAGAGTGCAAGAGTGAAAATCAGTCTAGTCCTTGGGGAACTGGCCCTGAGCATCCAGGAAAGCCAGGATGCGACGGAGAAAGGAAGTCTACGACAAAAGGCTACAACGAATGAAGATATCGCTGTACCACTCCTCCTTGAATGCCAACCAAAGCCCATCCACCAGCCGCTGTTCAACGCCGCAACCACCGCTCCTCAGACACTTTCCACCGTTTTACTTTTCTAAGTTCGTAGTAAAGACGTCCATGAACCTTTGATGCGTGAGGATTTGTCCCAAAGGTGGGATAATTCATGCCAGTATCCTTGAAACCAGGATGAGACCTTGCGATGTCTTCAACGGACCAGCCCGAGTCGACATGGCAGAATAGGATGGTCTTGTTATGGTGAGAGGTGTATAGGGGCCTGAGAATCGTTACAGGACAGTTGTTGGGTGATATAGGGTACTTGCTCGAGCAGAATGAACCATTTTTGCAACGGTACGAGGAGGACAACGTGATTAAGCGCCTATTACCATATTTGGGATCAAAAGTCGCTTAGTGTAACTTGCGGCTTTGAGAGGTAGGCATGGTATGCTGGAGGCCTGTTATGCTGCTGTTTGCTGTGTTGTATCGGTACTGTGTTCACTCAGCTCGATGTTGCTTGCTGGAAGGTATTTGATTGACAGCGGAAACCTAATGGTAGCGCGTTGAACGTGAGTCAGAAGCTGCGAAACTTCAGCCCATCGCGCGACTTCATTGATCGAATACGTGTTTATCGACCTAAAGTCCATTCGCCTCCTCTTCCACGGACTCCAAGAAGCGCAGAATCTGAGAGAATACGCGATGAGGTGTGCGAAAAGTTCAATGAAGATTGCAAACATACCACGTCGTGACGTTTCTGACCGAGTTTTCTTCCCGGCTCCGTCTTCAGCCTGTCTTTAATCAGGACCAGCTTATCGTGAAAATGCTGGATGGCAGAGGTCTCTTGCGCAGGGTCGTCGGGAGCAGTGTACAAGGGGCTAGAAAGAGAAACATGAGCAGAGCGCTCTCATATAAGAGTTCAGCAGACGGGCGTACTTGTTCACGACCGAGGTGTACGCTGCACATCTCAGAATCCCTTCAAGCACACGAATCAGCCCGTGCGCCAGTGAACACAACGAGAGAAAGCTTACCAAACGCTCCTATCGCATCCAAGCGATCCGCATCCTGCACGCAATGCAGCTCAGCACAGCTCTCATGCCACTCACTCCACTCTCCCAGTTTCCGAAGTTTCTTCTCGTTCGTCCAAGACACGTTGCTGACGATCTCAGAGATGGCCTTTGCGCGTCCGTCGGCGATGAGATCCAGGCCGGGCGAAGAGTGTTTCTGGAAGAAGGGAAGAAAGTACGAGTAGGGGTCGGCGGCTTGCTCTGCTGAGACGTATTTCTTGTCCAACACGTCGTGAAGCAGCGCCGCGAGTTCGACGACTAGGAGGTCTGGTGTACAGGTCGGTCCGGTGATTTGGGCGGCGATGGATAGAGCGGTCTTCCTGACGCGTTGAACTGATACCTTCTGGTAAGGGTTGAGATGATAATGAATTAGACACAATACGCACCGTGGTATGCATCGTGCGATGGGTCGTAGCGAGCCATTGTCTCGTTCATGAGCTCTTCGGCAGCCTAGCGTATATGAGGCGCTTTAAGCGACATTGAGCAGCAGATGCATGTATAGTTTGCACCTTGATTAAGCTGGATTCAGATTCGGTGGGGTACATCGTGCTTGGGTATGGTGGGGACTGGTAGAAGAAGGAGATAATTCTGAAATCGGCGGGGTGGACATGATCGCAGGACGCGGTGTCGTGCACGGCAGTCACAGCTGTGACTCCGTCGGATCTCTACCGCTTGTCCCGAACGCTCACAGTCCACGGTTCTGCATCCCACTTGGGGAACCCTCATATACACCCTGCGCATCTCTAACACACACCACGCCACGCCACCATGTCCACGGAAGACGAGGTCAATCCATATGAACTCCTGGAGCTGACTCTGGAGGCAACCGAAGGCGACATCAAGTCCGCCTACCGAAAGCGCTCCCTCAAAGTCCATCCTGACAGGGTACGTACCTACATTCCTAAACATCACGGACATCTATTCTAACTCTTCCAAAGAACCCCAACAACCCAGATGCCGGTACGTGCCCAATGACACGGATCCCCGCTTCCACGCGATTAACGAACCTCAATCATTCCAGCCAGAAAGTTCCACGAACTGAACCAAGCCTACGAGCTTCTCCTCGACCCTCTCCGCCGCCTCGCCTGGGATGCGAAACTCCGGCTAAAAGAAGCACGAAAGCAGCGATACGCCCATTATGACAACAAGCGAAAGAACATGGTGGATGAGCTGGAGACTCGAGAGCGGGAGTTCAAGAAGTCGAGGCTGGATAAGCAGAAGGCTGAGGCAGCTGAGAGATCTGAGAACGACCGCATTAAAGAGGAAGGTCGAAAACTACGAGAAAGGCGCGCTGAAGAGTTGGAGCAGCGAGAAATAGAGCAGCGTCGGAAGGCGAAGGCGGAGGCACCGCTAGATGATGCGGATGACCCTCCTGCTCTGGGTGTGTATTCTTCTAGGCATCTTGGGACTGCGTCACTGACTGACCCTCATCTAGACCCGCTGGACACCACAGTGAAACTCCGATACAAGATCGCCACCCATCCAAACCTAACCACACCCGACGCCCTGTCCATCCTCCTTTCCCCCTTCGGGCCAACCGACACATCCTCCATCGTCCTGTCCATGAAGCCACCCAAGAAAGACCCCACAAAGCCCGCAAAATTCGCCACCGCGCTAGTCCCGTTCAAACAGATAGGCGACGCATTCGGCGCGGTGGGTGCGAGTGGCCAGGCCGGTCGCGGGCTGGACGGCGTAGAGATTGGATGGGCTCGTGGGCAGGAACCTCCGATACTTGATTGGCTTAGGAAGATGGGCAAGTTGGGTTCGCCACCCAAGGAGCAGTCGAAGACACCTCCCGAAGTGCCACCGTCGACGCAAAGCTCTGCCTCGTCGTTCCCTACGACAGTGCGTTACATTGCAAAGTGCCCGGATTATAAGCTAACGTGTTACCCTATCTAGGCACCGAGCCTGCCCAACATACAGGTTGCGGGTATGGACTACGAGTCCTTGACTCTTCTACGACTGCGCCAGGCAGAAAGGGAGCGGCTTGAGCAGGAGATATTGGCCCAGGAGGCAGCGGAATGAGCCCCAGTTGCCTTTTCGCGCATCTCGCCCGCAATCACGGCGGCAGTCACTCGGCATACTCCCAACGACGAGGCGGTGGTACGTTGGCCCTTAGAACTCGCCAGAGGATCACTTCATTTCGTTTAGCTGTCAGTATTGTCGTTTTTCAGCTCCGGCCAAACGCTCGCTCGAGTAGTCACTGGTGCAGCGCAGCCCGAACGTCTCGCTCGACTAGGAAAAGCTCAGGAGGGGCAGTAGGAGTGTGTGTGGGGTATCAAGAGCAGCTTTCACTGCGGGGTAACGGTAGCGTACCGACACGTCTCCAAGTATTCTAGATCTAATACATCAATGCCAAAACACCCATCAACCCAGCCAACCCAACCCCTCCTATCTTGGCCCCCAGGCCCACCGCCGCACCCTCCGGCGGCGCCCTATAAACACTCGCATACCCCACCACCGTCGAGTTACCCTCATAAAACACATCCGTGCGCTCCGTATCATAGAGCACCACCACCGCCCCCGGACTCGGCACCTCAATCTCCACCACACATTCCTCTCCACTCCCCCCAGTGCAAGGCGCGATCTCCTGCGTCACCTGACCCCCGACCAGCTCGCCGTTACTACCGACGAACTGACCAGCCCAAGTGATCTCGGACTCTTCCCCGAAGTTCCCGTCTGTCGATTCGGGTGTGCGGGAGGTGGCGGAGGGCGCGACGAGGAGGCGGTATGCGAACGCTCTGGATGAGTCGGAGGTGGAAGAGGGGATCCGGAACGTTACGGGCTCTTTGGAGGGGCCTCCACCGGAGTAGTTGATCAGAACCATCTTTCCGCGGGCGGAGCCGCCTTTGTCGTAGATCGCGTACGCGGCGGTCTCGTCGAGTCTGAATGACGGTAAACTGCTGGATGAGTTCGAAGAGGCCTGTAGATGGGTGGAGTTGGATACGTCGACGACGATGGACCCGTCGGGGGAGAAGACCTCTGACATGACGAGGCCGGAGTAGTAGGGGGAGCCAGTGCGCCAGTTGGGGAGGTAGGACGTCTCGGCGGTGGGAGGGTCGAAGAGGTTGTAGCGGACGCCTAGCTCACTGGAGAGACACCGTTAATAAGACACAACCTCCAGTTGTAAAATGGGAGACGAACCGGGTGTGCATGTACGCGGCGGAGTAGTTGAGCGCTGCTGCTTGAAGACCGACGTCGAGCGCCCATAGGGTCGCGGTGAACTACAGCATAGTCTTGAAATGAGAGGGCCGGCCACTGGTTGAAGGGGAATGCTTACAGTGTCAGAAAGATTCGTCCCTCCGCACGCAGCGGTGTTGTACTCGGTGAGCAAGACCGGGATATCTCTCGCCTTGGCGATATCCACAGCGCTTTGCTCCCATCCGATGTACTCGCGAACTAAGTGGGAACAATGATGTGAATTCGGATCCGAAGCATGTAAACGTTCAGGGCACTCACCATTAGTATGCTGCCTGTAATAAGTCAGATTGGTGTTCTTGTCGTTGAGCCCTTCACACGCGTGGTGTGGGTAGTGCTGAGCGGTGTAGTACTTGTACGGGAGTCGGTCCAATCCTGCATCGAACACTTCGTCCATAGACCTGCGATCGGCTCAGATGAGCACTAGATATTTCAGTCATAGGCGAAGGAGACTTTCTTACCACATGCAGCAAACCCCCGGTCCAGCCATGAACGTCGTGTTGTCATCCATGAGATCGGCATCCTTGAACTGCTGGATGACCTCCTCGATCTCGGGTATCTGCCAACAGAAAGTTGCGAGTGAGTTCCCTGATCTACGTGGGAGCGCAACGCTACAGCCTAACATACATAATCGGGCAGCCAGTATCCAGGCCTAACGTGATGCCCAGCGTACAAGTCCGGTTCCTGAGGCCAAGCAACCCCCAAGAAATGATGAGCGACAGAAATAGCACAGATAACGCAGAAATAGCTCACGTTGCCGACGACGATAGCATCCAACCTATCCCCCAAAATATGCTTCGCATCCTTCGCAAGCGGGAGGTACGTATTCACGTCCCCGGGGTTCTGCATGCTCGTCTGAACGATAAACTCCATGTCTCCTACGCGCTCGGCGACCTCGTTGAGGACGTGGTAGAACATAGGCCCGAAGCGGACGTCGATGGCGTTGAAGTAGGAGTCGTCGGTGATCTCGAGCATGGTGTGTGTTAGGCCGGCGTCGTAGTGCGAGCCGTCCATGCCGTTGCCGCCGATACGGATGCGGAGGGGGTGGGTTAGGCGGGCTTTGTAGTTGGATAAATAATTCAGGAGGGCGTGGGGGGTGGACTCGGTGGTGTTCCCCCCTGAGCGTAATGGTGTTTAGTACGGCGAATGACATTCTCGATGAGGAGCAGGCATGCTTACACAAAGAGTGGAAAGAACTCAATTCCCAAGAGATTCCGAAATAATTGTCGTCCACCACATTATGCCGGTTCACCTCTGGAGGCTCGCCAGGGAAGTCGGTGGTGACAGTGACGGCAGCTACCAGCGACGAAGCAAAAAGAAGGTGCGTTAAGGAGCGTGAGGAAAGCATAGCAGCGGCACCCAGCAAGGGGTATTATTGAGAAAGGCGAAGTAAAAGATACTGTCTTGCATCGGCCATGTTTTACTTATATGTGATCGGTATGCGTACAGTCTGCAGCTTGACTTTTCATCAGTGCGTCACGGTTTCCGCAGTCGTTTGATTTCATCCCGAGATAAAACGCCGCTCGGAAGCGTACGTTGCAATCGTTCATGTAGACGGCGGGAGTGTCGAGCTGTGATCGAAGTGCCAAGAATCGAGAAAAGCGAGCAGACGCAGACACACTGTCTTCTGGAGCCTTCTTTCAAGTACCACCGTAAGTACAAGGATGGTTGTTTTGCCGGCAGATATTGTGGCGTCTATGAACGAGAGAAAAGTGTTCGATGCTCCGATGCCACAATCCTAATGGCTTGGCGTGATTGATCCGCCGAAGCTGATCAGTCAGGATCGCTGATGATTGATCAATGGATCAATCCAACTCCGTGCCCAGTCGGAGTCTCCTCACGGTCATGCACTCTTTACAAACCACGCGTCGTACAACATGGATCCGCGGTTCGAGCAACTCCCAGAACATCACAAACGCGCTCTCGCAACAGGTTCGCCCTCCTCCTCGTACACTTTCAGAAATCCTGAACTTCTTTGTTTAGGACGAATAACCACAGTCCACGATCTCTTGTTCACCCAAACCCAAGACCTTTCCAAACGATGCAGACTCTCGCCTGCTGAACTCACGCGCATCATAGACGTAGTCACCAGCGTATCAGTTCAGGAAGACATCGTCTTTCATGCCGACCTGGATGCTGCATGCTCTGGTAGCGTCTTCACCACCGGTGACGAGGGTCTTGACCGTGCACTCGGAGGAGGGATACGCACCGGTATGGTGTTCGAGGTTACAGGAGAAAGGTACGCGTCATTCACTTTCATGAAACACCAACCAAGCCTGGCTCACGTCTCTATACAGTGCAGCAGGAAAGACCCAACTCGCCCTCCAATCCTCCCTCACGGTCCAGCTCCCCCCAAGTGCCGGCGGCGCCTCCGGTTCGAGCTGCTACCTCACCACCAAATCCGACCTCCAAACCGGTCGTCTCGTCGAAATCCTCAACTCACACCCAATCGCATCCTCCTCATCATGCAACCTAGACGATATCCATACCATGAAAATCCCCACTTTCCAAAAACTAATCGAGGTCTTGCAAGACACTGTCCCTCGGCTCGTCGCCCAGCTAGCCGACGCAGGAAAGAAACCCGTCCGCCTACTCATCATAGACGCTATAACCGAGCTCTTCCACCAAACTGGCCAAACCTCCTCCGATACGCTCAGAGAGCGGTCCCGCACCATCGTTGAGATCTCGAAATTCCTCCACGCCCTGGCGTCTCGTCACCATATAGCGGTTCTCGTGCTCAACGAGGTCATCGACACGGTCGACCATTCCACTAATGATGGGATAACTACGGCGGATGAGCTGGCGTATAAGGACCAGTCGTCGTTGTTCAATAGCGCGGAGGGACATTCGAGGAAGGAGGCGGGATTGGGGTTGACGTGGGCGAATCAGGTTAATACGAGGATACTGTTTTCACGTACGTTGAGGAGACGCCATTTGGAGCATGACGTGGTCCGGAAGCGTCCCAGAAACGATCATGACGCAAATCCTGCGCTGTCCAGCCAACGTTCCTCGCAGTCCACCACGGACGAAGCGACGTTGATCAGGAAGCTTACGGTCGTGTTCGGTCCACTGGCCCCGGTGTCTTCCCTAGACTACATCGTCACCGAGGCGGGAATATCGACGCTCCCACCCGACTCGGACCCCGATATCACACGTACACATACCCAAGCGTCACCACCCTTCCAACCAGCAACACAAGGCACCCTTCCCTCCTCCCTCTCCGGCGGTATTCTCGCCGACACAACCCTCACCACCCCCTCGGATCCGGACAACCTCCTCGAAACCGACCCCGAAGACGAGTTCGACGACCTCTGGAAGTCCGACGCGCAGTTCTTTGATCAGCTGGACTACGCGACGTTAGATGGCCAGCTCGACCCTGCGACGTTAGATGCTGCAGCGGCTCAACCGTCCTCGCAGCCGTCGTCGGATGTGCCGGACTTTATCCCTTCGTCTCAGCTTGAGGCTGATGGGTTGCTGTAGGGTTGTTGGGCGGCGTCGGAACGAGGATCCGGGTCACGGTGCTGGATCCTGGGTTGGTTGGCTGTCGTGATTGGGGACTGACCTTCGCGAGTGTACTTGGAAGTAGCTGGGTGGGAGATGAGATCTCTGCGAGAGATAAGGTCTCTGCGGGCGATGGCTTGACAAGCCTATCCAAGAGGACGAGTAAAGCTTTCGGAGTGTGAGCTGGACCAGCCATGGTACTATATAACAGATACCGGATTGTCAAGACGCGAAAGTGATACCCATTATTTCCCTAAACATATTGTGATATACCATCCTACGGACACCACTCTCGTCTCGTACATATTATAGCACATCTGCGTGCATCACGAGGTCTACGAAATCTAGCGTCCTCGAGGGAACACTAAAGCTTGATCTCAACCCAACGTTCGTCCTTCCCATTCTCCAAGCCGTCGTTGCCAGATTCCACAGCAAGGGTCACAGCTTCCTCCGAATCGCAAGAGCCACGGCGAAACGGCTCCACTTTCGTCACGACGACTTCCCGAGCACGAGCCCCCCCCCGCCTCGATCTCCTGTGGCGCCTTTCGTCGTCTCTGAGCCGCGATCGCGAGTTCGCGAGCACGAAGTGAAGCCTCGACCGCAGGTGGAAGACCGACTCCCCATACGGTCACGACGGTGGTGAACGCACCGGCCAGGGCTGCATACATCGGCACATTAGCAAAGTCGATGACACAGCAGGCTTCTGATGGTGCTTGCCGAGAATCGGAGGAATCCAGCTGAGGGCGACGCCTTCGCCTCCATTGAAGCCACGGCTTCTCCCCGTCCGAGTCTATCCCTTCGGCAAGCAGAGCAGGATCCAGAGGTCCGTGCACAGTCTTCCCCAGAGATCAGCATCCCCGTCAGGACGCTAGCAGACACTACACGGGGATGTCTATACAGATGAGCAGGAGCCGTAGATCACCCAAACGAAGCGCGAGGAACCCACATGCTCCAGGCAACACCGCCAGCGCGAACAACCGGAGAAAGAACGTGTTTGCTTGACAGAAATCGTTCAATGGATCAGGGTGACTTCCTGGGCGAGTACTGGGCAGGATGGCGAACCCTGTGGCGAGGATGATGGTGATGATATAGCCGGATAGAGGGATGCCCAAGTGAAGACCTGCGAGGGAACGTTTATAGGACAAACGAAGCAGAGACGCAAGGGTGACTCACGAGCACTGGGATTCTCGTGGATCGAGTAGGCGAGTAGACCAACCATTACGGCAGAGGTCAATGCCGTCAAGGCTAATGACCAGACTGATGAAAGAGCGAACAATATCAGGAGACGTATACTACTCACCAGACAGAGCGTAACGAGTGTTGTACAGAACGCCCATTTGGGATGTTGGTATGGAGAAAAAAAAGAGCGTGAGTGTGGGGGGGTAAGTGGCGGTCGATTCGATGTCGAAAGTCGCTGAGCATCGTCTCGCTCGCTTTATACCGTGTAAGTGCCAATAGTAATGGTGGCCAGAAGCTGGAAAGCGGCCTTGATTGTCGGTCAGTGGCCACTGGCGACAAAGGCATCGTGGTCGATTGTAGAGTCGACAGTCGGCAGTCGGCTCATCGAAGAAACGCAAAGATGTCCTCAGCAGCGGAATACAATGCTAGAATGTGGTTAAAGGCAACTCGCTTTCGCGAAGGGCAGCCTAGTGATCAACAAAGGGGCCATCTCGCCAAGTGGCGCACCGACGAACTTCGTCCCAATAGCGTCGCACACCTGATTTCGATAAGCAACCACGCGCGATCGCCAGGAAGACGAGAGTAAGCCGGTTCGAGGAAAGCGAGCACACGATGGCGCAGCCGTTGCGCAGTTGAGCTATTATTCATCATAGACATCCATCAAATAACAAGGGACATTGGGTGTTGTACAGGTAGATTCGTCGTACAAAGGAGCAGAAACGCACAAGAAGACGTAGGGAGAATTAGAGAGAACGAGGAGCGAGACGTTGTAGCAAAAATGTCCGGTTTCGCCGTGGTTCTAAGCTTCGCTGCCGAAGGTGTTCTCCCCGGAGTAGCTCACGTACAAGAAGCCGTCCTCGTCCCTGTGGCACAACATCGATAAGCGAGGGACACAGCCAGAGGAAGTATGACTCACTTGTGCTCCTCGTATATCGCACTCATCAGGGCTGCCGTGGGTGGAAGGATCTCGTCGACGAAGATGAAGATGGCCTTCTCTGGTGCCAGCTTGATCCTCTTGCGAATCACATATACGAACTGGCCAACGGTAAGATCCTAGGGAGGTACAAGTTAGAGACGGTTGTCTTCAGAGTTCAAAGTCATGAGCAGGGGACGTACGGATGGCACCAGGTACTTCTTCTTGTCGATCGTTGGGATATCCGTTCGATCAGCCTTCTCACAGATGACCTAGAGAGTACCAGTTAAAGTGAGATTGAGTCCGTGAAGCCAGTGAATGAGGACATACTGGAATACGGTCCGGGTATTTCTGTCGTATCCGCTCAGCTTCAGCCTTACGTTTCTCTGAAGCAGTAGATGAGTAAGAGATGAGTGACGACTGAGAAGGTATTCGTACCAGCGGGGTGCTCGTCCTTGAACTTGGATCTCATGGTGTATATGCGAAGTGGTGAGTGTGGAGATGGAGGAACGGGCTGGTTGAAGATGGAGGTTGAGTGGAAGGTTGGTGGAGGTCACCAGGTCAAGGTTACAAATGGAAACGCGTCGGCCGCGAGGAGACAACCCTATTGGGCCTTGTTGCCTTGGCTGTGTCCCCTGAACTGACTCCGTCTGACGGCATTCCCGCCTCTCTATGAGTAACGATTCCCAGATTATATTTCTGAGCTGTAGCACTACATTACAGTAAAGGTATATTGCTTATTGTACAGTGCGCATAAATATCACCACGATTGGCCGGTAGCCGGTAGCAGTCTGCTTATCAGGATCACTCAGGATCACTTGTGTGCTAGTCCAGCACCCATGCCCGCGGCCATTCCATTAGCCATCGTCCATCCCATCTGAGCACCTGGTCCTTCCGTGGGCACGAAAACAGTCTTCGAACCATATGCCCTCACACGGGACACCTCTACTCGTCTGAGCTCCATCTCCCTAGCGAACTGATCCACAACCTCTGCGTCGGCCTGCGCCTTGATGCGAACTGCCTGGGCTTCGGCGTCGGCTGCCATTCGAGTAGCTTCTGCCTGAGCCTCCGCCTCGATCTTCAGCTTCTCTGCCTGAGCCCTAGCAGCGGTTACAACACTGAAAGCCTCAGCTTCCGCGGTGGTGTTGAAAGTCTTTGCTTTGATCTGTGCGACGGCGAGAGCTCCTTCCTCCTGCTTGACACGGTTACTGTTCTCTCGGTCCACGTTCTGAGCAGACAGTCATAAGTCGCGGGATCGTGAGTCAAGGACAGAGAACCTACCGCTGCTTCTACTTGCGCCTGGAGCGCTCGGGTTGTGAGCTTGTCCATGGTGGCTGCGATGTCACCTTTGAACTGTCTGTCGATGACAGCTGGAAGTTCAAAGACGTAGATCAGTAATCTGTTTTGTCCCGGCAACTGAAGGGCACGTACCGAGATCCTTCAGAATGATGCCGTATTCCAGCGCAGACATATGCATCTCGTCCATGGCCCTCGTCCGCAGAGCGTCTAAGAACGCCGAAGAAGGATCTGAACCATCCTCCATATTATCCGGGCCAATCGAGCGTTGCTTGACCATGGACGAGTAGTCCAAATGAGCCACGATCTGGGTGAGAATGCTCTGAGTCTTGTCGCGCAGCGCCTCGTAAGGGGTATTGTAGCCGTGCGTGGTCAATTTGAGTGGCTCTGTGAGCTGCCTGTTCGAGACGGTGAGATCAGCGACGTTTCTGACGCGAGATATGGCAGCTCCTGTACCATTTCAAGTAGATCGTCAAGCTAACGGGCACTTGATCGCGGGTATACCTAGAAGATAGATGAACAACCGTGGAGAGATGGAATCGCGTTTGACGTACATATCCTTGGTGGGCATCTCCAGCTGGCACTCGCCCATCGTGAAGAGGCCACGAAGAGTTACTGAGGCATTCGTGATGACATGCTGCCCTGCGGGAAGCAGCTCCAGGTCGTCTCCTTTCTGGAGGATAGCGCAGTTGTTCGCAGGTATGTTCAGGCTGGAACGTTGTCAGACTAGCTCGGCAACGAGATTGAACTAGGGGTCGACTTACAAGAGTGCCACCACGTAGTTCTTCTGCTCCTTGTGACCTATTTTGCTCTTCATAGTTACCTCGTGTTGCCAGCCGAGCGTAGCACCTGTCATCCCATCCTTGATCACACTGGCGAGATGTGTCTGATCGACAATGGAGAGGACATCGTATGTTCCCTCGACCGCGAAGGCGACGAAGCCAGAGTTGGTGACGACGAATATCTGGTTCTGGGGATCGCTGATGACAGCCGCCTGTGATCCAAGTTCAGAAGCGCTCCCAAGAAAGGTTTAATAGGTGAAGTTACCTGATTCTGAGAGACTTGCACTACAGTGAGACCTTGGCACTCAATGACAGTGTCGGAAACTGAAGCACAATGGTAATATCAGCTTTCCGTGTTGTGAAAGGTAAATGCTAACAACTCACGGCCGGTGACTGCAACCCAGGATCTTGCCCACCTGGTAACCTTCGTGAGAGACTGCCGCAGTATAAACATAAATAGAAATTCACCAATTACGTAGAGGGAACCCAGGATAGCGACCAGGTCTCATCAAGACCTTGGGAGAACCACCATGATTGAACAAGCCCAGCTGACCAGGGGTAATTTCCTAGTAGAGCCTTGTCAAAACGCGCTTGCACATTGCTGCGGAAGGAGGTCGACGTACCTTTCCTGCCCAAGTAATCGGTTTCTGAATGAACAGACCGAACGTCAAAACACAAAACACGAGGCCACAGCTCAATCAAGGCCTACCTTCTTCGACAGTAGCCTTGTGCGCCCAGCCTTCATATCATGGTGTGAGAAAGCTCGTCTAGCAACGTTGGTGGGTCCGAGCATCACACACATACCTGCTGAAGCTGCGTATCCAGCTCTTGTATCGCAGCGAGAAGCCCGCCTTTCCCGATAACCACGAAGAACGGCCGTTCGGTGATTTTCTGCGCATCATTGCTGCTCAAGTCCGTGGCTACGACCTCCATGGTCGACTTTCCTTTGCCGGGGGAGGTGGTGTGCCTCGACGCGTCGGGGTGCTTGAACCCTGGGTCGTATGCGGTTGCGGTGTCTGCGTTGCTCATGTAGTCTGACATGGGGATGTGTGTGGGACATTTAGGCTGGGAGAAGCGTTTGCTTTTATACGACCTGAAGTAAACTTGGATTCGGTAGAGTTCCGGCAGACGCGGTAATGCGAATAAGCTGTAGGATGACTCACAAGAGCTAGTCTAGTGGATGCCAATTCCAGAGGAGCAGTCCGTTGTTCGTCGGCTGTTCCGTGTCATAGAAAGTAGACAAGCCAACGTTCGTTGTCGGTGAGTGCAATCACAAGACTGCAACGTCAACTGTTCACCAAGGCCCGACAGGCATCATAACATATCGCACTGCGCAGATACCGACCGAACCCGGAATGCCTCGCACTGAAGGCGTGGGGAGTGAGTCGATTTCATACATCGCGCTTTGAAGTTTGATCGACGATACAAGTTCGCAGACGTTAGGCGGCAAACTGAGCACAGCAATGAGGGTAGTAACTGGGTAGTAACAACAGCTTCATTGTACAGCATACGGCACAGTATGTACATGCATCTGGACTTCAACTTGAAAGCTGTTGAGAAAGAGGTGGCGCTCTAAGTATCGAAGGCGGTCATGTGAGGAGGTAGGTTCAAGGTACTGTTACTGTAATTACAATTCCATTGCTAAGAAGGCTTTTAGGTAGGTCCTCTTAGTAGTGCCACAACGTGACCGAGAACGAATTCGATTTCGCAGTTGTCAAAGTCAAAGTTGAGTCAAAGCCTCAGCCTGTCAAAGGCGTACAGAGCCGAGAGAAAAACGCAGCTCGAGAACGACTCCTTCGTCCCTCGAAAGCAATAAATACGAGCTAAATACTAAACGTACAACCATAAGTTACAAACGCACGCCCCTCATAAAAATACACCACAAGCCCAATATGCACAAAAACGCTGGAAGAGAAAGCCATCACCGATGCTGCACCAAACTCCTAAACTGTTCCCTCTGCATCAACCTCGACAAAAGCTGATAATCCAGCGCCGACTAAAGACGGTACATCAGCACAACATGATTCAAACAACCGGGAAAGAAACGCACGTAAGCAAGGTAATGCCTGAACGCCTTCAGCGTCGACAGCTCATCATCGGGAGACAGTATATCGCCCAACTCGACGGCGACGGCGGCTTTGTGAGCACGCGCGACGATATCCTTGGTTTTGTCGAGATAGAGCCGGATGTGCTGTTGTACGCGGACGACCTGGGTGCTGGTGTACTCTTGCATGTATTCCATGCGTGTGCCTTGATACGCTGGGATAACGGTCAGCAACGGGAACTTGGAAGAATACGAGCTAAGATGAGTTGTACCTCGGTAGAGCTGGATACAAGCTGCCGGCACGAGCAGAGCGTAGGCCATCGGTGGGATAGATTGATAGTAGAATGTTGCGATGGCGAAGCCGATAATGATAAATATGTCTATCGTCAGGTGGTCGGGGAGTCGAAGATGGACGCGGGTTTGGATTTTAGTTGTGTCTTTGAGGGATAAGGTAGGGAGTCGGACACCTGTTACCACACGATGAGTAGATATCCACGACATGGGTGATATGCACGCACCATTCTCATAAATAGATCTAGCAGCCCATAGGGAGAAAGCAATAGAGCCGAGGAAGCAGACTTGGTCGGAGCTTTTGTTCGAGACGCAGAGCATCAAGAGGGCCCAAGCGGCCCCAGCGAATAAATACGAGCTGAAGACGGGCAGGGTCAGGGAAAGCCACCGCTGCTCTTCGATAGACACCTGCAGGGTATTATCAGCACACGGGCAGGAGGACTATACGGAATCCATGACACTCACCACATCTTTTGGCTCCGACGTAACTGCCTCCTCCAGCTCCTGCAGCGTCTCCGCCAAACTCTCGCTGATGATGTTGAACGAGTCGTGAGACGCACGGCTACCAGGACCTTCCATGGCTTTGATAGCCCGCCGCATCTCTCTTAGGGCGGGCCCCGACGAGATGGAAGCCTCGTATACGGGATGTATGGTCCGCAGAAGCATAAGCAAGCTCTGAGAACTGGTATGGTGTCAGACGATGCATAAACGATGCGTGTTGAGCTAGAAGACATACACCGCTGGTTGTGCATCTAAGCCGATGCTAGACTCGACGTCGACAACAGCCTGAAGCAGGTCGTTGTAAACGCTGGATATCTTGTCGGAGAATGGTTGAGGTGGGTTGACATTCTTTCGCGCTTTAGCATTGGGCATGTTGAGTAATGGCTGAAGGTGAACTACCGAGCTTGTGCGGAAACGACAATAGGCGGTTGGAGGAGAAACAGGAATTGAAGGAAGGTGCTAAGTTGAGTAGAGTACAGCAGAGAAGAGAACAAGAAGGAACGGAGAGAGAAAGGTTTGAGGCATGTTTGGCGGAGGAGCAGTGATAAGTAGGCGAAGGTCTTGACTATGATGGATGAATATCAGTGGCAGACCGACGCTGCCATCACTTCTGCATGCACCGCCGGTGTGCGAAGGGACCGGATGCTTGGAGCGTCCACAAATGCATGGGTGAATCTTCCCGATCAATTGCGCTAGTGAACGAGGTGGTCATCGCAAGGTTATTGCTGAACGATGATTGTGCACCGTTGTTCTAGACAACGCACGCGTAAGTATATCGCAACGTACAGTAGACTCGATTATCGACGAGAGACGTGCAAGTCATGTTCTTACAGAGCAGCAAAAGAGGCAAAGATTGCGAGTAGCGCTATCCGCATACCATGGGGTAGATATACCACTATGTTTTGGAGCGCAGTATTTCTCCACGGTTCCCATCTGGAGTTCACTGTGCAGACAACGGGTATCATTGGCGGGAGGATGGTGCGGAAACTGGGCGTGACCGCGATTGGCGTTGCCACGTCTGTTCCTGGAGTCGGAGTCCACTGCCATCAACGCGAACTTGAGACGACGCGACTGCATCTCACGCGCTGTACTAACAGACTCCGGAACCCTTCGTCATGAGGATAACATGGCTAGCCATCTCACTAGCAGTCTACGGCCATGCACAAGCTGCTAACAATGACACCTACTTCTGGGGACCGTACCGACCCAACCTATACTTTGGCCTGCGACCAAGGGCGCCTCAGTCTCTCATGACCGGTCTGCTCTGGTTCGGGACGCACAACTACCAGTCTATCAGCCGTATGAAATCTAGCTTACATGTTTCCATAAGTCTTGCGCTGACGCTCCGAGCTAGGTCTACGTCATGCATGTGAGCAAGGAGACGAACTGCAAGGGTACACCTGGACGGAGTACGACCCGAAGGATGGCGGAGTGCAAGTGATCAAAGATCCCCTCAATAATATCAAGATCACCACCGAGTTCTTGAAGGTGCCAGGAGGGGAGCACGGAGGAAGCTGGGCTACCCGTGTGAAAGGGGAGCCGTTGGACAAAAGTACGCATCTTGCACAGAACCCATTCTCTTGCTGAGAACTAAGGCCAAATCAGCCCGCCGTTCGCGTGTGTCTTTGGTATTCTACGCTGGGCTGGAAGGTTTTGGCAGCTTAGATATGGAGACCGACGAAGACGAGAACGTATGTCCCTACCACCTGTTATCGAACACACTTTTGAACTAAATTCTCGGACCAGGGTCTGGACGGAGATGTCGTTCTCAGAGGCTCAAGTCCAGACTTGGACGACTTTACCCTCCGCATTATAGACGGTAACCCACTCGCTTCGCTTTCAGTCGTGTGTTCTGACGCTACGACGTCTTCGCAGACATCGAGAACGAACCAATTACGACAGGACCCATGGCGTCTAAATTCACCGAAAGGATTGGCAAGACGCATTTCCTAGGACGTCATATGGAGCAGGGCAAAGTATGGACTGCTCGCGGTTCGTTCTTTGCTCATTCTTCTTATGACTTACGTGAACCTGACAATACACTCGCAGAAACCATTCTAGAAAACATCATATCCCACGCATCGCCCATCTTGAAAGAGTACCAAGATCCAAAAGCCAGCCCCCCCGATCCTGCGTTCACTCTACAACTGAGCGACGAAACCTACAGCAACAGTAACCTATACGCCATCCAGAAATTCTTCGAAGGCTCCTTCCAATTTGACGTCCTATACGACAGTGGCAGCTCCAACCAAAAACTGGACTGTAAGTCCATCCAAACACCGCCACACAACACAATCTAACCATACACCTAGCGGCCACCCTTGACAAGGGCATCCAAACATTCATCCAGTCCTTCGACCAGCGATTCGCCGCCGCCTTCCCCACACCCGAAGACTATCCCACTGAAGACCGCGAGGGCCTCATCAAGTTCTCCAAAGCCATCACCTCCAACCTCGCCGCCGGTGTCGGATACTTCCACGGCAACTCCATCGTCGATCCATCCTTCTCTTATGAATGGGACGAAGAGAACCTGGCGGACTCGGACGATCATGAGGAGAAGAAGGGGGCTCAGATGACGGAGCCGATGTCCCTTCTCACAGCTACTCCCAGCAGGCCTTTCTTCCCCCGTGGATTCTATTGGTACGGTGTCGCCCGTGCTGGTACCATTTTTTTTGCTTCTCTAACAGCTTCTTAGGGATGAGGGATTCCATCTCTTGCATATCGGGCAATGGGATAATGACTTTAGGTGAGCTACTCTGGCAGATAGAGAGCGAGAATCTTTCTTACTCTCTGCACGTCAGTCTCGAGATCCTGCAAAGCTGGGTAAACCTGATCAACGAAGATGGCTGGGTGGCGCGTGAACAGATTCTCGGGGAGGAAGCTAGGAGCAAGGTGAATCTGTCGTACCCGCGTACCCGTCTGCACAGTCCTAACATTCCACCAGGTCCCTCAAGAGTTCCAGACTCAAGTTCCCAACTTCGCCAACCCGCCTACATTGACCATGGCACTGACCGCCTTCATCGAGAGGCTCAACGCACAAGGGGGCGGGGTTTCCGACCAGGACCTAGGCCTCGACTTCGGGATGGGCGACCAAGTCCCTCTATCCGATGAAGACCCATCCTCCCCAGGCAGCCGTTACCTCCAAGACCACACTCTCGCCCAAGAATACCTCCGCTCACTATACGGTCCTCTCAAGCGCCACTACGACTGGTTCCGCAAGACTCAACGCGGACAGATCAAGCAGTTCGGGCGGAAAGCGCACTCAAAGACGGAGGCATACAGATGGCGTGGGAGGTCTGCGACGCACGTCCTGACGAGCGGGATGGACGATTATCCGAGGGGCCCGCCGCATACGGGAGAGTTGCATGTCGATCTTATCTCGTGGATGGCGTTCTTCTCGAGGACGATGAGGGGGATTGCGGAGTTTATCGGGGAGGTGGAGGATGCGACTACGTATGCTGAGATTGAGAGGGATGTCGCGAGGAATATTGATGGTGGGTACTCGTTTTTGCTGACATTCATTGCTTGTTAACAAGTACCCTCGTAGACCTCCACTGGAGCGATGAGGAGAACATGTACTGCGATGCGAACGTCGACGACGAAGGTACCTTCCCTCCCTCCTCCCCTCCCTCCCCCAAACTAACTCCTCTCCCCTTCCGACAGACGACTCCTACCACGTCTGCCACAAAGGCTACCTCTCCCTCTTCCCCCTCTTCCTCGAGATTCTCCCACACGACTCCCCAAAGGTCGACGCCATCCTCGACATGATCGCCGACCCCGCCCATCTCTGGTCGCCCTATGGTATCCGCAGCCTCTCCGCCTCGCATCCAGAGTTTGGACAGGGTGAGAATTACTGGAAGGGCCCGGTGTGGGTGCAGATGAATTATCTGGTGTTGAGGGCTTTGCACCAGGTTTGTTCGATTTGTATTTGGGGAGGTCAGAGAGAGAGAGAGAGAGAGACTGATGTGTCATTTGGTTTGATAGACGTACGCGAAGACGCCGGGACCGTACCAGGCTAAGGCGCAGAGGATATATGAAGATCTGAGGCATAACATCGTTGATAATACCTTCAAGGTACTTACACAACCTCAGCTGAGTTGCTGCGCTGGAGCTGACCGGTTCAATCAGGAGTACCAACGAACGGGATACGTGTGGGAGCAGTATGACTCGAGTACGGGTGAAGGGCGCAGAAGGTGAGGTTCTCTGGTATCTGACAATGTGTGGAGATATCTGACTGTGGTCCCTCGCGATACAGTCATCCGTTTACGGGCTGGACGTCGTTGGTTACATTGAGTGAGTTCCTTGGGTCTAATGCGAGGCTGCGTGAACTGACCTGTCCTTCCAGTTCTCTCCGAGAAATACTAATGGTATGTACCGTGTCACGCATGTATTTACCCCAAATGCATGCTTTCGATGCTCTGCGCTTCACGGACAGCTACGGATGCGTGTTCGAGTCTACGACGTTCTTGTGTGAGTCCAAAGTGATAACGCGACGGAACCCCCCCAGACGCATACCAGCGATACACCAAACCAAAGCCGAGGCTATATTCGATGTAGAAAGAGCGTGTACTCGAGTACGAGTACGAGTACGAGAATGAAACGATGCTGGTATGTACTGCCATTATAGAAACGAACGTGGGGAGGAGATAGGAAATGAAAGAAAGAAAGTGCTGCCTGCAGTGGCTGGGGATAGATGGACGGTATGTACACATGTGGGCCGTATATGGATGCTGCTCATAATGAATAGGATCATAAAAGAGAGGATAGAAAGAGGGAGAGAAGAGAGACAGTATAATCCAAAAGGAAAGAACGATAGCGAGAATAATGATAGACCTCGACCAGCTGGAGACTACTCTAGAACCTCTCCAGATCAAACGACAGCTCGTCGAAATGCAGCGAATCCAACCTCATCTCCACACTCGTATCCGCGTCCAAGTCGTGGCTGACCCTCGGCTCAGTCCCAAACGACTTCCGCGCCGTCTCGCTCGCGTATGACTTCCGCGCTTTATCGCTCGCGTATGACTTGCGCGCGGTAGTTTGCGATGAGAACGAAGGGCGCGGTCGTTCGTCGGTGGGAGTGATGGGGACGCAGTCATCTTCCGAGCCGTCTGAAGTGGAGAGGCCCAGGTCGAGGGGAGGTGGGATACGGTATGGGAGTCTATCTTGGCCGTTCCTGGAAGGCGGAGGAGAGGAGGAGAGTTCCGGAGGTAGGATGCATTCGCCGCTTTCCGTTTCGTCGGAGCGCGTCGATGAGACGCTCGCTCGGGGCTGAGAGACGGATGTAGCTGTTCTCGATGCACTTCCTGGAGGAGGGGTAGCGGCTGCGGCGGGAGGGAGATTGGAGAAGGAGAAGAACCGTCCAAGGCTGTTCATCGAGAATTTACGGGAGTTCGACGGCCGAGTAGGTGCTACGGGCGGCGGAGCAGGCACCGGGCCTGACGGGTCTGATGCTGAGCGACACCTGGTGAGGGGTGCACCCAATGGGACATCAGGTCCTATCGACTCGTCTGCCGCAGGAAGCACGGTGAACGACTCGTCCCGAGGTGGGCCGATCTTCGCCTTGTCAGGGGTTGCGTCCTTCGGCGTGTTGAAGAGGTTGGATAGGTTGACGCTGCTGCGCCTGGCGAGCTGAGAAGCGCGTCTTCCTAGAGTGACAGGTTGGGCAGCGAGGGTAGTGTCTTCCATGATCATGCTCTTAGGGCGACGGAGCCGTTTGCTGGTAGACCTGGTCACTGTAGGGGTAGCAGCCTCCTCTTCTTCTGGTGCGGCGATTTCGGACGCAGCGAAGACGTCCGCTACATGGGGCTTCGACGTGCCTGTCGACTTTCCAATAGTCTTCAGGGACATGAACGCCTTGGATGCGCGCGATTTTAGCGTCGATGGTTTCCCCTGTGGTGCCTTCCTCTCTCCCATGTCGTCCGGTGGCGGCGATTCTACTCGTTTTCGAACTTTGATGACCTCGACGACATCCGAGTCGTTCTCCGGTTCCTTAGGAGCTGGCTTCCTGTGGCTTTTCCTGGGCATGACTAGGTCTTCTTGGGTTAACGAGTTTCTGTGGAAGACGGGAGGTGGTGTGGTAGTCTGATCTTGCATTTGGGCAAGGGCGGTGTGGATAGAAGTAGGGTCTGGGGGATTAGAAAGAACTTTTCTGGCTGATTTGACAGAGTCGAAACAGAGGTAAGGAGCGGACTCTTCGTCTGGAGGAGTGACGATGACATTGGGTATCATGAAGACTGGTGAAGTAGGAGGAGCCATATAGCAGAATGAGAACCACCACGTGCAGTGCCACCGACAGAAATGTCGGCGTCGGGCGAACGTTGGGCGAACGCGCTGCGGAAATCAATTTCCGCAAATGCTCGATATTTTAAGACACGTGAGCGTATTTAGGAAGCAAGAGCCTAAATTGCGAATTATCCTCGCTTGCACTTGGACGACCGACGCTTGGCCAACGCGTCCTTTCGCGTTCAGTCAATGTAGACGGGGCCTCTATTGAGTGGCGAAGTTAGTGAAGCCCTGAGGATGCGACACGACAAAGAAATAGTAGTATCATGGTCTCGATGAACAACCGAGATGTCAAGACGCAGACTCTCAGAATGACATGAACCGCAGCACTGTGCTGCCACTACTACTTCGTCTCTATGATCTCCGCCGATGCGTCCCGGCCCTGAATAGAGCTCAACCAAACCTCCGACTCCGAATCCATCAGGCTAAGTTCCAGCTTAGAAAAGGCATCGGACTCGCAACTTGACAACATAGGCCCCCGCTTCTCGTCCTGAGAAAGGGCATTGATGATGCTCTTGCGCTCTTGCTTGAACTGCTTGCGAAGCATCACGAGTCCAGCAATGTAGAAGACAGGTATAATCCGTAGCGCATATGATCAGTGAGGAAGAACTCAGACGTCGCTGGAAGTACACACCAATGACCAGGCAAACCATGCGCTATGTGCCCACGAAGGTACTGCTGTGCCCAGGACCCTATGCCACAGTGAGAACCCCGTATCAACCTTGGGAGTGATTAGCCTTCCGGAAGTGAGAGCAGAGAACGCGCAGTGAATCTACTTAAAGGCGAGGCCTATGATACCGACCCCTAAGAGTACGTGGACGACATTTTGCGGAGGGTGGAGTCTGGCGCCCTCTAGCACCCTGTGGGAATGTATGTACCAACCCAGCAGGATCTGCCCAATGTACAGACAGTACAGTAGCAGACCAGCGACCTGTAAAGGAAAGAGTTCAGTTTCGAAAAAGGGTCTCCAATACAGCCGGCAACACCCACTGCATGAGCCTCGAAGAAGTGTCGTTCGTTATGCTGATACACGACGATGAATGCCATAGCCACCCTTAAGGATATGGCGGGCATCGCAACGACCATGTTGACCGCGCGATAGTACCCCAGCCATTTCCCAGAGAACGTCCGACCCCAGCGAGCGACGAGCGACCCTAGTGGGAGAAGCACCAAGAACCCAAAGGAGGCAAGAACCCCATTTGCGACCAGGAGAATCTTCGTAGAGACCACATCCTCGTCCTCGCCATGATAGTAAGGATGACGAGAGCTTGCGCTTGAGATGGATAACCGAATCGCCCCGGCATGACTATGCTTTAGGATGTCCGTGTCAGGGTGTGATGAGGGTGGGCGGTCTTCGGAGAATGCCCAGACGAGTACTTGGTCGGTTTGGTTGTTTGCAGGAACTGAGAAGGACACCTTGGGGGATGCATCCTGGTCAAACTGGTATCATTTCAGCGCATTGTTTTTGAGAGGATGATAGTGGAGTGCTGACGATGGAAAGTGTGCAGCCAGCGCGGCGACTCGTTGTGGGTGCCGATCCGGCATGGGCATCACGAAGCCGCTTGCTTTCCGCTGCGATAGAGTGACACTTGCTCCTGGGTTTGGCCAGACAATGACCATGGAATAGAAGAACATCGAGGATCCGAAACCGCTGCAATTGACATGAGCATTATGGGCTCGTTACTTGACAAAGGGCAGACTCACATCTCCATCCAGCCTACTTTCTCTAAAGCTTTGAGCTCATCTGTTCGACTGACGTTAAAGCGATGCAGAGAATACATAACACAACTCACAAGTGAACGTGGTGTTCGCCGCGTCAACAGCTAAGGAGATACACATAACGGGCGTACACGTTCGATGACCGACGTCTGTAGCAAGACCAATGGCGCCCAGTATCACCACCAGGAGGAAGTACAGGGGAATGCACCCTTGCATGACCCAGTGAAGGGTTGGGGAGCGAGAGAGATATCGAACGAGCCAGATAGCTCAATGCGCGTATAAGAGCAAACAGAGAAAAACGAATGAGGTCAGTTACATTGCAAGACTTATCTCAGGGCAACTCTCATGGTTGTTGGAGCAGAGAAGCGTTGCAAGCCACACGCCACCGATTGGTTCATTGAGTTGATGGCAATGATGTTCAGATGAGATAGAACCCAAAGAAAATGGTTTCGTCTAAAGAATGTTGGTACACCGTACTAAGAGGTATTTTGCTTGTGTATAATCTTCTCGCGCCCCAAAAGAAAGAAGAAACATCTACTCGTAGGTCCAGCCCTCGAGAGCGCTGGTCCACTGGACAACACCGTCGGGGAACCAGCTGGAAAGGGGTTATGATCAGCGACGCGCTTTAGATAAGGGAACACGCGACGACGACGACTTACAGCTTGATCTCCTTCTCGGCGTTCTCGACAGAGTCGGATCCGTGGCAGATGTTGCGGCCAGTCTGGAGGCAGAAGTCACCACGGATGGAGCCTGTTAACCAGAGATTAGCGATCATCGTCGTAGACGAGGTAGATCAAGCGTTGGACGTACCAGCAGCGGACTGGAGGGGGTTGGTCGTCCCGAGCATGGCACGGCCGGTCTTGACGGCGTCAAGGCCGGACCAGACCATGCAGACAACGGGGCCGGAAGCCATGTACTTGATGAGGCCAGGGAAGAAAGACTTGCCCTTGAGATCGGCGTAGTCTGCAATCGCGTAGGTGTAATCAGTGACCGATAGCATAAGTAGCAAGCAGGAGTTACTCACGCTTCTCGAGGTGCTCCTCAGAGGCCTGGGCCAACTTGAGAGCAACGAGCTTGAAGCCACGCTCCTCGAATCGCTGGATGATCTTTCCAACGAGGTTGCGCTGAACACCGTCAGGCTGAAAGCAGGTCGTCAGATCGCTTCTTCTCATGTCGATAACATCTTCTACAAACCTTGATCATGATGTAGGTACGTTCGGTGGTAGACATTTCGGAGGATGAAGGTAGTGGTGAAGATGCTTGATCTGGCCAGACGCGATTAAAAAGCTTTTGGGATATGAGTGTGGCGGTGCAGCACTAAGAAGAGTGATCGCGATTGACAAACACAGCCAAACATAAATTCGCTCCGGGCCAGTCCGCTTCGGCCAATCGACGTCTCCCAAAATCATACACATACAACCACCATGTTCGGTCCTCTCGGTCCCACGCTCGCTCCATACATCAACTCCTCCCGCTCGCTCCAGAAATGGGTCAAGCCGATAGCCACCTGGTACGCCAACTCTATGGGGTACAGGAAGTACGGCTTCAAGTACGATGACCTGCGTGCGTAGTGCTTCTCGCAATACACTTTTTTCTTGACTCACAACTTGACTTGTACAGTGATTGAGGAGCGGGACGACGTCCAAAGGGTGCGTCGCTCACGAACACTCTCAAGTTTCTGTTGAAAACTGACCAACTCGTGTTGTCCGCTAGGCATTGGCTCGTCTTACACCAGCGGAGCAGTACGACCGGGGGTTCAGGATCAAGCGTGCCTCCCAGGCAAGCGTCATGCACGCTCCCCTCCCAAAAGAGAGCTGGACACCAGAGAGCGAGGTGCGCAACACGACCCGTTCTCTCGTCTTCCACTGCACAATGTTGACCTTCTATCCAGGACACCCGTTACCTCGCGACCCACGTCCAGTCGGTCGAGGCAGAGGACAACGAGAGGAAGATGTGGGACACCATGCACGTCACCAGAAAATAGATACCAGTCTGTTTTGTTGCCGCCCATAGATCATCCCTTATGCGACTATCCTTACATCGATGGACATAATACTTGAACGTGTGGAACGTTGTATCTCAATCATGTCGCCGTTCACTCCCAAGCTTCCGCCAGCACCCGTCACCGTACCAGCAACACCTCTTCTTCTAAGCCACCCATTGGGTCGGACTGCTGCCACTGAGATGTCTTCTAACCAACCATCCCCATATCACCAGCCCGGCGAACATCCCATTCTGTCAGCTCACAAGTCGACCACAATGTAGAGCAAACAGTGTCTTCGGAGGAAACCTAAACCCTGCAAGTTGTTCAACGGCCAGGTACACCCCAGCTTCACGAACGCTTCCACGCTCCTCCTCCAGCACTCGTGCTCAGCGTCCGCAGCGCCCACCCAACCCACACCTCATAATCTCGCAAACAGATCTAGAACTTCCATAAGGCCCCATTAATTACAACAGTCTATCATTACCGTCTACAGGAGTCTTCTCTACACTAACTTACTCTCTATTACATGGTCGAAGCGAAGCACAGCGCATCATCACAACCCGCCTTGGGCAGGGCGAGCTTAGAACGCCTTGAGCAGGGGCGAGATTAGAAATCATCTCAACCCGCCTTGGACAGAACGAGCTTAGAACGCCTTGAGCAGGGGCGAGATCACCTCGCCGCCCTTCTTCTTGTAGAAGTCCACGACCTTTTGGCCGATGTTGGCGATGTCTGCATTTGCAAACAAGGATTAGGTTTGTCACAAGGATGGGGATGGAGGGAGGGCACGCACTGCTGCTGGTCAAGCCGAACTTCTCGTACACTTTGACGTATGGGCCGGAGGCACCCCAGCCCTCGAGACCGAATTGCTAGAAGCGCAGGAATAGTTCAGTAGCTGACTCAGAACGGTGGACGACCGCACAGCGTACCTCGTGGCTGTACTTGTGCCATCCCATGGTCTAATCGTCGAGCGGTCAATCAGTTACGCTCCAGACACGGAAGAAGGGACAAAGAAACTCACAGCAAGAGCCTCCAACGACAAAATCGGCGCACCGCTCCTCAACACACTCAACTGGTACTCCTTATCCTGCCTATCGAACGCCAACCAGCAAGGCAGCGACACGACCCTAACCTTCAGCCCCTTCTCCTTCAATATTCCCGCCGCCTCCACCGCAATCGCCACTTCACTCCCAGAGCTCACAATCGTCAGATCCTCACCCTCCACCTCGTGCAGGACATACCCGCCCTTTACGGCCTTCTCGAGAGTGGAGCCCTCGAGGTTGGGCAGGTTTTGGCGGGAGAGGGAGAGGACGGAGGGAGTGGTCTTGGTGGTGATGGCCCAGAAGTAGGAGGCGGAGGTCTCGTTGCCGTCGGCGGGTCGCCAGAAGGCGAGGTTGGGGATGGCGCGGAGGTGGGCGCCGGTTTCGATAGGTTGGTGGGTGGGGCCGTCTTCGCCGAGACCGATGGAGTCGTGGGTTGCTGAGGGGTGGATTAGAACCTGCAGTGCTCATAGAAGGGCGGATGAATACTTACCGACCCAGATGACCTGGTGTGAGCTGAGGGCAGAGAGACGGACGGCACCGGCAGCGTACGAGACAAAGTTCTGGAGCAAAGATGAGAATACGGGCCCGATACACCACGCGTAAAACTCACCAGGAAAGTACCGACGAATGGAATGATTCCACCATACGCGTGCAAGCCATTGGCGATAGCACCCATAGCATGCTCACGGACACCGTATCTGATGTACGTTCCAGAGTAGTCACCAAGTTTCGTGCTGGGAGGCTGGAAGTCAACGCTGCCCTTGACCTTGGTCAAGTTACTTCCAGTAAGATCAGCAGAACCGCCAATAAGCTCGGGCAGGACAGCGCTGATCGAGGTCAGGACGGTCTCGGACAGTGCACGGGAGGCCTTGGCGGCATCGGAGGTCTTATATACAGGGAGGGTGGACTCCCAGTTCTCTGGGAGCTCGCCAGCAATTCGGCGGGAGAGCTCGGCGTGCTCCTTGGGATACTTATCGCCGTAGGATTTGAGGAGAGAATTCCACTTCGCCTCGGTGTCAGCACCTTTCTTGGCGATCTCGTTGTAGGCGTCGTATGTCTCCTTCGGAACGACGAACTTCTCAGAGGGGTTGAAGCCGAACTTGGTCTTGAGTGCTTCGATGTCGTCGGCCTTGAGAGCTATTCGCGGGTAAGGTGATGAGTTTTTCGGGCGAGCTGGGTAGTGGAGGGGACATACGAGAGCCGTGAACACCATGGGTACCCTGCTGCTTGGAGCCAAAGCCGATGATCGTCTTCATGCAAATGATCGTGGGCTTGCTGGTCTCCGCCTTTCCGGCAGCAATAGCGTCGTGGATGCTCTTGACATCGCTTCACGAGGTCGAGAGCGTCAGTATCACTCAAAACCAGGAACAAGGAGAGCCAATCACCTGTCGCCATTGCCTACGTGTAGAACCTGCCAGCCGTACGCCTCGAATCGCTTAGGCACATCTTCAGTGAAAGCCACGGCAGTGTCTCCATCAATGGAGATACCTAGAACACATTGATGAGCAAAACCACAGAGACGCAGCGCTAGGACGGAATGGGTGCTTACTGTTGTCATCATATACCTACAACAAACCAATAACATCTCAGCTCCCACGCTTTGATTGGACAAGGAAAAAGGCGATGACTTACGACAATCAGCTTGCCGAGCTGCAGATGGCCCGCCAAACTAGCAGCCTCGCTCGCAACACCCTCCATGAGACAACCATCTCCGGTGAACACTGGGCGCGGATTTGTTGTCAGCCAGGGCGGGCGAAATTGCGTGACGCGAATTATTACCATAAGTGAAGTTGTTGATAAGATCAAAACCATCTCGGTTGTACACAGCAGCGAGATGTGCCTCTGCGATGGCTAGACCCACACCGTTGGCGAAACCCTGGCCTAGAGGGCCAGTGGTGACCTCGATTCCATCAGTGTGTCCAGCCTCTGGGTGACCGGGTGTCCGCGAGTCCAGCTGACGGAAGGCTTTGAGGTCGTCCATGGAGAGCTTGTACCCCTGGAGATGGAGCATGATGTAGAGGAGGGCGCAACTGCAGATAATGCCTTTTAGCTAAGATTGAGAGTGTCAAACCTTCTGAGCACGTACGCGTGTCTATAAAGGAATTTAGCATTGGAGTCATCATTGAGAATGGTAGTAAACTCACCCGTTGGAGAGCACAAATCGATCCCTGTTGAACCACTTGGAGTTCTTGGGGTTGGCGTTCACGAACCTTCAACCACCAAGATCAGAATGGAGTTAGAGACAATAAATTCAAATACCCGACCTGGAGAACAGAACATGGGCAGCAGGAGCCATTCCCATTGGTGCACCTGCACAAGTACCCGTCAGTCCCTCTCTCGAGCAACAAGATAATTCTATCCGAATCTCACCAGGGTGACCAGAGTTAGCCTTGCCAACTACGTCTGCAGCAAGAGTACGGATAGTCGCGATTGCGACATCGTCAAAGGAGGCTGGCTGGAAAGAAGAGGACATGGTGGTGGTGGTTTTGGGGTAGGAGGTGAGATCCCTTTGACCTTTTTATCAATTTCGCATATTTCATCGACCACGGATCAATCTCCCGATACGAAGGCCTGCTGTCATCTCCGCGGGAGGACCGGGCCGAAACTCAGCGCTTAGTTTCTGACAACGACGCCGACGGTTTTGATCCGCTCAGAGCGTACTCTAGACCACCTTCAGAAGTTGCGACGACGTTGAAGGACGTAAAGGATGCATCCACAACTTTCAGAGAGAAAGATGGGTACGCTACCTTCTGTTGTAATTTAACTGAACGATTGACTGACAAGTGTTGTTGTGCAGTGTGCAGAGAGTTCATCGAGGCTCTAGAAGCGTGTCACCTAAGCACCTTCGCAAAGTTCACCGGAGGATGCAACAAGCAGAAAGATCTGCTGAATGGCTGTCTACGGAAAGAGGTCCGTTGTTGAACTACTTGTTATCTTTGTCATTCCATTGGCTGATACAACTACATGTTTCAAGCGCAATGCACGAAGCGCCGAGCACCTGGAGAAGTCGAAAGTAAGGAACGCACATATGAAGGAGGTTTGGCGGGAGTTCCACGAGGATGATTGAGAGTGATTCTGGAGTTCTTGGTGAGTTGAAATCAACGACTCTCGTGAATAAAGCAACTAACGGATTACGTGCAAAGTTTCCTCTATAGATAGCGGCGGGGTAGTCGGCCTACAGCGAAGCTATGGGCGTCGCTACTGTCGTGCCTGTACGCAGCTTTCACGGGGTAGTCGGCCTGCTTCCTGTAACAATGCTCGCCCGACCTTGCCGCTGGGCCTTGATTCACACTCAACGCCAGTGCTGCATCGCCCCAACGCGCACTGTACAACCTGCATGGCACCCGCTCGGTGTCATTATTACCGCTCAGGATGCATAATCAATGTCGTTTCCCACAGTGACTTGGATCACCATTGGTCACCATAAATCCGGGCTGAACTCAGCCAATGTCCGATACACCCACGTCGACCAATCCGAGCCTACACGGTTCTGGTGGGAGGAGTCGGTGAGAAGCTGGCGAAACCGAAACGAGAGATGCATGTCCTAGCACCGTTCACCCGCAACCTCAGACACGATGTGCTCTCGATGAACCTTACGAGCTCGAGCTTTGCTAAGTCCAACCAATTCTGCAGATAAGGTCGTGCTTAAGCTCGGAACTAGGCAGACTCTGCAGCACGGTGCCGAGCACCTTTCGTTGCGCTACGAGGTGATCAAACGATGGCCATTGGCGACCTATCCTCAGCCTAATCCCGACTTATCCCAGCTCACTCCATCTTCCAGACGAGGCAAGCAACCATGACCTTTCCCAAGATACAACTGTTCTAGCTTCTACGGACTAAGTTGGCTCGGTATCCAAGTACGTCAAGAACCCTTCGAAGCATCAAACACCACGTTCACCTGACCCTCTCCAGACGTCACAAGCGTCCTCGAAGCAGGCTATAAAATAAGGGCTCCACCTCGCCTTTCATTCCCCTCCTCCCCCATACCACAGTCCACAGTCCATAATGCTACTCACCCGCTTAGCGCGACCTACCACCCGAGTCCTTCACCGTCTCTCCAGCACATCCGCAACCCAACCCCGCCCAAGCGGCGTCGCCGCCGCCCTCCTCGCCGCCAAAGACCCCAACTTCACCATGGCTCCCACAATCCACTCCGAATTCGCTCTAAACGACCGCGTCGGCCTCATCTCCGGCGCCAACCGCGGCCTAGGCCTCGAAATGGCCATGTCCCTCGCCGAAGCAGGCGCACGCACGATATACTGCGTCGACCTCCCTCCCCACCCAGGCGCCGAGTTTCACGCTGTCTCTGCTGCGTTGCGCACCATGCGCCTTTCCGGGAAATTGGAATACGTGAGCGCGGATGTTACACAACAGGAAACGATGTGGTCTTTAGGCAAGCAGATCGGCGAGAAAGAGGGTCGGATGGATTTCTGTGTTGCTGCTGCTGGGATTCTGAGGGAACATACGGATTGCTTGGAGTATCCAAGGGGGCAGATGGAGGATGTGATGAGGGTGAATGTGAATGGGGTGTTGTATACTGCGCAGGCGGCGGGGAGGGAGATGGAGAGGTTTGGGAAAGGGGGGAGCATTGTGCTTGTAGCGAGTATGAGTGGGAGTTTGACGAATCGGGTGGGTCCTGGGATATTTGGATCATCATCCTGGACGGGGTTGTTAATGCAAATATTCGGGTCTAGGGACATGCGTGGCTTTCGTATAACACGTCGAAAAGCGCGGTGTTGCAGATGGGGAGGAGTATGGCGTGTGAGCTGGGTTCGAAGAATATAAGGGTGAATACGTTGTCGCCAGGACACATCTACACCAGGTGAGCCCCGCCCATTGCGCCGCATTCCTTGACTTACAGTAGTTTTGCAGCATGACAGCAGCGTTCATCGATAAACAGCCTGAGCTCAGCGAGAAGTGGGCAAGCATGAACCCACTGGGAAGGCTCGGTCGGCCAGACGAACTGCGCGGGGTTGTGACCTGGCTAGCGTCCGACGCTTCGTCGTATTGCACGGGTAGCGAGTACGTGGGACATTATAGCTGCCTCAGAGAACCGAATGCGCTGACTTCTCCCTCGTAGCATCCTGGTGAACGGTGGCCATCACGCGTGGTAGACGCGTCGAATATGCTTCCGTAGGTTATAGGGGGACGTCAACAGCATCATAGGTACAAGGGGCGAAGGGCGGGTGTTAATGCAAATTGTATGATAGCGGAAGAACGTCGGCGCGTCCCGTACTCCAGAGCCACTTACTGACTGTAGCAGTAAAGGAGCATACGTGTTTGCTAATCTGCGGGCAACGTTAGATGTAGGATAAACTGTGGAATGGATTGGATGTTGTACCTAGATATCTATACGTATATCGTTTCCCGCAGCTGTTCGTCACCTGCCGGGTTAGTATACCTTGAACTGTCCAATACTGGAGTACACGTTGTTATCGAGCTGCGCTGAGGAGGCGCAGCAGCTCGGCTCGAGAGGCCATCATCACGGTCTATATGTCATAAATAGATATGAAGATTTTGCATCAATCTGTTCAGAGGCACTTTGAAGGACTGTGGTTGTGGGAAGTCGTAAGTGTTTCGTTGGGAGTTCTACCCATGGCGTCCTCTTCCAAGAATTCTCGTGGTCGCGAACAAGGTCCAACCTAAACAGCAGCTACAGGATCGACAAGTGAACATGCTAGCAACGTAGTGATCGATTGAGGAAGCGATGATCGAATAATCCAATGATACAGCAACAACTACGCCACCGCCACGGCCAAAGTATTCCGGAGTCGAAGATCACGTTCGACGTACTGCGGAAGTAGGCACTCATCTTAACCTACTACGTCCTCAACACCCTCTCCTCCTCTACCATGGCAAATCGCCCAAAAGGGCCTGTCCCTACAGATATTGCAGAGCGTCTTATTGCTCTACAAAGACGCAGCGCAGCCTCAACTCCGTAAGTCTCACGATCCAACTCAATTTATACCTCCACTTTTGATCAAAATATGCTAAACTAAACTCACTTCACAACACCAGCCCGACCCGCCGAGCGCAGCAAACTCAGCAGCCAGCGCAGGCCCAACAAACCGCAGCGGACGAATCATCAAAACGCCATATATCCTCCAAACTTCACTCACCAACACAACAACCCGCCCAAACTTCTACCCCGACGCTTCGTCCCGACACAGATCAATTCTCAAGACTACATATCTCCTCCAAGCAGAGCTCGCCTAAGCGCTCACCAAAGCTCTACAATCCATCCACAGATCCTATCCCCACACGTCGTGTCGTCGAGCCAGAACAGAGTAGAAGGGCAATGGGAGATCCAAGCTCTTCTAAACAGCCTCAAGGCCACAAGGAGGCTGCTGCCTCGTCGTCGTCGTCGTCTTCACCAGCACAGCGTCAAGTGCTGTTCGACTATCGTAAAGACGACCCCGTCAGGTTCTCTGTCACTCGCAATCGGTCTCAGGGCACACCGAGAACTGCGGCGGACGCGTCGGCATCTTCTGCATCCCAGACGTCCTCTGTCTTCACTCTGTCCTCGAGCACCACCGACGGCTCATCTGCTTCATCTGCCTTGTTCGATGGTCAGCAGCGAAGCGAAAGTCACACCGTTCTCTCCAACCAACTGAAGCGGATGTACCGGGACATCACTCGCCTGGAGGCTGCTGTGAAGAACGATGCTGAGGAGCCATCAGAAGAGCCGTCACGCAGCATGAAGCGATCCAGTAGCTCCTCGGACGACGAGACCCGCAAAGAGCGATGGGCGCAGCAGTTGACGAATCACCGAGAGTACGTGTCCTCTCTGTCATTCATTCTTCTATCGCCTGTCAACTCAATGTCCTTCTGCGCAGTCTCGCCGAACACATCCACGATTTCCTCTCGATATCACTCTCCCCTTCACTTCCGTCGTCTCTTCGAGGTATACCCGAGAAGTACAACATTGTTGCCCGATTATGGTCATACGCTTTCCACAAACTCCTCGAAGCCCTGCGACGCGCTTCCTTCACATCTCCCCTCGCTTTGGAACACCTCCAGGACTTTGTCTTCTTCGCATATCGATTCTACTGTGGCCTGGTCGAGGAGACGGCACTTGGCTCCTTCAAGAGCGCCTGGCTCGAAGCCCTAGGTGACCTTGCCCGTTACAAGATGGCCATCTGCGCTCTCGTCACGGCCACCCAGGCCGGTACGTCTGCAGCACTCACCCTGGACGCCGTCAAAAAAGCATCTACCGATGGCGCGTCGGTTCAGCCAAGCCAGACTGCGGATTCTGTCATCAGTGATCAACCCGCAGCACGAATTGACGATCTTCCCGCGCTGAGCATCGGTGTGGCAGCTGCGCGAGCGATGAACCTCGACCCGGAGCCAGAAATTTGGCGCCGCACAGCGATGGAATGGTATGCTAGCGGGCTGGCTGAGACGCCTGGTCAAGGCAAGCTGCACCATCACATTGGCTTGCTCCTGCGCGAGGCGGAGGGCGAGGAATTGCGCGGCATCTATCATTTCGCGAAGAGGTGATTTATTCCTGACATTGTTGCTGCGGACGACTTGCTAATTTCCATTCGAATGCCAGCATGACATCTCTTCATTCGTTCTCGACTTCCAGAGAGTCGGTTCTGCCGCTGTGGTCTGCTGCTGCGCAGAGTAAACGGTCGACTCCTGATGCCCGCGCGCCGGACCTGTTCGTCCTCATGCAGGGCATGATCTTCACCAATATCCAACTCGATGACTTCCAGCCTACTCTGTCCAGATTCATCGAGAGGCTGCAGCTGGAGCTTCCTTCCGAGAAAGAGTGGATCATGATGGCCACCGTCAACATTGCGTCGATCTTCGAGTACAACCGGCCTTCCAGCACCCTTCGCAAGATGGGAGCTGTTGGTGGTCGTAGTGAAGGTCTCAAGGACGGCCACTCTTCGAAGCTCGTCATCACCAAGAAGGCCGCTACACCCCGCTCTCCCGCTATGGCTCATGAAGACAAGATGGACGTCGACGAGCCCCCGAAGAACGGCCAACACCCACCGCCCCCTTCTCCCGCCCAAGCTGAGCCTGAGCAAATCGAGGTCGAACCACCATTACCTCTGAAGCTCGCCCTCCAACTCACCTTCTCGATGCTCACATTCGTCCTGAAACACCCAACGCTGAAAACCAACTTTGCCCGCACCACGCTCAACCCCTACCTCACCTTCATCCTCACCTTCCTCTCCACCATCCTCAAGTCTCCCCAGGTCTGCCGCCTCATCGAGCGCAGTGTCCCATGGGAGGAGCTCGCACGGTTCCTCCCCCTCATCCCCAAAGACATCATGGCATCCCAGAACCTCATCGGTACGTCCGCCGCGCCCGCATGGTCCATGTTGACCTCGGGCTGCGCCCCGCCTCTTCCAGAAGACTGGTGCATGCGTGGCATGGAGTGGCCTGGCCGCAAAGTCTTCGCGCCCGGTTACTGGAAGAGCGGGGAGGACCGACGGGTGGAGCTCGAGGTGCTCAGCCAGCAGGCGTGTCTTGATCAGACGGATGGGAGGATCGAAGATGATGATGGGGACGACGAGGGGGGCGCGAGGGAACAGCAGACGGATACGTGGAAGAGGTGGGTGAGGATCATCAGGTCCGGGGTGACGATTGCGCAGGCGGTTGATGGGTTCAAGTGGGTGCCGGGGACGAAGGAGTGGTCTGTTGAGGGTGCTCTGGGTGAGAAAGTGAAGATGTGGAGAGAAGATGATGCGGCGCAGAGGGATGAGGAGGAGAGGAGGCGCACGAGGAGGAGGTGGACGGAGGACTCGATGGATGTTGACGAGAACTCGGTTGCGCACGATGACGATCACTCGGATTGGAGTGAGAATGAGGCTGATACTGAGGAGGTCAGGGAGCTTAGGGTATGCTTTACGATCGATTCCTTTATGATCATCTTTAACTCATGTTTTGTTCCTCACAGGCACGCCGCCGATTCCTCAAGAGTTTGGTTCAAGAGTCCTCAGAACAAATGGTCTCTTCGCCACCTCGTTCATCCCACGTTAGGTCTGCTCCACGGAAAGCATCTAAGCTGCAGCTCTCCGCGGGCTACACGATCCTCGTCGTCGACACCAACGTTTTCCTATCCATGCTTTCCATGGTCTCCACCCTCATTCAAAGCCACAAATGGACCGTCGTTGTGCCTCTTCCCGTCATCATGGAGCTTGACGGACTGTCCAACAATAACTCTCCCGAACTCCGTGAGATTGCGCAGAACGCCATGAAGTTTCTCACTGCGAATATCCGCACCCACTCGTCCTCGCTGAAGGTGCAGACGTCGAAGGGCAACTACCTGCCGTCGTTGGAGGTGAGGACGGAGGAGGTGAACTTCAAGGATGGATCGAGCGCGGAGAAGAGCATGGATGACCTTATCTTGAAGGCGGCGATTTGGCAGGACGAGCACTGGGTTGATCGTTCAGCGCTTCTTCAGTCGGAGTCGGGCGCTGTGAAGGATGGGTCTGCGGTCAAGGTCGCCCTTCTTACCCTCGACAGGAACAGTAAGTCTCTTCCTTTTTAATTTTTATGGATCTCAATCCTGACTCCTTTGCTCCCCCAGTGCGTCTCAAAGCCCGCTCCAGGCAGTTGTACGCCGCCACAGAAAAGGAGCTCGCAAGTGTCCTCGCCAGCACAACATGAAAACACTCTCGGCCGTCGTCGCCATTTCCACATTTCTCTTTCTCAGGTCGACCTCCACGGTTGATCCTGAGACGATTTCACGGGTCCTACCCGGGGCCGGTCCTTCTCGCCAGGTGCCTCCCCATGGAGCCCTTGACGCGAGAGTCTAAGAGTCGACCAGCGAGCACAGGTCGATGATTGTCCTTAGGCTTCTCCGCCCGGCTAGGCTTTCTACGGGCCAGCTGTTTTATCCGCTGCTTCGTTTAGCTTTCCTTCACCTCTTTCTCTCTTTCTTCCAATGGATCTTTTCGCATCTTGCTATCATCGCTCCTTCCTAGCTTTTCATCGTCCACTTGGTATTTATTCCAGCATCGCATCACACCACCACATCTACCTACCTCTCCACATTCATTCATCGCATATTTTGTTGGCTTTTCTTTTCTTTTTTCGTTTCGGTTCATCGTTAGCTTCTTGTTGTTGTTGTCGGAATTATCGCTCTGGATATACCTGGTTTGTGATTATCGCAGCTTTATAATGGTCATAATACACATGCAACACCATGCTCGCAACTATCGTTTGATCAGGCTTGAAGCTTGAACAGCCTTTATGAGCTCATCATCCTCCCAACGAGCCATCCGTGGATAGCGGCAGGTACTCGCTGTCGTCTCTTGGTTTGCCGAGCTTTTCTTGGTCGGGCTGCTTGGAGAGAAGGAAGAGACCGGAGAGGTAGAGCGCGAGGAGGAGCTGGAACTTGGTTAGCACTGGTCTTCATGCATTGGGTGGAAATAACTCACTAGCGTCCAGAACGACCACCAGCCCATGAGGGTGGGCGTAAGGGTGTACACCAGTGACATGGTGACATTCATGGAGGCCACTACGAACCTGGTAGAACGGCCGACGTCTGCCAAAGAATGGTTAGTACGAGAAGACCGGCGCGGTCGAACCTGATGGAACGAAAGCACGACGACAGAGATCCCCAGACCAGCGTGGACAATAGTCTTGCGAGGACGGTGGACTCCGGCTGCGACAGTTGCGGACCTTCCTGCGTGTCTCAGCGTCCGAGAAGGAGCTGTGCGATATACATCGCGAGTAGCATGACTCCGCAGATCTGCAAGCACCGTCAGTTGCGTGCACGCCGTGATGACGAGTAGCGAGCGAACGAGCCTTATGGCAGTCACTGAGGTGCTCTCCGCCATTACCTATCACGGCAAGAGGCCCCAACAACCATCCGACCGTGATAACCGGCACTCTCAAGTGAAAGGTTGAACATCTGATGATATCTGAACCAAGACGCGGAGAATGTCCGTCCCCGCCGTGCGACGGGCGCACCGAATGGCAGGAACGGCGAAAACCCGATAGATAGGAAAAACCCGGGGGGCGAATATCACGCTGGATCGATTGGTACGCGGGCCCGGTGGCGAGAGGGGGTCGATGGCGGGCGCAGGGACGATAGGTTTAGGTCAGGTCGAGGTCGAGGATCCTTGTGCGAACGTGCCTGTGTATGGGCGAGTCGATGTCTGTCTCCGGGCGCTGGTTGGACATTGCCCAGATGGACAGTTTGCAGAGTTTCGCCCGTTGTTGGCACGTCGAAGGAGAGCTTGGGGAACTGCAATTGGTCGGACTGGGTACGCGAGGTGTTAAAACTCGGATCCCTCGGCAGAAGCTACAGAGAATGATGCAACTCACTTGAGCACTGGAGGAAAGTCAGGCGCGAGCACAGCTTTTGAACGGGGGGTTCTTGTCCAACTTCGGCTCAGTGCGAAACTTCGCATATCGCTGCCGAAAGCGTCGTCGATCCGTTCGCGTTGGGCCACATGATGACCATCGGCGTGTCCCACCTAGTCATATCAGGTCAAATGACGGCTTAGTGAAGCCTAAGAGTAGAAGCGTTGTACATTTTCTTACCAAATCCACTAAAAGTGGCAGGTGAGGCCTTTAGCGGCATAGGCACATACATCGCCATCCATCCAACAGTATCTAAACCTTCCATTTGATCTACACGGAAACGATGAATGAGTACCAGGAGCCTTCATGTGTCCCCCATCCAATGAGTCTAGTACTCACAAGTAACAGTGTTATTATCATCGGATACCCTGGCAGAAACACAAAAATGCGGTACACAAGCCACGTCTCCAGTTATAGCTGTGGTGGGTTGCCACACATTTGAGAATAGCAGAGCCAGGGTTATCGTGCGCAAGAAGGACATGAAAAGAGTAAACGAAGGATGTGAGAGTGAGCACGAGCGAGATAAAGCTCAACCAACTAGCTGGACCATGGAAAGATTCTCAAGGACGTGAGGATGCTTGAGCGGAAATGCAACTGACCAACGGCTAGCCTGGCAGTACCGTTCGACGTGAGAGATCGCGGAGCATTCATTCCTCTGGTAGCATGTCCGTGAGAGCTGCGATATCAGTGAGTGTCTCCATCTTCGCTAGAGATTGGATCCCAACTCACCGAACACAGAAAATGCCCACGATCTTGCTCTCGCGGGTGTAACCCAGGAGTTTTGAGTCCGTAACCCTGGCAGGTCTTCATAAAACCCATCCAATGCTGCAATGAGACCGTGCGCAGTCGCATCATGCTGCATCCAGGCAAGCAGAGTTCACACCGAGAGGGGCGGGCAAACTCAAGTCCAGAATGAGCTTGTTCAGGGTAGACTGCAACGGATGTGTATGACCGCCGATGTCCTTATATTGAGCACTCTTCAGAGTACATTCATACAGACTGCGTCAAAAGCAATCTTCTGGATGGTTGGAATGTGTAACCGTTGTGATTGTGCAGCGGCAAAAGTCGAGGTATTGAGAGAACATGAGAAACACGGTCACGTGTAACTAAACTTTCCCAACTCTCCCCGTTTCGTCCTCTCCGCGAGAATTGCAGCACTAGCCTTGTCCTATCTGAGCAGAGGTGACACTCGATGTGATGAGAAACTGTACGTAGATTAAGGTTCAGCGTTGCCAGTGTCAATCGGGTAGAGCATCGTCGGCATGATCATGCTCCTATCCTCCAGCTGTTCGATGCTGTGTTTGCGCAACAAACGTATATCTCTGTACAGGTAGGTAGCAAGGTATATAATACAAAGTCGTAAGATTATACAGCATTAGATGTACAAGAAACTATAGCTCGCCATCGTCAGCAGGAGGGGTGGAAGGGAATGGATATATCATATGGTTAGCATCGTCGGCCCACCGAGCAAGTAAGCAGCATATTACACAGAGCGACAAGACAGCAGCAATCATTTCTTCTGCTTCGGCACACCGACAATCCACGGCAACAGCTTCGAATTCGCCTTCCTCAAGAACCCCGACCCAAAGCGCGCAGGCAGCGCCGCGCCATCCCACTGGTCGACCATCTTCATGATCTTATCTTCCTGGTCCAGGTCCAAAGTGACGATAGATTCAATGGTCTTCTTCCGCCCGAATACGCGGGATGTGTACTCTTGGGTTTGGAAGAGGACGAGGCGGTTGGGAATATGTGTGCATGACATCACCCGTGACCGGAGTGTTTCCGAGTGGGAGAATAGTTTAGGCATAGCGTACCACTACCGACGACAACAGAAATAATATCAGTACAAAGCTCTGCAGTGGATGCTATGCATGGGATGGAACGCACCTGCGCAGCATACTCGTCGTAGCCTACAGCAATACACAAGGGGTCCTGCGATCATTCAGTTCAATTTAGTAGCTGCGCAGCAGGACAGCGTGAACGGACGTACCTCAAACGTCGCATCCTTCCTCCACGACCTCGCGAATATCTCCTGAGTAGGTTTACAACCATACAGCTCCTTCAGGTCCTTCAACACTTGCTTCTTCCTCTCCGTCAAATGCTCCGTCTCTCCGTCCCACGTTCCGGAATGGCCTCGGTGATGGACACTGTGCCGATTAGGTGGTGGTCCCGGGCTTGACACCCTCTTCTTCAGTCCCAGAGGAGACTCCTTCGGCGAATCGTGGGGGTTTCCATTGCCTTCTGGACTCTGTGGTCGTCCTCCGCCCGAGAAATGTGCTCCTCCTGCGACAGATTCGACGAGTGCGGGCGCAGGCAACACATGGGGTATGAGAGAGGTACGATGCGTTTGCGAGGGTAGGTGTTGTGGTGAGCCGGGTTTGCTGCGTACTGGGCTCCTGGAACGCGAAGGGGAATGACAAAGTTGGGTCATGGTGGAGGTAACTGATCAAGTTGTGAGAGTTAGCACTTGTCGTCATTTCCGGCATAGGCCCAGCTTCGGCGGCTCCGGCGTTCATGCGAAATGAGACATTTGAGGCACAGCCACCTCCAATCCGATCAGCGTTTGACAGAATCTGCGCAGCAGCTGCTGCAGATGCCTGCATGCAACGACCAGCTCCAAGGTACTTGCATACTGTACCCTTTACTCGGACTCTGCTCAGACGTGCAAGTTGCACTCAAGTTGGTTGTACTGTAGAAGTTCGAGATATTGACGAGTCTGCAGCAGAACATATCTCTTCGAGCAAAGTCGCGGTTCCCAGAGCCCCGAAGGTGAAGAGCTCACTCATGTGTACTGTAGCCCAAATCAACTCGCCACTTACCGGTGCCGAACACAGCAGCGTCGGCTGCGTCGCCACACAGAAGCACACCTCGTGAGTTATCGAGTACCAACACAGTTTAGCATGGAAGCTTTACAATATCAAAGAAACACAAAAAGTAAGCAGCAGTCAGTCGTTATATGTATGCATCTCTTCTCCCTTAGCCGCCATTCGTCTGCCCTTGCCACAATCCATAGTTCTTGCCCGGTACGGTTTGCCAAAGGCGGATAGTTCCTGAGTGATAAGGGCGTCAGTACCTGGCCTTACGAATATTGGCAAAAGAGGGGAAAGTGCTTTACCATCCTCTGTAAAACGTCAAGGAACAGTATTGATCAGTGCCAATTCTCATGAAAGTAGTTCAGGGAGGGAGACTCACCGCTTCCACTAGCGTACATCTCGCCGTCCGGACTGAACTCAACACAGTGAACGGGCCCATGATGACCCTTGAGCACCTCCCTCTCCGTGCCGTCCATACCATGTATACGGACCCACTCATCACCCAAATTACCCGTCACGAACCTGTCCTGAAGGATGGGATGGACGGAAGCAGAGGAGGGCTGATAAGGCAGCTGAAGCGAATGTGTTTGCATGCCTGCCATGGTGGGCAGAGCTGGAATGAAGGCGACGGTGTTCCCAGAGGTGACCACTAAGCGTTTAGTCTGTGGTGACAGCTCCATCGAGGTGACGGGCGCCGAGAATCGTAGTGTTGTGGTCAACTTGCGTGTGCGCAGATCCCACCACCTTGATGGCGTGAGCTTCAGTGTTAGGGTACATGGTTAGGCAGGCGTGTTCTGCTTACTTGACCAAGCCGTCCTCGCCGGCGGTGACTCCAGTGTGGTCTCCAACCCAAACGACGCTCTTCACGACACCATCGTGGGACAAGCCACTGGGATCATCAACGAGGAAATCCGGTTCGGCGTCTGGTCTTGAGAGGTCGAAGATGCGGACCTTCTTCTCTTGACCGCCCGTGAGAAGATGCGACGAGATCGGTGACAGCGCGACGCTGCGAACGATATGGTTGTGTGGAAAGGAATGAAGGACGGTTCCGCTGTAAGTGTCCCAGATCTTACTGCAACGCGATATGATTTGAGGTAAAGTGAGGTACGAGTGGCAATAAGCATGAATGCAGCTAGACAGCGAGAGTTCATGGGGTTGACATACGCGGTGAAATCGGCACTGCCAGATGCTGCTCTAGAAGAATCTGGGGAGAGTTTGGTGCTCCAAACGGCACCTTTATGACCCAAGAACGTTCCGATCCAATCTCCTGTCCACTCTCTGAGCATTGGGTTGCCATCCTTGCAACTTGAGATCAACATGTAGGAACCATCCTCTTGGAGTGGAGAGAATGAGAGGTGGGTAACTGGGCGGGTGTGGCCTGGTGCGACGAGGGGTACAGATTTTGTTGTCATTAAAGGAGAAAGCTGATAATTAGAAGAGGAGAAGAGTGATTGTCGTTATAGAGCGAGGCGCACTAGGCGCTACGATTGAGAAGAGAAAGAGGGGAGGGGACAGACAGAGAGGTACGTGTGTGGTGAAGGGGCCACATGTGACGAGGTCGGTGGCACACCTCTCGACCGACGACGATGTCGATGCACACAATCGCCGCATACTTTCCTTCCTAACGAGTACACAAAGACCATACCATTCTCACCTCAGTGCGTGAATCTAGCAAGAATCGCTATAACACCCACACGCGAGATCTTCCTCGTAGATCATTATGCCTGTTAAGCAACTTGCTTTGAAAGCTGTAACAGTCTTGAATCTTCCACCGACGCGATGGTACCTGGTTCGCATCGGTTACTTGCAAAGGGTTCGAACTACAGAATACCATAAAGCGGCCGACATGCTACTTATTAGCATACTGAACATCTCGAGCAGCGCATGGATCTAGTGGCGCATGCTAACAGGTTCCAAAAATAGGGCCATCCGCATGCATTGCATGTATCTCTGTGCAAGTTGGTGACCAGCACATCGCGCCGACTTGCGCAATACGCTTGTCGAACCTCCAGGCTTGATTTCTAACATTCACGCGCCACCGATGTAGTTCAGGCACATCGGAATAACCTCCTTTTCAAGTCGACACGAATGGAGTTTGTTCCCGGCTGATCAGTAAGGCAACAGGAGTGGCATATGGCGCGATTGAGGCGCAATCAACGCTTACGACGAGTTCTCTTTAGTGTCCTCAGTATGGAGAATCCACCGAAGCTTCCTAAATACAAAACCCACGGGCTCGTTCTGAACGTCAGCAGCGCTCGTTCCCACACCCTACCCATCCTATCTCTATCATCATGGCCTCGGTCAAACGCTGGGGCAAGAACACGCTCGCCATTCCCGAGAACGCTCCCCCTTCCATCACCACGGGAGAGTACTTTCAAAGTTTCTCAAAAGGCTTCAAGGAGCCCATTGGACCTGTGATTGAGTCCCGCATGCGTGCCTTTTGAACCATCGCCTGAAACGATCTCTTCAGATTCGTCGCTACTTGATCAGCCTGTTTCCTATTATCCAATGGCTTCCAAGATACAGTACATTCATCCTGAGCTTACTCAGTGACGCAAGGGCTGACTGTCATTTACAGACTTTGGCTGGTTGAGCGGTGATCTCATCGCTGGCCTCACAGTTGGTTTGGTTTTGGTCCCCCAGGGGATGTCGTACGCAGTGGTAAGTGTATTACCGACATTGCATTCCGAACGTCTGCTCACGAGCGTTCCCTCGCAATAGATCGCGACTTTACCACCAGAGTACGGCCTTTACTCATCTTTCGTCGGTGTCACCATCTACTGTGTACGTCACTCACCCTTTGCAAACTGCGTTCGAGCGAGCTCCTAATAAGTGCTCTCACAGCTATTCGCGACGTCCAAGGACGTCTCTATCGGCCCCGTTGCTGTCATGTCGCTCACCGTCGCCCAAATTATCAGACACGTCGAAGAAAAATTCCCTGGCCAATTCGAAGGTCCAGAGATCGCGACTATCCTCGCGTTTACCTGCGGGTTCATCGTATTGGGCATTGGTCTGCTAAGGCTGGGATGGCTCGTTGAATTCATCCCCCTTCCCGCTGTCAGCGGGTTCATGACAGGCTCAGCTATCAGTATTGTAGCTGGTCAAGTGCCGGGCCTCATGGGCATCACCGGATTCGAGTAAGTTGGAAGCTCAGGGCTCGGACGATCTTCATCAACGCTAACCACTATCTTCTAGCACTCGTGCTCCGACGTACAGGGTGATAATCAACACGCTCAAGGGTCTGCCAAGAACGAAACTGGACGCCGCCTGGGGTCTCACGGGTTTGGTCTGCCTGTACGCCATTCGATTTGCTTGCGAGTACTTCTCCAAACGCTACCCTCGCAAAGGTACGTCTCCCTTGACCTGCTGATATACTTGATCTCATTGTTTGTCCAGCGCGCATGTGGTTCTTCATCTCCGTGCTTCGGAATGGATTTGTCGTGATCGTCCTCACCCTTGCTGCTTGGTTGTACACCCGGGACAAGCGAGGCCCCGATGGAAACTACCCCATCAGGATTCTCAAGGATGTCCCCCGTGGTTTCAAGCACGTTAGGCAGCCAAGGATCGACGCGGACGTTCTTGGGGCCGTGGGTTCTCAGCTGCCCGTCGCCACCATCATCCTATTGCTCGAGCACATCGCTATCTCGAAGTGTATGTCCGGTCGAATCTCCCTCTGCCAATGCAAGCTACTCACCTCGAGCTGCAGCTTTCGGCCGAATCAACGGGTACACGATTGACCCCAACCAAGAGCTCATCGCCATCGGAGTGACCAACACGATTGGCTCTGTATTCGGCGCTTACCCCGCAACTGGCTCCTTCTCCCGCTCGGCTCTCAAGGCGAAGTCCGGAGTTCGCACGCCCATCGCGGGTATTTTCACAGCGGTTATCATCATCGTCGCTCTATACGGCTTGACGGATGCCTTCTACTGGATCCCCACCGGTGGTCTTAGCGCTGTGATTATCCACGCAGTCGCCGATCTCGTCACCCCGCCTGACCAGGTCTTCACCTTCTGGAGAGTCTCGCCTCTCGAGTTCATCATCTGGCTAGCCGCCGTGCTGGTCACTGTCTTCACCAACATCGAGAACGGCATCTATACGTCTGTTGCTGCGTCGCTGGTGCTTCTCCTGCTGCGAATCACCCATCCGAGAGGAAGTTTACTTGGGAAAGTCGTTGTGCGAGATAATGCGAAAGGGGAGGACAGTGAGCGTACGGTGTTCGTGCCGCTGGAGAAGGGGACACATAATCAACGGATTCAAGTTGTACCTCCATCACCGGGCATCGTTATCTACAGACACGAGGAGGTTCGTTCTTTCGTCTTCTTGTCCATTAGCCCGTCTGACTGAATGGCACTACAGAGCTATGTCTACCCCAACTCGTGGGTCTTCAACACGACGCTGGTGTCTTGGGCGAAGGGAAACACAAAGAGAGGCCAGGACATGCGAAATGTTTTATTGTCCGACCGACCATGGAACGAGCCATGCCGTCGAGATGGTAGTGATCCCAACGCAGAGCGGAATGCGTCGATGCCACCCCTTCTCGCCGTTGTTCTGGATTTCTCCTCCATGTAAGCTATATCATCCACCTTCCTCATCGCGCCATTTGCTGACTCATACCGCTCTGTAGTTCCCAGATAGATACCACTTCCGTACAGTCCCTGATCGACACACGGAAAGAACTCGAGCGATGGGCAGGTCATTCAGTGGAGGTAAGTCTGATTCTGTTTCGACTCTCCCGCCTGGGTCTTAATGCTGATTCTGCTCTCCTCAGTTCCATTTCGCCTCCATCCTGTCACCCTGGATCCATCGAGCACTAGTAGCCGGTGGCTTCGGGACCGGCACCTATCCCCCCAACCACGAGCTTGCGCCCATCATCCCAGAATACCGCGACGATTCCTCTGGCAGCGTCCACACCGTCACACACGAGCTGGTTGCAACCGGCGACAACAAAAGCAAGTTCAAATCGACCGATCCTGACTTCGACACCATTGTCTCGCAAGATACCCCATTTTTCCATGTCGACCTTATCGCGGCCGTGCGCGCGGCGGAGAGGAACGCGATGAATAACCAAGTTTAACGACCTCATGATGGACTTGCAGTCTCTGTTCTGATTTTGTCCTTGTAGTAATTCTGTTCTGTACGCTTTCCTCGCCTGAAGCTTTGGCGCTGCCTGCCCTGCCCTACATAGCACTTAGACACCCGGTCACGATCACCGAATACCCAGACACTACTCGTCCGGTGTGTAGGGCAGCAGTAGTGTAGACGTTGCAATGTTCTTAGAGTCGTCATTTTGTACAATAGCCTGCACCAATCATTCCCGTATTAACACCAATATTTTAGAGCAGAAATTCTCATTGAATTAATGTTAGGCATCCCTCGTCCCAAGGTTGAGCCACCGTACTGTACATCTTGAATCTGAGGAGGTGTGGATGTCAACGTCAAAAACCGGATGCACTCAGAATCACTGATCAGTTGAAGACTACGACTGACACGATCAGAACGCGAATATGACCGTGGGAACAACTCGACACGCTCTCCTCGGACTCCCTCGTTCAACTCGCCGCCGAAACGGAGAACATGCCCTCCGTCGCATCCAAAAGGCCAAGCATCGATGAACTCAAGGCCTACTTCCCTCTCACAACCCCCACACCAACACCCAACACCGTACCCGACTTACTAACACCGGCCGACATCCACCGAGAGGAAGACTTGCTCAGGAATCCAACTTCTTTCCGTTCGTGGTGGAGCTCTATTAGCAATCTACGCGAAGCGCATAATGCTCAGCAGAAACTGCAGCGTTTGGAGGATTTGCCGACGGAGTTGACCCCGTTGTTGGGACCGTTGGCTACGCCTCAAGCGCGTTCATCACTGCAGCGACTCACGTACCTCTATGAGTGTGCTCTGGTCCAGTTCCCTTCGAGCTTCAAGCTTTGGAAATCGTATCTTCAAATGCGCATGTCGTTCGTCCTCGGGACGAAGGTGACCCAGAAGCGATCTGGAGGAAGAAGGAAGTTGCAGGAGATGAAGGACGCTTTGGTTGACGAGAAGGAAGAGTTGGAGCAGTGGGATGGTGGTTTGGACCCCATCGTTGGCTGGACGGAATGGAAGTCACTAGTCGCCGTCTTTGAACGCGCTCTTATGTGGCTACCAAAGGTAATGTTATGCCCCTCCTATATCCGCGAACATACAAAACTAACGTGAACTTGCAGCTTCCCAGATTATGGCTTATGTACATCAGCGTGTTCTTCCATCCCAAATGCCCTCCTCTCCTCTCCCATACCCACGCACGACACACCTTTGACCGTTCCCTCCGCACACTCCCTCCCTCTCTCCACTCACGCGTCTGGATGCGCTACCTCCTCTGGTCCGAAACCAAAAGCCTCTCAACGACCGTCGCTGTCTACCGAAGATACCTCGCCGTCGACCCAAGCATCACAGAACGATTCACCGGTATCCTCCTCGCGCCAGCTATGTCAGAACCACGTCCCCTCGAAGCTGCGAAACTCCTACTCTCCCTCGCCCGGAAGGCTGCACGGGGCGAGTACACCAGCCCGGAAGGGAAAAGCCCGTATCAGCTGCTCGGGGACTGGCTGGACGTGGTTGAGAAGTTCTCAGATGACGTGGGGTTGGATGTGGAGGAGACTATCGAGTCCAACAAGAAGCACGGGGCGGAGCACGACGCGCAGCAGCAGGAGCCGCAACAGCCGCAAGAAAAGGCCTCCATTGATGGGACACTCATGCGACTGGGGGGACAAGCTGTGTCATTGGGTGCTGACGGCAAGCCGTTAGCTGCCTACGATCCAGACGAAGATCCCACCAACACGCAGAAGATCAACATCGAGCACGTAATCCTGCATGATGGGCTCATGGTCTACAAAGACCAGGCAGGCAGGCTGTGGACAGGACTGGCCACATACTGGATCAAGCGAGGAGAGTTCGATAGGGCGAAGGAGACCTTCGAGAAGGGCCTTGCTTTCGTCCTCACTATCCGTGACTTCACCCAGATCTTCGACGCGTACGCTGAGTTCTGCGAGTCGCTCATCAGTGCTATGATGGAGAGTGTTGGTGACGAAGACGAGGAGGATGATGAAGAGGAGGATGTGGAGGGTGAACTGGACAGTAGGATGAAGGACTTCGAGGACCTTATGGACCGGAGACCATTCCTTGTTAACGACGTGCTGATTCGAAGAAATCCAAACGACGTTCAGGAGTGGGAGAAGCGGGTAGCGCTCTGGGGCAACGATGATGACAAGGTTTGTCTGTCATTCTATGATCTCTAGGAACAACCCAGCTGAACACTGCCTACAGGTCGTTTCAACCTACAACAGAGCCCTGGAAACAGTGAACCCGCGCAAGAGTACCGCTAACCTACATCGCCTGTTCATCAACTTCGCCAAGTTCTACGAGGAGGGAGGAACCGAGGGCGAGGCAGAGCCCGACTTGGATCACGCTCGCAAGATTTTCGAGAAGGCAACCAAGATCAACTTCAAGGCTGTCGAAGATCTCGCAGAAGTGTGGTGCGAGTGGTCAGAGATGGAGCTGCGTCAGGAGTGCGTTCACATTACTATATCTCGTTGACTCTTGACTAAACCATCCCACCCAGGAACTACGACGAAGCCATTCGCGTGATGCAGCGAGCCACTGCGATACCCAAGAACACGAAGATCAGCTACCATGATCACGTATGCGTCTATATACCATCCCGACTATAAATGCTCGTCACTAATGGTTTCTCTAGTCTCTCTCTTCGCAAGCCCGGTTGTTCAAGTCTCTGAAATTGTGGTCGTTTTACGTCGATCTAGAAGAGTCGATAGGAAGCGTCGAATCAACCAAGAAGGCTTACGACAAGATTCTTGAGCTAAAAATCGCAAACGCTCAGGTCATCGTGAACTATGCTGGTTTCCTAGAGGAGAACGACTACTTTGAGGAGAGCTTCAAGGTGCGTTCCTTCGCTTATTATCTCTGTTGCGTGCCGCGGGAACTGACGGATTCGGACAGATTTATGAGCGAGGTGTCGAGCTCTTCACCTTCCCTGTATCATTCGAGATTTGGAACATCTATCTTTCCAAGTTTGTGAAACGATATGTACGTTTCTTCTCGCGCAAGGTGCATCGTCATGTTGCTCATGATACTCCTGCAGGGCGGTTCAAGGCTCGAGCGTACCCGAGATCTATTTGAGCAAGCTCTGGACAAATGTCCCGCCAAGTTCTGCAAACCAATCTTCCTCATGTACGCCCAACTGGAGGAGGACTTTGGCCTTGCGAAGCGGGCCATGTCCATCTACGACCGCGCTACGAACGCCGTGAACGACGAAGACAAGTTCGACGTAAGTCCCACTCATACTGCCCTCTGCTTCTCCGTCTCATTCTCTACTTCTTTAGATGTTCACGATCTACATCGCCAAAGCAGCTGCATCCCACGGTCTACCGTCCACTCGGCCGATATACGAGCGTGCTCTCGAGGTCCTCCCAGATCGACAGACATCCGTCATGTGTCTGCGCTTCGCCAACCTCGAACGCAAGCTCGGCGAGATCGATCGTGCTCGTGCACTGTACGCTCACGGCTCGCAGTTCTGCGACCCCAGAGTCAACCAGGAGTTCTGGAAAGAGTGGAACACGTTCGAGATCGAGACCGGAAGCGAGGAGACGTTCAGAGAGATGCTTCGTATCAAGAGGAGCGTCCAGGCGTTGTTCAACACGGAGGCGTCGTACCTTGCTGCGCGGACAGTCACAGCGGCAAACGGGGCTGCGCTCGAGGAGCCTGCTCCCGCTGCTGGGGAGGATGCTATGGCGGCGGCAGAGCGCGAAGCCAAGGGGCCGGCGTTCGTGGCTGCTACGAAAACGAGGATCGTACATGACGGAGCTGATGGCGGACAGGGTGCTGCGCCCAAGCCACCCGGTAACGAAGATGAGATCCAGATATCCGACGACGAAGATGATTAAGGCGTGCGGCTCGTGTGTCTTTTGTAGCTGGACGATATCTGGTAGCATGTACGATTCCTCTAATATATGCTGTACCTCTCAAATGGAGCTGCCGACCATGCATAACTTAGTGGTTGCTCAGCACGTCTTTCTGGCAGGACACAGTGCTACGCAGTCGCCCAAGCTGACACGGTACCAGTGGCTTGAGAGTCCTTGAAGTCAGAACCCGATGAATGTGCGCGAATGCGGTGACATACGGGTACAAAGTACAACAACCAAGAAAACCGGATAGACTAGCGTCAAGAGTTCAGGCAACAAATAGGAGCTAAAGTCCAGCGGCGAACGAGTACCGGCCTGGTCCTACGTTCACTACCACGAATCCGTCGTCCTGGTCCTCTATCTCGAAGTCGCTACCTTCAACCAGAGGCTGGCCGCCCTCCGTCACCATGTCGTCTGCGCTGGCTTTGGGCACAACTACTGTCGCGGTGACACCTACAGGAACTTCGATGTCCATGGTGAAGGAGGAATCTGACCCAGAGCCGCCTCTGTCAGCCAGTGAACGGTTCGTGTAGCCGATGGTAAGATTGCCGAACGGCGTAAGCATCCATCCTGAGGCAGCGGCGAGGTTTCCGGTGAACTGCGGCGCAATTCTGACCGATTGGAAGGCGGCAGAGGTGGGCTGTAGGCCGAGAATGTACGAGTAGAACGTGTCCTCAAACGTCCCAAAGGAAATGCTATCGCGAAAACGTTAGCATGCAGCTCAAGGGCCGCGAGCGGTAGCGTACATGGTTGTGAGAACGAGCCTCCACAGCCCAAGTCTCGCAGAGAGTTGTGGCGCCATTCGCGATCCAAAATCCCCGGCTCGGGAAAGTTGTCTGCGTCAACACTTCGAAGGCCAGATCCTTGTACCCATGGTTGATGAGCACAGGAACCACATACTTCGTCGACAGCGCGCCGGTGTTCATGTGCGTCCCCCTACTCCGGATGTCCCTCGCGATGCAGTCTACGGCAGACTGGGTTGCCGCAGGGCCATTGGTGAGATTGAAAGCGACAGCGAGTATATTGTGGCTTTGGCGGTAGTTGGCGTCCCCTCTGGCGGCGTCGTTCTGTTGAAAGAATCGGCGTTGAACGCCGCTTTGATTGACGATGCCTGTTGGGCGAATCTCGCAGCGTCTTCGGTCTTGTTGAGGGCACTTGCAATATTCACCTTTGAGCTGACCATCTTGTATCTGAAAGAGGCTATCAGGCACGTAATGATGACATGGGTCGAACAACGCACAAGCACGCAGTCGCAGGAACAGTGCGGTTCTCTGGTGGATTGCCTCCAATGGGGTTGACCCTACGTCTCAACCGTTTAGCTGAAAGACTCACCCTCGACGCCCAAAAGCTCAAGCATAACGCACTCTGAGGTGAGCTGTGGGCGGATTCCATCGTTTAAAAGATGCGGAGAAAGGCTGAATATGAATGCAACGCACCCAATCGCCGAATCTAGTTTTTTGCAATCCCACAGGGAGAGCGATTGAGCTCGATCTTGACATACCTCCAATGACGTTAGAACCTTCAGTTAATAGATGCTGGACATTCAGTGCGACGGACTGGACCTTTGCATCGTAATTTGTGAAGCCGGGAGTGAGAACGCGGTCGGAAGCTGGGATGTCATTGAGTGCGATGTGAGCGAACCCTCCGACGGTGTAGTAGGGTCGAGCGAAGGAGAGACTGTTCGACATGTTGAACTCTTTGCGCCAGAGAGGAGCGGGGTGTTCCGTGAAGGGGTCACTGATGACGAAGTCGGATCCCACCACCTCTGCACCAGCCGTGGTTGCGCTCACCCAAAGCGACTCGTCGAAATCGGGCTGTTCGAAACCAGGCGGAGGGTTCGCGGGAATAGTGAGCCACGAAGAGTCTGAAACAACATTCGCTGTCGTGCCGTCGTCGTACTCGATGAGAACAGAAGCTAGTAGCCCCGACTGCACTTCTTTCGGCGTTCCCGGTCCCATTGAAGTTGGTACAGTGAACCGCGAGTAAATCATCACCATCGTTGAGGGAGACGCTGAACCTTGAAACGTATCTCCAGGCTGGATCAAAGGCGGGTTCGGCGATTACAGGTGAAGAACCTGCGCGTGCACCATTGACAAAGAGGATGAAAGCGTCATCAGCTGTGATCAGGATATCCGCGGTAACTGCTGCTTTGCAGATGGGAGTGATGATGTGCTTTCGAAACCCTCGAGAACCCGGCGACACGATGATATCGTCTATATCTGCCGTCCAGATCCAGAACGATCCGTTGACGCTGAGAGCATTGGAGCGTGGCGCATTTGTGTCGAGAGACTTGCCGATCCAAGCACTATCGCCCCATTCCTCTTCGTCCATAAAGCCTGTGGTGAGTGTGGATGCACCGATCGCTTCGCCCGCGTTAGTGACAACGCCGACTGTCCACGAGTAGCGCGTGTCGGAGAGGAGGGACGGACCTGCGTACCCGTGTCCATATGGAATGGAGGATACGATAACTCCAGAGTCCCAGATCGGGTCTGTGACATTATCAGGGAATACCTGAAGGCGGTAGGATTGCTGAATGACGGAGCGCTGATCCGACACTGTCACCCAAGAGAACCGAGGAGCAACGTCGAGGCCCAGAAGTGCTTCGTCGCTTTCGACTAGTAAGCGGGTAACATTGAGAAACGAGTCATCTGAAAGAGCGAAAGAAGTTTCAGGCGATGAATTCAGGTGATGCTCATCAGACATACCTGAATCGTTCCGCTGGGCAGCTGTAGGCACCGTAGCGCACAAGAGTACGAGATGCACTATGAACACAGGTCAGCCACAGTTGGGCAGAGATCCAAGTTGCGAATTACCAAGAAGCGCAGGTACGAGCATTTCTGGTTCGTGCTAAAAGCAGGAGAGCCACCCGATACCGAAACCTTTTATACGAAGACCGTCGCGTACATCGTCGTTACCGGGCCTTTCTAAATCATGGGAGTGAAAACTCGGCCCATACCAATGACGGGACGTTCTCAAGACTCGATTCTCAGTAGGCAAAACCCAAGATCCAGCTCCACGGTCGTAGGCAGTGCTGGAGGTTATGGGAATAGGGCTATACTGTGGACCTTGTAATAATGACTTCACGAAGAAGTCCTCCGTTCACTTGACTTATGAAGCATGGGCCGAGCACTTCGTTTCCCACCATCAGTGTCTGTTTGCTGGTTGGAATGAGCATGAGGTCTCCCGCCAGCCTCCAGGTTCTGCGAGCGAGTAATCGAGGTGATGGTGGGAGTGGACCTTGGTGATCGGTCAGTTCCAGGTCGGCGAAATCAGCAGCGGTCTATCGGTCCACATGGCTGCAGAACCAGCCTGCCTGAAGGTACACAGAAATGCAATAAAATGCGTCTCGCTTCTCCAGGTTGACTATGCAGATAAGCGTTGATTCCATATTATGTGAAGAATAAACAGCAACACATCTGTAGAACGTAAAACACCGACATTGGTCTCACGCATATGAAGACACGATGCACCTGAGCAGTGAGAACCTTCCACTTTACCTCCAGACACTGACACAGCAGTCGCACAGGAGGATCAATGGGCGCATCGGCCAAATGCAGTCTGTCACATCCTCTGCCCAGAGCCGAGTGACTACAGAAGGCTTGATGTCATCCTGCACTACATGCTATCAAATTAGCTGGTCTCCAAAGTCGTCCAAACTTTCAGCGTGTCATCGCATTCGTTCAGCGCGTCAACAAGGTCAGATATCTGCGCCCTCAACTCGTCGGTCTGATCTGCTGGCTTGTCTCCAGCGGGACAGAAGCGCAGTTCGCTCGCCAGCACTGCCTGTACGTGGGTACTTGAGCCAAGGGCACTCGTCAGATCCTTCAGGTGCTCTGGAAGACACGAGAACTATCACGGTCGATGGTGGTGAGAAGGGCGCAATGAGTGCAGGGATTACGACACACCTCGTACACGAGCCCAGAGTTCGCACTCCCTTGTTCCTCGCGTGAGACTTCATTGAAGTCTTCGGCGTTGGCGGTGAGTGCGTCGTTGATGAGTTCTTCAGTACTTTCGTCTTGATTTCCGGTCTGTTTGACTGCAACTTCGACAAAGCCTTTCCGGGCGAACATGAAGCCTACTGGCGTAAGCTGCGCACTGCAAGATGAAAGATGAGCAAAGGGCGAGGATCGCGTTCAGACAGAAGAAAACTCACTCGTGTTGCCCCAGAACTTCTTTGATGGTGCGACTAGTCCGGTTGTTATTGTCTACAAGTATCATGTCGGTATGGAGAAAGCGCAAGGGGGAAGAATAGATGGTTCACCTGTCATGCATTCTCTAAGGTTAACTATCAGCACAAGATTCTACCCGTTAGATTTCGAGCTTACACTATTATACCCACGGAGCGCTGCGCCAGTGCTTCGAAGGACACGCTCTGGTCGCCCTTTTCTCGACGTTGCTGGGCCTAGCCAACTTGTGTAAGTGTTGAAACATCGTGAGTAGTTCTTGACGCTCACTCTCTGTAGTGCAGCTTCTATATTCTCTTTGGGAACGCCTTGTGATCTAGCTACGGTCGGAGGAGGAGGATCATCAGCTACCAATTCCAGACACGGATTGCTCTGGCTTACACGGAGCTCCCTGTTAACTTACCCACCTTTTTGGAGAACCAACGCGAGAGTGTGATTCTTCTCTGGGTCGGCAGACCCCCCATTTCGCGCAGCGACGGCGATATCCTGAGCGTGCGGTAGTGGTTCAACGTGCGTCGTACATGATGCGCAACTTTAGACACGTACGCGACTTGAGCGCTGATAAATCGTTGACTTCTTCGTGTCGTTAACACCTTTCTTCTGTTGAATTTTTGACCACTGTGTGATCACCCAGTCTCGTTTGGGCTTGAACTCGTAGGTGCGGGTAACAGGTACGTACCTTGTTATGTCCTGCCTGTAGAGGAGCAGAGTACGACAGGTGTCGTCTGCCTATCCGCGCGACACCGAGCATAGCTTAGCCCAAAGTAGTCACTGGCAGAGTGGTCTTAAGAGTGCCCGTTCGTGTCCGTGCCGGTCGCAGTCGCAGTAGTGTAGCCGTCGCGGTCGTTGGCTTCGCCGTCGTCGGAGAAAGAAGTGAACAGTGGCCGAGTGGCTATGTCAAATACTTGCTTTCCCCATTCATGGCTGACGAAGTTGCGCGCTCTCTTCCTCTTGACCGTAGTCTTGCTCATCGTAACATCTACAGAAATCCATCCTCGACCTGATAGACACGACGCAGCTCAGCTGCCTGAATGAGAACTCCTCGCACACCGTGAAGGACATCCTTGGCAGGAAAACTGTCAACTCTGCCGCCGGATCGTATCTACTCAGCGATGCCGATGAGCAGCTCCTTTTGACAATCACCGTGCGTGGCCGCCAGAAATGACTTCCAACCCATCTTCAGCTAACGCCTTGGACTAAAGTTCAATCAATCTGTTCGAATTCGTAAACTGGCGATCAGATCGTCTGAAGACCCGTCCAAAGCACCAAAGTCCATCAAGCTGCTGATCAACAGGCCGTCCATTGGATTCGAGGATACAACCGATGCTGTACAAGAGCTAGAGCTCACGGAGGATCAAGTGAAGGAAGGAAAGAGTGTTGCGCTGCGTTACGTCAGGTTCCAGAGTGTGAACACCCTCCATGTGAGTTATCCCTCAAGTTATCATTCGTGGAGACAGCTCTTTACAGGTGTATAGATCTTTATTGAAAACAACCACGGAGATGAAGATGAGACGCGAATCGACGCTGTGGATATAATAGGAACTCCGTTCGAGTGAGTGAACAGCACGATTTACCTAGTACAGACATTCTCAACCTTTTGAACAGGACCACGAAAGATCTGAGTGGCCTGAGGCAGGAGGAAGATTGATATCGCTGGAAAATCACGCTGGACCTTGCTTTGTACACGCCTATCATCTTAGTTGTGCCGGGATTAAGCAACATTTCCAAGGACTGAGCAGTTTTCGAGGACCGCTGTGACGACGCGTAATGCCCACATGACCGCGTTTCGCAACAACACCCTTTTCCTAGAACCCATTTATAGACTGCGATAGTGGGCAGTCCCGGAGGACGAGTAGCACGCAGAAATACAGTGAGAGTAGTGAGACAAGAAGACATTCAATGTACAGACAAAGTGTAATTCCCATGAAAAGGCAGCCGTAATCGCCACAGTCTATGGATGGGCTGAAGCAAACGCCCCTGCCGCTCGCATCTCCTCCACAAGCCGCCGATAATCTAGCAGAAGCTCGCCAACCTCGCCGATCCTCAAGTCCTCGGGATCACAGTTCATGAATCTATCATTTGGCGGAGAGATGGCTTGAAGTCGAGGCTGATGCAATAAGTGCGAGCTAGACACAGGCGAAGGAGGGGGGATGAAGACAGGCGATCCGGGCAGAATAGAGTTTCTTGGTGACCCCTGCAATTCCCCGAGTGTCAGAAGGGTGAACGAGAAGGAAAAGTCATCAGGACTGACCTTGAGGGCGGCAAGCCCACTAGATACGTCCGCCAACCTATCACTTAGAGTCTTGCGTCCTTTCTTGCCTTTCCTCTTCTTCGCATTGGCGGACGAGCTTCTCATCATCGATTCGAAACTCCTGATACTCCTCGTGTCCGGCTCATACGGTTTGCCATCATCATCCTCGTCGCTCTCGTCATCGTCACCATCTTCCCCGTCGCCGCTATCCTCGCCTTCCTGGTCTTCGTCGCTATCCGTCTCGTCGTCCGTAGCTCCCTCAGTATCGCTCTGTGGTGCTCTGAGCGACCCAGGACGAGATCCCGACACGACAAGAAGAGGTCGACCGGTATCCTCTGCTACCGGGCCAGAAGGTGCCAACCTGGAAGGAAGCATGTTCCTGATGGACGAAAGCCCGCTGCTTGTACTGGGCACCCGCCCCGTCAGGATGCCCAATGCTCCAGGTCGCTCAACAGGTGCTCCTGTCCCATCGACATCGGATCCAGCCAATGCCAAATTACCAGAGGTGGCGACGCTACCATCACCTGGGTCTTGCTGGCGTTGAGTCAAGGACTTGAGGATGCCAAAGCTAGAGCCCACAACTCCAGAGATGACCCTGTTGGCACCCCCGGTGATGTCATCCACCCGACCCTTCAACGCGGCGCCCATGTCGATGTCTCGCAGCGACGTGATATTGAGGTCTGAAGGGAGTGATGTGCCGAATATGCTGCTGGGAGTGTTGGGATGCGAGTTGGGCGGAAGGCTCTTTGTAGACGCTGCCGTAGGGGAGTGGTGGAAGAGGGCCATGGGCGAGGGCGGCGTTTTGGCTCCAGGAATCGCTATGCTATCAGAAGCATCTTCTGCAGAAGAAGAGGGTGCCGAAAGAGATACAACATATTCCACACCAGCAACAAGGTTGACGAGACAGAAAGCTTCTTCCCCTCGCCCAGTTCTGCTCCCATCGGTCGGAAGAGCGTCTTCGCACCTGAACCTCTGCACAAAGAGGAGGTTCGACAGAAGATGGCTTGTGCACACTTCTGGGTATCGCAGGATGGTATAGATGAGCAGCGGCAGAAGAAGGTCGGATGACAACGGAGGCGGGGATGTGATCACTGGCTTCGGCTTCTCCTCCTTCTTCTCCGGGGAGCTGACGAGCTCTACCTCCGCCATCGACTCAGGCTGTGCTTCTGGTTCATCATGAGCCTCAACCCAAACGCGATGAGTGCTGGCGTTTGAGAAGCCCTCGACGAAAACTCGATGGGCCTCTACCAGAAGACGCGCCTTCACTCCTGGAGTTCGGGCTGTGTCGTCGTCCAAACGTGACAGGACTATCGGAAGTGTCAAAAAATGCTGGGGCGCGCATCGTTCAGAAACCGACCTTGTGCGCACTGCGCGACGATGCCATCGACCACCTCGATTCCGCTCTCCCCATCCTCTTCCACCTCTAATGCATCGCCTTCTGAGGCGGGGATGACTTGCTTGACCGTCAAGCCAAGCTCCTTGAGCCCCATGATAGAGCTCAAGCTCAGTGCGCGCTGTTGTAGCGCCTTGTCATGGGCGCCATCTTCTACGCCGCCGAAAAGCCTTTTGAAGAACCATGAGAACAAGCTATCACCAACGAAACGAGCAAGCACCGTACCGATCATACAACAACTCGCAAACACTCGATTCAACGATGGTCATAAGATGGCCCACAGTCTTGTCCACGTCCTCAGCATGTTGCTTCTTGGCTTCTACGTCGCCGCTTCCCTTCAACAGTCTATCCCTGATACCCTGTTCGACTGCGTCATATCCATCTTGAACGGCGTTCAGCAGGCTCGTTTTCCCACCGCCATCAAGTTGGCAATCAAAGTCGTAGAATGGCACGTTCCACACCTCCGACGAGGAGTGTTGTCCGACAGCAGCAGGGTTCCCGTCCTGCTTAGTGCGCCGGCTGACCCTTCGGACTGGCGACATAGATTTAACCTTGAGCAGCGGAAGAAGAGGCGAAGCGATCTCGTAGGTTCTGCTGGAGACCCAATCGAGATCATCCTTCTCTAACTGAATCTCCTTCTCCGAGTCCTGCAGTGCCAAAGCGCCCGTGATGCTGGTCTTGATGTGATGATCTAGCTTGGCACCAACAAAGGCTCTGACGATGGAGACCGTACACGTATAGCCAGCGACCTGCGTGATCAGGGAGACTGCGGGTGTTGACGGAGAAGCTAGTGCGCTCGCAGTCTGGGCACCACCCAATGGATCTGAGTTCGACGGTTGTGGAGTGACGGGAGCGGTTCCGCGGCCACCAAATAGACTAGCTAGTGTGGAGAGACGAGAGTGTCCTGAGCCGGGGGTGCTGTTGGGCGCAGCTACTGGACGAGGGGGTAAGGCCGGCGGGTTGGGTGATGGAATGAGTAATGACGAAGTGTGTGTAGGGAGTGTGTATGTGGGCAACCGGTTAAACGCATCGCTTGAAAGAAGGGGCAGAGGCGGGAGAGAGTCGAATGCTGCATCTCTGGTATCCAAGGCTAATAACGCAGAGAAGGTCGGATGTGACGGCGATAGGGATGATATCACAGTAAGCTTCGTCTCCTCTAGGTAGCCTCGCAGGCCCGAAAGGGTGATCGCCTGAGACTTATCGCCTGAAATAAGAGCGACGTGGTCTTTCACGAACTCAGCACTCAGCGCGCTGCCAGAGGCTTGTTCCAGGGGAAGCAGCAGCGTCACCTGCAGCGCACACAATCAGCGTTCACAGCTAGACGAGCGACGATGTTGGCGGACGGCATACCTTCCCAAGCGATATTGCATCCCAGATCTCCTTCTGCTCATTATTCACGCTCGTCGCTGGCGTCATCAGCCATTCCAGAACCGCCCATCCCACACTCCCAACGTCCAGCCCGAGACCCTGTGCGGTACTCTGAAGATTGGTGATCTGCAATTTCCTCTGCAAGTTCTTGCCATTCTGCTGGCCTATCGAGGACGGCGGAGTGCTCGTCGCCTGCGAAGTCGTGTTTATGGCGGTCGTTGCACCGCGATGGCCGCGAGGGGTGTAGGGCAGGTACTTGGGAGGGGTTTGGGCTGGGTCGGCTGCATTTGCGGGAGCATTGGGGCTCGACGTAACAAATGTTGAGGTGGATGGGGAAGCGAGTAGAGGGTGTGCTAGAAGAGATTCTGGACGAGAAGGGGAGGGGGAGCGTGATGACGCCCGACTTGTGGTAGACGGTGGAAGTAGAGACATAGTCACATGGCCCTAAGCGGCTACTTGGAGGAATACTCTCAGGCCGAGGGTGCAATAAAGGTGTGTGGTATATATATGGCTAGTGTTATTATCCCGACAGATACGCGAACAACAAAAGGTCGAGGCAGATTAACGCATAACTTCCTGAGTACTAGAGATGTGACGACGGAGACAAGGGAAAATCGTATCCAAGAATCGGGCAGGTCTTATCATGAACTCGAATGCGAGTCACGGTATATCACCTTCCCTGCCTTGCCCATCCAATCCCATCGTCTGGTGGTCTTGAAGCTGCAATTGGTGCTCAGCTGGGTGTCCCGATTGGAGAGCTCGACCAGAACTCGAGAGATGTTACGCGCATCCTGAGAAGAGAAACAGGAACTAGATGAAAAGGGTGCACGTTATTGGAAGGAGCAGTCGGACGAGCTCACATCAATGCCGCTGTGTTGCCGTCCACGGAAAGAGTCCAGACCAAGTGCCCGAAGTTGAGTGGCGATATTGAAAGTGGATGGTCGCTCTCCAGGCTGACACCGAGCACGTTAGCGACAGAAAAAGAAAGAACGTCAGAGATTTCCTTACTGCGCTGGGGTTGAGGAAAAGGGAGACAGGTTTGTCGATGGAAGCAAGGTAATGGATTGTGCTCTTCCTCACATCCATGAAGTCACCTGCCATCCAGTCCGGCACGGGAATCTGAAGAAGTGTTGAGTATACGGAGCATCGTGCTGCGCAAAGTCACCTACGCCAGAAATAAAGCATTGCTTCAACACGAAGTTCTGCAGGTCTGCACGTGTATCAGTGCACCAGCAGAACTTCACGCCTTTCATACGGAGTCCGGTTGCAGGATCTATAAGACCGTGTCGCTTGAGGAATCCAGAGAACTGGCCGAGTGCAGTGGGGAACGTGGGTGCCGCATCGACTTGTGTCTGCAGCCGAAAGGGGTTAAGAGTGGTTGAGCTGAGATAAGAAGAGAACAGCGCACCTGGGTGATACCGGTGAGGCTGGTACAGAACGCAGAGAGCTTGGGTCTCCAGGTAGGTTTCACAAAAGTCTGGAACTCGTCTAGAACGCGTAGTTTACCATCATCATCGTAGCTTAGCAGGACGACGGGGAATTCCTGAGTAAAGATGGTTAAAGCGCATGATTGCTGCAACAATACCAATACTGCTCACGATGATTTCATTGGGATAGTCAAAGTCTGAGCCAAGTTGACAGGTTCCCTCGACGTCCAGAACAAGGAACGCATGGAAGGGCTGCTTAGGCTTCGGCTTGGTTGGAGATGGGGGTTTCGCTGGGGTAACACGGGGTTGCGGGGATGAGATAACGAGTTTCGGTTTCACGGGTTGAGCAACGGTGCCAGAAGGTACAATCCGTGTATAGAAACGAAGTCGTAGACGATTAAGAAGCCATAGCATAAGGACCAGGGTGAACGCAGCGAACAGACTTAAAGGCACCGGCGAACCCATTTGATTGGAGGTGACCGTGATTGCCAAAGCCCAGATTTGGCTCACGGTCATTTGGTTTGATCTCAGCGCGGCTAAATCATTGGAAATTTCACCCTTCTTCTTTCCTCGACTACATCTTCTCTATATCATCGTCATGCCCGGAGACGACCTTGCGGACGACTTTGTACAAGACGACGACGTTCTCATTGAAGATAACGACGAGGACGTCGCAGAAGATGCCCTGTTCAGCGCAGACGAGGAAGAACGGAGATCCTCACATAGCGGCACATCCCAGCCTACTCAGACCGACGACGCCGCCGCCTTGGACAAAAAGCGGAAGCGAAGGGAGAAAGATAAGCAAAGAAGGCAGAAGGTGCGCTCGCAGTGGGCTCACTCGCAGATGCACTCTGCTCACGGCCATATATGTTGTGCTCAGCGAGCAAAACTCGCAGAGTCAAAGGACCCTGCTCCTCTACTTGAATCTTTCCCCGCGCAATCCTCTCAGATGCTAGAGGACTATCTTGCTGCGGCACAAGCAAAAGCGTTCCCAAAGATGTCTCCTATCGAACTCATGGACGTTCGAATACCAGGTCCGTTGCCGACTAATCCCCTACGGCACCAAATTGACTGACTTGCAGACAGCGACATCAATAGCGGACACAACCTCATGGACTGGTCAACGGACTCTGGATCAACTGTCCAACTTTATTCTCGAAGGTGCGACTGACGCGAACACGGTGGTTCCAGGCTAGGCCATCCCGCTGTAGTTGCATCATGTCAACCCAATCTCATCTATCTTGTGCCATCTGTAGTACTGCCATCTCTACGCAAGCGACTTGAGCAACGATCCAAGACAAATGCTGCCCCGACACTGCTCTTCCTTACCTCAGCGGCATTGCGGGTAGCTGATGTTACCCGCGTCCTCAAGTCTAGCCAACTGCAAGGTGATAAAGGCGGCGAGGTGGCGAAGCTCTTCGCAAAGCACATCAAGATCTCCGAGCAAGTGACTTATCTCAAGCGCACCAAAGTCGGCGCCGCTGCGGGCACTCCAGGACGGGTCGGCAAGCTGCTTTGCGAAACGGGTGCGTGCGATTTCTTCGGCCTTCAATCATGGACGAATTGGCTAAAAGCCTAATCTTCAGACGCGTTGTCTACTTCGGCACTCAGTCACATTATCCTGGACGTTTCATACAAGGACCCCAAGAACCGCTCGTTGCTTGATATCCCAGAGACACGCGAGGAAGTCTTCAAGTTGGTCTTAGGGTGCGAGAAGGTCATGCAGGCGATTAAGAAGGGCCAGGTGCAGCTGGTATTATTTTGAGGGCTATCGTAGGTAGAGTTAAAAGCACTAGTATGGTTCCAACCATGGACACTTGTAGCAAAAAGTCTAGAAACCCTTGGGGTTCGTCCGTAGAGTCAACTGTAGCAATATTCAGCAACGCATTCTCATTGGCTCGAAAGAAAGACTGTACGCACTCTTGTCCACTTCGGAACCTTGTGAATACCTTTCCGGTAACCCCGTCCATGTGGAGAAAATACGGTGTACTTGTCTTTCGGCGGCATCTCGTGCTCCTTAGGAAGCTCAAGTGCTCTCGTCTATCAAAGGTGTCAGTCGCTGCTTCCGTAATCTCAAAGGGATAGGGACACGCACCAGAGAAGCACATTCTACACCACTGGCCCGGACGGCCTCTATTACTGCGTCAACTTTCTTTAGCCGGGACCTAGCGTTTGCTTTCCTGGTTACTGAAAGCTTCCATGGTGTCTTCCTATAATTGGCCAGTCAGCATGTCGTGTATGAGTTGTGAATGAGAAGCAGAGTCGGACCAGAGGAGACCACCGAAGTTGACCTGAGTTGGTCGAAACATGAGAAGAAGCTGGGCGTTGGAAACGTGATGTCCTCGGCCTCGATTGAGTCCGTCGCGGTCTCGTGTCGACCACCACCTGCTCGTCTTCCTGATGAGCAATTGCTGAGTATTGCTGCTGAAGCACACACATCCAAACGTTCACCGCATCTGCAAAAGGTTTACAACTACAACAGAAGTACATCGTCCACGCCTTCTGAGAGGGGCTATCATAACCACACGCTACGCTGACGACTTGTCACTTCCGTTTTCCAGCGCCCCTCCTGACGCTAGTGCACTTCTTCTTGGAGGGACTAAGCATAGACTCAGACACTTTGGGACGTAATTTTTTCTCCAAATTTGGACGGCGGAGAGGCCTTTTCTAGGTGGCCAACAGTCACTACAAAGCCGCATCCAGCGCCTGCAAGATGGAAAGAAGACTCACTTGTTTTACCTCCCTCTCCGGAACGTCGTCTTCTTCGCTCTCGACCCTTTTCCTTTTCGAAGCACGACCCTTCGGTGTAGCCAATCTGAAAGAAGAGGGTATCGCGATAAGCTTAGGAGGTTGGACCACTCTGTCTTTGTTCGCTGAGGAGCTTTCTACTGTGATTTATCCCGAATCTTCCCTCGTAGCGTACAGGCGAATCTTCCTCGCCTCCGCATGAATCGCTATCCTCGTATACCGTTTCGTTATGAAAGTCCCAGTCAACGTCTTCCGGGCTGACTCCCGCGCACTCGTATGGGTCCATCGCCGCTATCGCCGCCCTGTCAGCCTCGGTGAATTTGTACGGACTCCCATCTTCCGTCTCTGGCAGAGAATCATCCTCGCACCCGGCATTCTCATCGCATCAGTCCCAAAAATCCACCATGGTGAACGCTCGTGGAGCGAGCAGTTTCTCTGCGCACTGTAGAATGTCAATGTACTTGCGCGAGTGTGAATTGGCGATGAAAGCTGCTCGCGGTAGAACCCACAGTTCCTTTTGTCTTCCCTTGGGTGCTCGCAACAGAAGAACACCCTTGAGGGTCGCGTTAGCTAGGTTTAGACCTGTGCTTTTGAGCTTTAGGGTACTCATTTCCCACGATACAGTGAGCCGCCTTTTGTCACTGTGCGCTGCACGGATTTGGGCCTACCCGCACAGTTGCAGTGGGGGTAGTCCTAATCGTCGTCGTCGAATGGTGCCATGGGTCCTTTTTGATTTGAGATAGAAGCAAGTAACACAGAGCGCATCGGCCATGGCAGAATCCGAAATTCTGCAGCCGTGGCAGAATCCTGGTGGAATCTTTTGAACACCGAGAAGCTGGGATGTTTCCACAAGCTCCAGCCTCGAGGACGTTAGCCACAAACGAAGACAAAGGGAAAATTCTGTTTCCTGCCCATACTGTATGCCGTGTTACAGTCTGTGGCTCTACATGCGTTCTCAGAGAACTCGAAAAGGCATCTTCTTCTTCCGAGTGGCTCAGAAACTAAGTTCTCCCGTTATTCTGCCTAGGCCGCAGAATCAAGAATTCTGCCATGGCTGATGCGCCCTGTGTAAGAAGCGGGATGGGGTTGAGCAGGTGACGTTTTCTCAGGTGCCGTATTGCTATATAAGCTCCTTGGGAAGTTCCAGGTTACCAGGGACAAACTAGGAAGTTCATACTCCCGTTCCAGCCTGACTCCACATTTGATGTATTCAAGTATTGTAGTCTGCTGGAGTTCGTGTGGACGCCTCGCGTAAGTACTGTAAGTTACCTCAAACATATTATCCAGTCTCTGTGAGAGCTGCACGGTTGAAATCCACTGTGGTCTGCGAGAGAACGCCATGGCTAGATCGGCGGAGCATGCACAAGAGGTAGGGTGTGCAACACAAATGCCGCAAGGTAAGCAGGTACACTAACTGCTCAACGTCCGAGGAGTGAATCCCACCACCATCGTCCCATTCACAGCCCCACCCTCGTTTACCTTCAGCCATCTTCCACACTTGTGCTCCTGCCCCATGCCAGCCACCAGAACGACTGTTTTTGCCTGAGACTTTCTCTTGGATGGCGCTGGAACGTCATCAGTATCCATAGAATCCACCCCATTAGTGATAGGTGTTTCTTGTGTCATCCATTGGGCGGCGGTGGAGAATGATGAGGGAGGGAGGAATAGCTGGAGGGAGTTGACGACGCCGGGAGCTGGTATTGAGCCGACGAGCGAGAAAGATCGGAGTGCAGAGTCGAGTTTCCATATCCGTATCGCGCCCTCGTATGAGCCTATGGGGCGAATGCTTAGCATGGTTGCGTAGCGGCGATGAGACTGACATACCAGATGCGAATACGTCGGAGTACCGCAACGTTCCCAGGGCAGTTACCCACCGAGGTGATTTGAGCAGGCCCTCGGTGGCGGAGTCCATCTCGCTCAATCCATGCGCCAAGGCCTGGGTGAAGACGGCTTTCTTTTTTTGTGTGCTCCACAGACAGATCGACCTGCAAGAACTGTCAGAACGAGCGCCGCACAGCAGGCATGTGTTCGAACGTACCCAGTGTCACCACCGGACAGGAACGTCGTCTCGTCAATCATGGCTACACACTCCAAACTGCCTTCCACGAATTTCTTCGTGGATACCTTGGTAGCGGCGGCGGCAGTAGCTTCCTCCTCATCAGCCTCGTCGACAGCTCCGAGTCCCCCCTCCAGCACCTCCCGGATTCTGCTCCGTCCACCACCGCGGAAGACAAGCTGCGTCTCGTCGACAATCTTCCAGAACCTGACAGTCTTGTCTCGGCCGCCGACGGATACACAAGAGTCTCCTCTGAGCGAATCGAGAGAGAGAACAAAGTCCTGGTGTCCAAAGAGCGTTTCGACGTAGCCCATGACGGACGGCGAGAGGTCGTAGACTTTTATTGTCCGGTCGTTACTGGCAGAGTAGAGTTGTCGCGTTCCTTTCTTGAACGATATCCCCTGGGGAAAAAAGCAAACAGGTCAGCGCGACGGCTACGGTAGAAAGGAATGTGGCTCACAGATATTGCATCCTTGTGGGCTAAGGGACCGTAGAAGCACTTTTCCCAAGAGTCCTTCTCTACGTCCCACACGACTAATCGCTTGTCTCGCCCACCACTGACCAGAATTTTGCCGTCTCCACTCACGGCAAGGGCAAGCACCTCGTCGGTGTGACCTTGAATAGGACCTCGGTCCTTGGCTTTCGCCTTGCCCTTGCCCTTGAGATCGGATGGATGCCGTTGCTTGTAGAACGTAGTGATCTTCTTTCCCGTAAGCAAGTCCCACTTGATGATGTGACCTTCTTTGCCGGAGGTGAAGAGGTGCAGGCCCGATTCTGCAGCGACGGCAGAGGTGACGGAGAGCCTGTGACCTTTGGTGCGGAGAACCGTCGATGGTAGAGTCATAAAGTCGTACTAAAGTGCAGTGTAAGGGAGGCATCTTATACAAAGAAGGGACGACCTACATCATCTGCAATGAACAAGTGGACCTTGCCTGCATGCTCGAGCACATCTTGCTTCAGACGCGAAGAAATGAGCTCTCGGTCCACATCTTTGGCATCGAATTCGCCATCCGCTATCAATCAAGTTAGAGTCCGCACTGAGCAGAGAGTGACCGGCAGCGCTCACCTAACCCCTCCTTCACGTCTTCAAGGTAGAGCTGCGCGAGTCGAAGTCGTTTCTGGGCCGGCGTCTCATCCTCATCCTCATCTCCGCTGACCACCTCATCCTCCGACGCCCGTCTCTCCAAATCTAGATCGTCGATATCCCCACCCTCCTCCTCATCCGTCCTATCCGATTCAAGCTCCTCATCAAGCGCTTTCCGCTTGTTATTAGCTGCTGGTGTCTTGCCATTCGGCTTGGGGCGAGAGGACCCGGGTGATTTTTTCGAGCCTCGGAAGGAGGAAGGCTGAGAGTTGGTACGCTTCCGCTTGCGCGTTTTTGTCGATGCGAAGAAGGCGTCGGGCATCGTTACAGACGATGAGCAGGAGGCTCACGAAATTTTGGGAGGAGGTAGTTTCTGCACGTGATCAATGAATGAAGGAATTGTGGGCGGGTGTTCGGTCCGGCTGCGGCGCGAATACATCTCCAGAGCGCTCAAGTCGATGTCGATAGCTGCCATTCCTCTCTCTTGCGCTATCTGAACTCTTGAGGCGTCCATCTACGTCTCTAGTAGTTAGGCTACTGCTATTGAACTCTGAATTTGCTGCGCACATTCAGGGATTGGATGTTGCCAAGTTACCTCTTACACTGGGAACGGAATGATTCTTCGTGGTACGTCAATGCTTTATTGCGGAACGGTCATCAACTTTATCTCTTTGGGTTCACAGATTGTCCCAAATATGACCTGAGCTATCTATAATGTAGCACTTCATACTATGCCGTCCGGCTGCCAGCCGCTCTTGTGGCTTTCAGCGATCTAGGGCCTTTCCGCGTAGTTGATGCACAGACTGACACTTTGGCTTCTATGCCATCCACCAGTCATATTCGTTGCCTTCTATGTGGTGATGAACGCAGCAGCTCCACAGATTAACGACTGCCTTCTCCTCAATACTTGCCTTCTCTGCGCTGATGAACCTTACCCAGCGAATTAATACATCTCAGTAGCGCCAATGCTGTTCAAAGTGCCCGCCTTGATTGCTCGTGGCTAACTTTGCGCGGCTTCTATAAAAGGGCGGCGTGTTTCTCAGGAATAATCATCGAGCTCACCGTTCGTTCCTCTACCACCGCATCTTCAGATACTCAAGTATGCTGTTCTCGAGATTAACTCCAGTTCTTGCGCTGATCGCTGCCTGTGGTACGCCAATTTGCGATCCTCCCCTCGAATTTTTGCAACAAGGGGCCTGACCAATGTTGAATAAATTACAGTCTCCGTCACCGCAGCTCGCACCGACGCCCTGGTCGCTCGTCAGGACGAAGGACAGCCCGATCCTCAAGATCCTCAACCTGATCCCCAACCCCAACCCCAGCCCGACCCCCAACCCCAACCGGATCCCCAGACTCCCCAACCCCCTCCTGATCTTCCGGAGGCCTGCAGGACTCCTTGCACGGCCCTCAACAGGCTCGACGAGCCCCAGTGCGAACTGGCCGCTCAGGGATGCCAGCTCTGCACCGTCATGGGGGATAACGTCAATGAAATCACGGGCTGCTACGTCTGTCTTATCCAGAACGGCGCACAGATCGAGCCCCAGGAAATCCAGCAGAACCTTCAACGTGTGTGCCCTGCCAACTTGTATGTATGTGTAGCTTGACGCAAACTCACTTGTGTGTCTACAGAATTCGCGGATGAGTGTGCCCAGACGCAGAATGTCCAGATCCAAGTTCCCAACATCCAGGAGGCTTTGCAGGGTGCAGGTCCTTGTACGTGTTCCTCGCAGTCTCGATGGACATGTCGCTGATATTGCGCTTTCATAGCGGGCTCGCAGTCTTCTTCTGGTAGCAACAACCCCGGGCCAACGGCGTCCGACTCTGAGGATAACAGCGGGCCTGAACCAACCAGCGTGCTCGATGGAAACGGGCCAGGATCAGGACCGTCTTCGTCTACTCCCTCTCCCTCTGCCACTCGCACCACGCCGAACCCTCCCCAAGCCACGCAGAGCAACGTCACTCAAGGAGATAACGACGGGGCTGCTCTGAGAGGCACTATTTCTGTTGCCGGAATGGGGCTTGGTTTGGGTGTGATTCTGTTGTCTCTGCTGTAGATTCCGCACACGCGCTGTCCCGCTTCACCCATTGCGGGTACCATACACTTTCGATATGGACGCTGCTCTCGCTGCTAGCGCTGATATAACTCCTCTTCCGTTGCACTGTGGACTCTGATGTATCGTATGCTACTAGTGACTTGTAATAATTGACGTCTGTAACACCACAAATCCGTGCTGCCTTCTCGAGGCCACAGTTGTACAGGCGAGATCTCCGGGGTCGGGGATCACGGTTTTGATCGTGGTCACTTTGGTCCTTGTCAACGTCGCCCACTACGACTCGGACCTCTTCCTCACCTTGGAGCCCACCTGCTCTACCACTCGTGGATGAGTCCCTCCGCACACCTCAACGTACAAACACTGTCAGGGCTAGCAAATGTTCGGAGTACCGTGCCATCATGGCAATCACCACGTTCAATTGACCAAGATTAACTAAGATCTTGGCGAGGAGCAGCACTTCATTTCCTCGACCTTGATCTCCTTCACTTCACTCACGACCACCGCTTTACAACGTGTGAAGCACACCCATCCACTCCTTTACATATCCCGTATACCGCCTCAGCTTGCTCGTTGACATGCTCTACTCGAAACTTGCTTACACGCTTGCTCTGGTCTCTGCTGGTGAGCACATCCTTCACACCACCACTCGTCCATTCGCTGGTGGTCGGGATATTCACAAGCACGTATACTGACCCCCGTTAGTTGTAGCATCCGCCTCAACCTTGACCGCTCGTCAAGACGAAAACTGCTCCGAACTCTGCGCCACACTCGACGTACTTGAGAACTTCGACTGCGTCCCCACCAAACCCGGATGCGAGTACTGCGCCGCCGTGAAGGGCATGTTGGACGACATCAAGGCCTGCTACCAATGTGTGTTCACTGCCAACCCGAATGCCGATAGGGAGGCGATCCAGTCGGCGTATGAAGGTTAGTAATATGTGTGTTGTGTTTTTAGGCTGCGTGAGGCTGACAGTGTGTGGATAGAAACGGCGGCGACGTGCAAGGAGGTTGATGTTGAGTTTGAGGCACCGAACTTTACTGACCTGCCCGCTGGGGAGGGCGACGGTAAGCTTCTCTCTCAGATTAGTCCAAGTCATGCCGATACTGATTCACCGTGCTCTTGGTCCAGGCGGCGCTCCTGACGGACAGCCTGAGAACGGCAGTCCAGCTACCCCAGAGGACTCTCAAGGCGGCGGCGGCGAGCAGGGTGAATCTACTGGTGATGAGGGAGGCGCTGTTCAAGCGGCGGTTTCGTCTTCGGTGGTATTGGCAGTCGGCGCAATGCTCACGTCCATGTTGATGTGATTCTCTACTTGTTATGTGCATATAGTACTCGCTTGTGACCCCGAAGATACCACTTGTGCGATTCGACTTCTATCTTCTACTCTTTCACCATGCGTGGACTTGAAACTTGACTATCATGCGCCTGCCATTCTGAATTCCAGTGAGCATTTAGATCCACGGAATTCTGCGGTCGCTTTCGCCACCCTTGGACTTGCTTGAATTCGTCCCGGACCCATTGTACATGCGCGGCATGAAATTCCCGTGGGACTGCATTACGATCGAAGGATCTTCATGAACATGAGCGCTACAGCAGCCATGTGCCCGTGGTTCCCTCAACACGCTTGATTTCCATACTGCGAGCATGCCAGTTTGCCGTTAACCTACGCAGCAGAATTGTCCAAAAAGTGAGCAGCTGTCACCCTATCCTCACGTACAACACTGCACATGCTCTGGCATCGGGTGAGAAGCAGCTTAAAGCAGTTGGAATCTTCCGCCACCACCAAGTACTACGACGTGAACCTCATGACGGACGGAATGAATTGAGGCATTCAATGATGCCGGAACCAAAATACATTGATGGACCCCACTTTCTTTCGGTCGGCTGCCATTGCATTGCCCGTTGATTGTTCCCACCGTGACCCTTCTCTCTCCTTCCCATCGTCAACGCCCACAATCTCTGTCTTCGCTTAGCGATAAGTAGCACAGATAGAGCAATGATGTCCAGCAAGTTCTTTGTTGTGCTACTTGCCGCTCTGGTCTCTGGGGTCACCGCTCAGCTCGAGGAGTTCCCTGATTGTGCCATCATCTGCGGGAACGAAGCTTCTGGAGAATGCGGCACAGTGTACGTTCACTTTCCTGCTGGTGTGATCTAACTCTGAGTTATTGCGCTTCTTGCAGTGAAGCAACATTCTGCGTCTGCGCGCTTCCGACGTTTAGTCGCGATATCATGGCTTGCGTGGAAGAGAGGTGCAGTGAAGCAGAGGCTCAGCTCACTCGTGAGCTGTTACCCGTATTTTGCGCCGGTGAAGGTGTGTCTCGGATGCGCGACTACGCGTCGATTCGTGATCTTTCTAATTCATGATTTCGGGAGCTGACTTGACCTCGTTTGCTAGACGATGATACTTCCAGCGTCAGCTCCTCATCAAGCTCAGCTACGCCCGGCCCTACTTCCGGTGAGTAGCTGTCACTTGCTGACTCCGTTCAGTGTTTCTTACAAATGTATTTCAGCAACTTCTTCGACCACACAACCCCCTCCGGTAACCGAATCTTCATCCCCGTCCGTCGAGCCCGAATCCTCCTCCGCTTCCGCTTCTAGCTCAGAATCCGAGTCCTCTTCGGAGTCCACATCGTCTACCGAATCCTCATCCTCGACCAGCGAGGCCTCCACCAGCGCATCCTCTACCGGGGGTCAGAACATCGTTCCGACCCCGAGCAACATCGAGGAGGAGGAGCCGCAACACACAGAGATCAAGACGTCTATCACCGTTCTGCCGCCTGTGCCAACGGGCGACGGAGAGGGAGGTGGTGCTGCTGGGCTCAGAGGGAGTGCACTGGTCGTGAGCGTGATGGTAGTGCTGGGAGCGTTCTTGGTTTGAGACGATACCCTGCTGTTTCATTGGTACTAATTACACGGACTCGGTGTCGCGGCTTCACCCCATACAGACTTGCAGTCAATTCGTTCATTTCGCCCATCTCTCGTTTGGGCCGTTGTCGTGTCCATCGTTGCTTGACATCCCTTCATCCTAATTCCTTGGTCTTCGGGGTCGTTTGATAGGACAGAGTTTTGGTTACTCGCATGTCACTGGAACTCAGTATTTATGATTGCTGATCATCTCATACCCTCAGGCTTGAGTAATGTCATGCGATCCTCTTTTTAAAAACTTTATCATAGCGCATTCACAGGTTGCTTCTGGATCGAGCGTATGCAAGCGCGTGGTCAATTGTCAGATCTAAGGCCGCGGTGCTCGTTGCGTCTATGTAAGAGCCTCGGTTGAAGGACACTCAGATACAATTGCTCCCGAGAGAGGGCAAGTGAAAGTTCGCCACCCCTCGGAAACAGAGTCTATCAGACGGATGTGTCAATCTGATGAGACTAAGTTATTCGTTCTCACTATCAAGAAAAAATTGAGCTCACTCTCTCTCTCTCAAAAATGATGCTTTCTTAACAACGTGGACATTGTGGGAATTGAACCCACGGCCTCTCGCAAGTGCTAGTGGCTCATCGGAGACCAGATGCGAAGCGAGCGCTCTACCCCTGAGCTAAACGCCCTTGAAGAGTGGCCATTATACAAGCAATATGAAGAGAAAAACAAAGAGGAAGAACGAAGAACTGGGAGAGACGGCGAACCTCGTAGGAGGAGTGGAGCGCACTTGCTTGTCCACTCTCAGACGCACCACCAACACTCGGGGACCACCGCCATGTGGTTTGATCGAGGTCTCAAGCACTCAAGAACATCACTTTGTCAGATCTCCTACTCCTCGACATTTCTAGGCAATTTTTTCTGGTGTGGCCGTCCTTGAGTATCGATATCGAGTGCGCAGCTGCGCCGTTTGGTTCAAGGATGCTCATAGCTCAGAGATGGGAACTTGCCTAAACCCCCCATGTACTACCGCGCCCTCTACCCCTGAGCAAAACGGCGCCCCATGGGGAGGGACGGTGACATTTTTAGCGAAGAGAGAATGAGTCCACGAACTTGCCCACGAACTTCTCGTCAACAGAGTTTTCGTAGCGGACTCCAAGTCACTCGTATCTCCTGCGTCAAAGAGTTTTTAATTCCAGGCAACCGACGCGAATACATATGTACACGTATATAGCTGTAGTATGTGTGTACCAAGGGAGCAAGCAAGAAGTAGAATGTGGTTTCTAGTATGTAAGGAAATGAAGGTAAAAGATACTGAGCCTCAACGGACACTGTATGCCGACCCACGCAGAAAGCCGGACCACTTCGAGTCCCGGGATAAACCCATATTCACCATAACGCCATAACGCCGCCGCGTAATCTACGAGAGCATCGACATCGACTTGGAGACGCGCTTGCGAGCGGCAGGCTTGACATTGGAAGCCGTCCCACCAATCAGAGCATTGAGGCTAAGAGTGGACATGGGCACCTTGCTCCTGGTCCTCGTGGCAATTGGGGTTCCGTCTTCAGGCAGAGGGGACATGGTCGTGATTGCGGTCTCTGTTGCTTTAGGAGACCGGACAGAGGACAGGCTAAAATTCTGGACTGCGCTCTGATGGGGGTAGGATTGCTTGGGCGAATGCAGGGAGACACCTCTCTGATGGGGGAGTAGCCGTAGAATGTGTCGTGAGAAGAAAAGTCTTCTTGAGAGTCATGACGAGAGTATTGGGATGTAGAGAATCCGAGAGGTCGCCAGTCTTCGTCGTTGAAGCCTCTGCTGGGCGAGCTAGGCTCATATCCCCTCCGCTCTTGAGGGAGTCAACGCGTGGGATGCGAAGTTGGTGCGCGATAAAATGGTATCGATCCGCCGTTGCGCTGGAGAGCTCATTGAGTCAACGGACAGATCTTCCTCGTCGCGTTCTTCGAGCCTGGTCAAGCATGTAGGAGAGTACATGCGAAGCAACATGTTTCCATGACGGTCGATGGGGCTAATCGGAGGATTGGACGCGTCGAAGAAATGATGAACGTGCTCGGAGGGTTGCGCGAGCTCGTAGTAAGATTCTTGTGATGCGGAGCTTGTCAATGATCTTGCCGGCGACGCCTTCGCTGGGGTGTTCAGCGGAGTCTGGAAGGGTGGCAAGCGAGCAGAGTGACGGATTCCTACGATCAGCTCGATTGCGTGGCGGATGTCTATTGCAGGGATCCCTTCGATGACGATGCGGAGGGCAGCGGGCAGTCGGTCGTTGAGTGCGTTCGCTACCTGGATGAGCTGTTCTTGTGACATATGAAGAAGATCTTCGTGGCAACAAAAGGGGAACCCAGGGAGTGTGGAGATGATGATTATGTCTTGGTCATCACCAGAGGTATGATGCTGGAGCGCGATGCACGAGTCCAAAGATGCGTGAGTGGGCAGCGGTAAAGGGGGTTGATGTTTCGTGACGTTCATCGAGCAGGAGGGAAGATGAGACCTGGCAGGAGTGGCTTGAGGGGTATCGACGGCGGAGACGTTCGAGTCGTGCTGGATCTGAGCAGTGATTTCCGCTGCAGGAGTCGACTGGCGATTTACAAAGGCTGAATACTTGCGTATCCGAATCTTGCAGCTCTTGAACACGAGCGTTTGACGGAGCCGATACTTGAGAGACGTCTTGAGTGGGGGAGTGACAGAAAGCTTGCTTTTAGCCATGATACACGAGATTTGATTACAGAGAGAGAATGAGGACGCTGGAACGATGCTTGTAGAACTGTGAAGGAGAGCTGCTGATGGTTCCAGACAAGCCACTTAGCCAGATGAAGCGCCCACCCGCGACCGGATCGGCCTACAAGCGCAAGCCGGCAACTGAATCAAGCTCTTTCGCGTTCACCTTCATCATCAATTTCTCGATTACCTGGGCGCACATCCTCGTTGTTTCGCGTCTCTAACAGCTTCTACACCTTGCGAAGACTTGGAATACTCATGGACACGAAGGTTTCCAGCTCGTTCACCTTCCAGGAGTCTACAGCGGACGCGTCAAGCTCTGTGCTAGTCGCTTCGAATATATGGAGGTCCCTAGGCCTCTTCGACGAATCAGAAGAGCTTGCGGACGGCCCAGTCTACATATCTGTGCAGCCTCTACACTCAGCCCCGCACTCATCACAGGCTCTCGAGTCAATATGCTGCTGGGCATCGGAAGACGCGCAGGTGGGTCGGCATCCTCTTCCACGAACAAGGATGCTCAGAGTTCGTCTATGAAGTAGACGACGGGCATCTCCATCCCCGCTTCATGGAACAGGAGCTACAAGCACATCCTACACGCCACTAACGAGTCCGGCGTCGGCACCGTGGTCATTTCCCGGTTGAAGCCTGTAACGCTATGCGAGATCATCGTCGCTGCATCATCGGAAGAGGCGTACGAGTGGGCTTCCTCGCACGTATCAGCAGTTGAAGAGGCTCTGTGTCGTGAGCGGCTCGTTTTGCGCCAAGGGGATGTGCTCTTCATGGAGTCTCATCGATTCCGTCTCGTCATGCTGCAGCCTGTCCTTCAAGGAGTAGCCAAAGCGGGACAAACCGAGTTGCTCCTCATCCGACCTGACACCTCTCACCCTGATGACACCGTGGACACTGTATCGTTGTCTGGAACAGACGAAGAAGGCATCGAGATTGGCGAAGAATTCCTTGCGGACGACCATTTTGCCATCTCGCCTCCAACCAGCAATGGCAACGCAGACCTCTCATGCCCCACCTTCAAACCGGAGCCTCTGTCGTCTCAGCTTCCACCCTTTACGAATGACTTCACAGTGGGGATCCGCACCTCAGACCTAAGCAGAATTGGAGTGTGCACAGGCGATTGGGTATAGCAGCCTGCTTCTCATTTGTGAAGATCCACACTGACGGAGAAAAGGTCATAGTATCCTCAGCCAGTGACGCAATGAAACAACGCCTGGCTCGTGTAACCGCTGCCGATACATACGTGAAATCATCATCTCTTGTCACCGCGCCCCCAACGGTCCTTTACAACATCTGCAGCAAAGCAACGGAGGACCTGATTCTGCGACATATCGCTCTCCCGACGATACCAACCGCCACATCAATCACTATTGCCAGAGTCGCTTCGCCCTTCTCCACCGACAAGAAGTATCAACCTTTGTTTCTCAGAGGCTTGAAAGAGTACTTCGCAGAGCGAAAGAGGCTGGTCAAGATGGGCGACATTATCGGCATCCCGATTGATACCGACGGGGCAGCCGCTGTTGCACGAACACCAGAAAACGACGACGAGGATGAGCTTGACGAAACCCTGTGGTGCGTGTCAATTTGGGTATCAAGCGTGCACCGTTATTCATAGCTACACAGGGAGTCCTCGAGAGCAAATCAGACGGTTTATTTCCTCGTAACGAACCTTCAGCATGAACCTTTGTCATTACCAGAGCAGGACGCAGCTGCGGCAGGCGAACTGGGATGCTGGGTAAGCTCCTCGCAGACGCAAATGGTACAAACAGGGGTGGAGCACTCGTTCGTACCCAATCAGGGGACATACATGGGCTCAGGTACATTATTCCCCAATCCATTGACTTCGTCTGCTGAACCGCTCGAATAGACCCTCAAAGCCCTCAAGCATTGTTTGCTCAGCTTACAACGCTGTCGATACCCTCCCACCTTCTGGGACACTCTAGTCCTTTCGAACTACTTCACTCATACGTCTCTGCTGCCTTGACATCCCAGGCAGTATCATACTCGCTTGCCATGACCGTTCTACTGAAGGGCGCTCGTGGCAGTGGCAAGTTTACACTCGTCAGCTGGATAGCGCACGTTCTAGGCCTGCACATTGTCGAGGTGGACTGCTACGACATCATCGACGATTCCGACGTCAAAACTGAAGCGAATCTGCGAGTCCGATTTGAGAAGGCCGCGGAGTGCTCACCAAGCATCTTGATTCTTCGACATTTGGAGGCATTGGTGCAGACAACGCAGCCGAAGCCTGATGTCGAGGGAGAAGGTGGGCCCACAATGTACTCGTTCAAGTTCTTCCTGGTCTGATAGCGGGAATAGACTCCAGACTAGGAAGCGTCATATCCGATTGCCTAGATGAACTGCAAGCCAACTGGAAAATGACTGGATATCCGACTGTTGTTGTTGGTACGACGAGCGAGTCTGATAAGACGCCAAAATCAATCCTGAGCTCCTTCAAGCACGAGATATCGATTGAGGTGAGTGCTATCATGCCTACATTCGTTGGATCTTACTCATCGTTTCTAGGCACCATCGGAGAAAGTGCGATACGAGATGCTCTTTGCCCTTCTGGGGCGACACACACTTGCTCCAGACTCCTCCCTATCATACTTGGCAACGCAGACCGCCGCACTTGTCGCCTCAGATCTGGCACACCTGGTGCATCAAGCCCTTTTTGCCAGCATCTCTCGAGCATCGAAAGCCACGTAAGTTGTTTCCTCCCCTCGTTGTTACACCCTTCTCAATGTGCATTTGTTTCAGTGGGCTTCCCCAACGGGATCTGGCCCACGCAGGTATCTCGCTGACCGCGGACGACTTTGAGCTGGCGTTGGGCAGAGCACGAGCGTCGTACTCGGAGAGTGTCGGTGCCCCGAAGATTCCGAATGTCACTTGGGATGATGTTGGTGGTCTCGCCCACGTCAAGGCGGACATTCTCGACACGATTCAACTTCCGTTGGAGCACCCAGAGTTGTTCGCAGATGGTTTGAAACAAAGATCAGGTACGCCCACTCAGCGCAGAGCGCGTCCTTGTTGCTAAGCCCCACGTCCAGGTGTCTTGCTATACGGACCTCCGGGAACCGGGAAGACGCTACTAGCCAAAGCCGTCGCCACATCATGTTCTTTGAACTTCTTCTCCGTCAAAGGACCGGAACTGCTCAACATGTATATCGGAGAATCAGAAGCCAACGTGCGAAGAGTCTTCCAACGAGCTCGAGATGCGAGACCTTGTGTCATCTTCTTCGATGAACTGGATAGTGTTGCTCCCAAGAGGGGAAACCAAGGGGATTCTGGAGGTGTCATGGACAGGATCGTCAGTCAGCTGTTGGCTGAGTTGGACGGGATGGGAGGTGACGGCGGTGCTGAGATATTTGTGATGGGCGCAACGAACAGGCCAGATCTGTTGGACCCGGCACTGCTGAGACCTGGAAGGTGCGTCCAATGCTACCGTCGCTTGCCATGAGATACACGAAGCTGAATCAAGCGCAGGTTTGACCGCATGTTGTACCTTGGCGTCAGCAATACGCATGAAGCCCAGCGAGATATTCTGGAGGCGTTGACGAGGAAGTTCCGACTCGATCCTGGCCTCAGCTTGCAAGAGCTCTCCGAGCGATGCCCCTTCAATTATACGGGAGCTGACTTTTACGCCCTGTGCTCCGACGCGATGCTCAACGCGATGACTCGCAAGGCGGAGGAAACTGACGCCGTCATCGGTACAACTTGCTCTTCGTCTTATAAAAGTCAAGCTGACCTCGGCCAATTACAGCTGAAATCAACGCGGCTCCGCCAGTGCCCAATCCACATCCACACCCGATGACGCCGCAGTACTACCTTGCTGAGATAGCGACGAAGGAAGAGATGCAAGTACTGGTGTCAAAGGTGGACTTTGACCGTGCCCTTGATAACCTGGCGCCTAGCGTGAGCGAGGCAGAGATGGAGCGTTATGGGCAGATTCAGAAGAAGTTTTCGAGTGATAGGTCTGCAGTCGATACCACGTAGACGAGAGAATTCTATGTAGTGGCTTGATCTATAATAATCTGCGTACTTTGAGCTATCACTGGTGTTGTTGGCGCGGTACTGCTGGTGAGGAACCTCGAGAAAGACCGAGCCGCGTCGATCAGACGGAGACCGAGTGTATAGGCGTGCGAAACTCGTGATCGCTCTTTCACTCTCCAACAGTCACCTCCGGCATGTCCGCTTCACCGCCAATTGCGTCTGGCACGCCTGTACCAAGCACAAACGGTTTACCTGATGGGCCAGAAGTCACGGCACCGGCACCTGAGCCCGCCGCTGCTCCAAGATTTACCACTGGACTCATTTTGCCACCTCCGGAGATAAAGTGTGCGTTTCCTTTTCCGTCTTGTACGTTTAGTTCACGCGAGCTCACCGTGTTCCTTGCACCACAGCCGTTATCGACAGAACGGCCACATTCGTTGCGCGCTCGGCAAACCCTCCTCAGTTCGAAGACAAAATTCGAGAAGGACAGCGACACGACCCAAAGTTCTCCTTCCTGAACCCAGCCGACCCGTACCATGCCTACTACCGACACAAGATCGTCAAGGTCACCCAGGGTGACCCGGAGGAGGCTGCTGCGCCAGTAGGGGGTACACCGAATGATGCTGCGGCAGCAGCAGCCGCCGCTGCAGCGGAGGAACCGAAGAAGGTCGAGGATTTGGGTGTCGAGCCACCACATCCCGATTTCATACTAGAGCTGCCCGCCATTAGCGCCCAAGACCTGTGAGCGATCATTCGTCTACATGACTGTCGTGCCTTCCCGCTCATGATGCCTGCAGCGACATCATGAAACTTACCGCCCTGTTCACCGCCAAACGCGGACGAAGCTTCCTCGCAGCTCTCTCTGCGCGTGAAGGCCGCAACTACCAATTCGACTTCCTTCGACCAAACCACTCCCTCTTCGGCCACTTCAACAGATTGGTTGATCAGTACACCAAGCTGCTTTACCCTTCCAAAGGACTTCAGGAGACTTGGAAAGAGCGAGCTAAGCCGGAGGCAAAGTGGAAAACCCTCGAATCAGCCCGACAGTATGCGAAGTGGGAGAAACATAGGCGGGAACGGGAGCAGAGGCGACAAGATGATCAGGAAGCGGAAAGACGTAAGTTGACTATGTTTTAAATGTTGGCGTTTGAGCTACTAACGGTTTGGTTTGGCAGTGGCCTTTGCTGAGATTGACTGGCATGATTATGCTATTGTTCAGACCATTGAGTTCACTGCTGCAGATGCACACACTGAGCTCCCCGCTCCAATGAGTGTCCAAGAAGGTGAGGCATAGTCCACACGCTTCTCGTTCTACGTTCACTCATACATTCTATTTGCAGTGGAGAACATGACATTGGCTCAGAAGAGGATGGCTGCAACCATAATGGAAACTACTATGGACGATGTGGAGGCGCACCGCGCCAGACAGGCGGCTGCTGAATCAGAGGCTGCTACTGCGGTCGGTACTGCTGGCGCGAGGGATGAAGAGGACGACACGATGATGGAGGAGAGTGATAACGAGGAGGACGATTCGGACCGAAAGAAGAAGGATGAGGAGAATAGACTCAGAGAGATCGAGCGAGCCAAGGCGTTACAAGCGAGCGCACTCAACGCTGCTGGACCAATGAAGATCAGAACCGACTATGTGCCCAAATGTGAGTTCTCGTAGCCTCAACTTCGGACAGTTCTGTGTGCTAACAGATTACCCAGTTGGTGCCAAAAACGCCAAACCTGCAATGACCACATGTTCTATCTGTAGTCAGCAAGTTCCAGTTGACGAGCTCCAGGAGCACATGCGTATCGAGCTCCTCGATCCGCGATGGAAGTCTCAGCGAGACGCACTGGAAGCCCGAACTGCGCAAGCGTCCGAGCTGCAGAAAGGCGCAAACGTTGTGGCATCTCTCAAGAATCTCGCCCGTACTCGTGTGGATATCTTCGGTGCTGAGGCTGACGAGGAGCGCCGGAAGAAGGAGGAAGAGGAAGAACGAGAGCGCAGGAAGGAGAGGGAGAAGGTCGTTTGGGATGGTCACACTGCCTCGAAGGAAAACACACTGAACAAGTATTCTACGAATGTCAACTTCGACGAGCAAATTGCTGCGATTCATCGCGCGAAGGGTCTTGGTCCTCAAGAGGCCAGCGCTATTGGACCAGGCATCGGCACGGCAGCTGCTCCCCTACCCTTAAGCTCACTCCCACCAGCCCCATCGTCTCTCCCCCCTGTCCCTGCTCAAGCATCTGGAGCGTATGCCGCTGCTACAGTGTCATCTGGCCCCCAGCCGGCATCTGCCTACCCACCCCCGCAGGCACAAATGCTTCCTCCCCTGCACTACCAGGGACTCGATGCCGCCCAACCATTTGGATATCAGCCACCACCTCCAGGAGCGGGAGGGATGCACCCATCCCGGATGGCTGTACTACAAGCCGGTGGCCCACCACCTGCTGGCTCACCAATGGGCGCTGGCAGTGGTTCTGGGCCACCACCCACGGGAACCGTCCGGTCGGCGGACCAGATGGAAGGTGAGGATGGTGGTCCTCCCGCTAAGAAGCAGAAGGTTGCCAAGCTTCCGGGTGGCCAACTGTATCCAGAAGAGGACTGGATCAATATGCACCCTGTCAGTGTCTCCTTCTCATCTTTGCACGACTTGCTCATGGGTTTCTACAGTACACGATCTCCTTGCAAATTCAACTGCCTGAAGACAACAGCAAGCCCGAGTGGAAACTGGACGGTACAACTATCACCCTCACTGATTTGCCTATGAACCTCTTCGTCTCTACCCTACGAGACCGCATCATTCAGAAGACGGGCAGCACCATTCCCGCTTCGAAGATACGATTGTCACACTCGGGCAAAATGTTGGCGAACGCGACATCCATGGCAAGCCATAACCTCGAAGATGAAGACCTGCTGGTGTTCAGTGTGCCGAATCAGAAGAAGAAGTAGATTCGGTAGCTCGCCTGTGCATTCGTGTATCCTAGCTTCCTTGTAATCCTTCTCATTGACCGTGTATGGTATGCGTATATTCTCTGCTTGGGCTTGCTCAGTGCTACCAAGTACCTTGGATCTGCTTTCTCCAGTGCAGTACTCACTGGATGGCATCGTCATATGAAGACATGTTGGATAGAAGCGTGATCAATGTCTCTTTATGGTTGCGCTCTCATTCTCCACGAACGTTAGGTCAGCACGTAGCCCTTGAAGCTTGAAGCTTGAGGTCTGAAATGCGGACATGGCTGAGGACGTTGCTGACTATTATCATTGACCTCCTACAAACCTTGATTGTCCCGAACACCGAGCACATGTCTTGGCAAAATTATTCCTGGCCAGCTGCAAGAATGCACAGCGATTACTTGTGATGTCGGATACACCGTTCTGTGCCTACTTGATTCTGTAGCGCGAGCGTTGGGGTCTGCGCTGAACACCTGTCCTCTTCACACCACTAAGTCCGCGCACTTGGAACACAATGTCTCCAGACACATCTAGAGCCGCTTCTCAAGTCCAGTCTACTCCTGCAAAGCAGAAGAAGGTGAGTTCTTGCGATGCTTGCCGACTGAAGAAAGGTACGAACTCCCACCCTTGGGTGCGAGAAAGCTTCTCATGGCTTGTTTCTATAGTTCGCTGTGAGTCGTCTCGTCAGATGCACGAATACAGCCTGATCATGTTCACAACCAAGGCGACGTGGATGAAGCCCCTCGAGATATTGACTGCAAGAGATGCATCGCCCTCAAGATTAAATGCACGTATTCAACAACCCGCAAGGTGTGAGCGATGCGATGTTTTGTCTTCAGGCCTGATCTCACTGTATCGCAGCGAAAAGCCTCGATAGCGTGAGAGCATCCTTCGGCGTTGTTTGCCAGCGCAGCTCAACTGTTCTGTCATAGCACTCGTGTCCAACAACTTGAAGAACGTCAGCGAATACTACAAACATTGTTGAAGCAGGTAAGCCAGAACATGCATTCCCCAATCGCCGCGTAACAGCTAATTACGATTTGGACGGCCAGTTTCTCCCAAAGGCCGACCTCTCTGGAGATTTTAACGTAGATGAAGCGGCCAACCTCATGTCCCCGCCCGAAGCTTGGGAGCTCGAATTTCTCCATTACTGTCGAAGTTCGGCCGAAGACTGGGACTGGGTGGAACCTGACGAGAATGACCCGCCCATAGATATCGACACTGTTCCTGCATCCCTCAGGGGTCGATACCATGGCGAGTCATCGAGTCCAGACATGATTCTGAAGTTTGTGCTCGCATGGAAATCCAGTCAACAGAGCACTGGGGAAAAGACAGAGTTAGCAGGGCGATACGAAGTGCGCGATAAGAACTTCAAGTCAACAGTCTTCCCGGTACGTACTCGCTACCAATCGTCGGGTGATACATCGCTTACCGGAATCCATCCAGTGGGAGGAAAAACTCCATTCTCCTTACGTTCAAGTACTTGATTTCATCAGCTTCCCGGATCACGACCTTGTGGACTCTCTCATCGATTTGTACTTCGACAACGTTAACATCTTCATGCCTCTTCTCCACCGGCCTACCTTTCATGCCAACCTCGAGGTTGACTTACACCTGAGGGACATGTCGTTCGCTCGCGTGGTCCTCTTGATCTGTGCCGTCGGTGCCAGGTTCAGCAATGATCGCCGAGTACTCTGCGACGGTGTTCAATCCACGTTATCTTCTGGATGGAAGTGGTACAACCAAGCCCAATCTTTGGAGGAAAGAGTGCTCGCCCCAGCTTCGCTGTATAATATCCAATCGTGCTGTGTTAGTCATTCTATTTGCTCATGTTCTCGAGTCTCACAACGTCTGATTGTGGAATCAGCTGAGCGCAGAGTTCCTGAGGGGAGCTGGGGCAACGTCAGTATTCTGGACAATGGTGGGCATTGGGTTGCGGCGCGGCCAGGTGAGCGTTTTGTAATTATTTCCGTCTTCGCATCTCATAGGTCCATAGGACGTTGGTGTTCATCGGTGGCAGACCCTTAGGCAAGAAAATTCTGCAGAGCGTGAGCTCTGGATCAGGGCTTGGTGGTATGCCGTTCATCTACTTCCCGCTTCTCCTTAGCCTGACTTTTCCGTTCTCCTGTTTAGGTGCTTAGTTATCATGGATAGGACAGCAAGCGCTGCGATAGGTCAGATTAGCAGTGCCTCTTACGGCTACGAGTCAGTCTTCTTTTTCGCACGTACTCCTCACCAGCCTCACCAACAATCTTTGTAGCTTTGATGTAGGCCTTCCCACAGACTGCGACGATGAGTTCTGGACGCATCCGGATCCCAGTCAAGATTGGAAGCAACCTGAAGGCATTCCTTCCAAAGTTTCGTTTTTCATCTCGCATATCAAACAGTCAGCAATTCTTGCCAGCGCATTGGAGTACCAGGTCAGCCTTCCCAGTCATGCCATTCGCTACCGCTAATAACGAGTGGCTTGCAGTATGCCACAGCCAAGACGAGACGCCTTTACCTCATGAATCTGTATCAGAATCTTGACCGCAAGTTGGTCATGGAGCTCGACTCTGCTGTCAATAAATGGGTTGATTCCATTCCAGAACACTGTATGCATGCCTTTTCACAAGCTGTCTATCATGTCATTGATATCATATCGATGCAGTGCGCAATCCTCAGGATCGCCGAAACTCCATCTTCCATCGCCAGTCCATCGTCCTCCACGCCGAATTACATGCGCTCCAGATTCTCATGCACAGGCCGTTCCTTGCCGGCACGGACAAGCAGTTGGCACTGACTTCTATCGCCATCTGCACTAACGCTGCAAGGGCATGCAGCCGATTATTCGACCCGCGCTCCAGCAACGTGGAGAATGTGGTTTATCGTGTTCAGGTGTGCCTTTCTATCATCACTTCCTACTATTCCTACGCATCACTGACATTTCCTTGTAGTGGCCAATCTTCTCTGCCTCGGTGGTCTTGTTGTTGAGCATCTGGAGCAGCAAGCGTATGCGGTTGGATGAATCACATTCCAAACAAATGCGTAATATTGACAATTGCATTGCAATGCTGCGACACTCTGAGAGGCGGTACGTACGTCTTCTTCAACATGTGATGTTCACGGAACATGCCGTGACTATTTCTTCCTTTTGGACAATAATTATAGCTGGCAATCGTCAGGACAGTTGGTGTACGCTCTTCTACTACGCTTATCGTCAACTACCTCACTCACATCTCCGTATAGAGACATGATTCAGTCGCTCATCTCTGCTTCGGACCGGAGCCTTTTGCCGTCTCAATCCTCGGCTGGCTTGCACTCCGCGCCAAATCCTCCTGATCATCTTCGAAACGATGATTCGGCGTTCTTCTCGCACACTGGGCATCCCCTGCCTTCAGCCTCTGGCGATGGAAGATCTTTGCACAGTGAGAATCTTCTAAGAGCCAACCCTTAAAGAGTCAGCAACGCTCATCACCAGTTGGTTCAGACACACAAATGAGTGCTTTCAACCTGTCAACAGACAGCGCGTTGTCGTCAACATGGCCATTCAACGAGACTTTTGGCTATACATCAAGAACAACGGCCTTACAAACGCTCTCGCAGGAGCCCTTTCACCAAACCGCTCCCCAGCCAAACTTACTCCCCTACCCCAGTTACTCAGGAAACATCGGACTAGACACTGACCTGTTACTAGATGTCCTTGATGTCGACAAGTTGGATGTGTGGACTAAGGCTCCGCTCGGTCTGAGGTGAGATTTGTACTTGATGTGCATGCCGTTGTTTTTGACATGTTGTTGGCTAGTGTTGAGGAATGGAAGACATATATGGAGCATGTTAGTACGTCGAGCACTACGGGCCCCTTGTATGCTCCATAATCGGTGGTCACCGCAGCAGCGCAAGGGGTGAGTCTGTTCTCGCGACTGCTCAGCGCCGAACCTTCCTGACCTCTTCTCATCGCCGTCTCGAAGCTCGATGCAACTCGACGCTTCGTCCCTCGACCGATAACAGGACTGTGTCTGAACGCTCCTAATGACTTTGCAGTCTGGGATAGGCTTCCCACTGCGCTCCAGACACGACGCGGTTCTACAAAGTCGAAGTTATGTGGAGTTACTTCACCAATGCGGCAACATCAACTATTTACTGGGAATAGGAGGGAAGTTGGGTTACATGACCCGCTGGCTGCAGCCTCAGCATGATTGAGAGTTTTGCACTCCTTCGCTCCTCAAGGAAGAACATCCAAGACCACACACGGAGTAGACGTCGAGTATGGCCCTTATAGCAGGAGGCCGAATGAAATGATATTATTAGCAATGTGATACACTGTTTGGAAGCGATGATTGTACGAATGTGTCTACTACAAACCCTGGACTTGTACATGCTTTACTTGAACATGTTCTTCGTTACCGAAGTTCCTCTAGTCCCCTTCTTCGTTGGCAGGCTGAAGGTGATCAACTTGAGTCCGAGGGGGAAGCTCTTGCTCTCTAACGTGATAAGGACCTTGCTCAAGCTTTGAGATGGATCAGCAACGGTGACATCGCCACGAACGGTGTCAACGGTGATGGTGATAGGAGCGGAAGAGCGGACAGTGAGAGAGGAGCGCTTGGGTCCGGGGAAAGTGATCTTGTCGGTAATCTTGCCAGTCCAGAAGACAGCATGGGCGGTGGAGGAGTCGGTGTCCAAGATAGCTGAGACGGAGGCATCGTTCCTGAGCTCTTGGATACCGGTGGGGTTGGATCCAGTAAGACGGGAGGAGAAAGCGTCGGAGGAGACGGCGAGGAATGTGGTGTAGGACACGGACGTGTAGCGACCTTTGTTAGCGGCACCGTGGTCGAGGTAAGCGGCCACGAGGTCAACTGATTCACCAGCGCGGCCAGAGATACCAATAGAGGACCAGGCCCCATTGCGCTGGCCACTCCTGACAACGAGGCTGGCGGTGGTGTTCTTGAACACGTAGCCGACGTTGTTGTGCCAGAACGACGATGGGCTCTGGTGCCTGGATCCTCCGTTATCCCAAGCTGACGCGCCTGCAACATTGGCTCCATTCACCAACAGGGAGCCGACACGCCTCTTCTGGTCCAGGACGGACAGAACAGGAGCGTCGCCGTTGCTCCAAACGTTGTTGACCATGACGTGCTGACGACCACCGCCCAGGAAGAACCATGCCTTCTGGAACTTGAGGCTGCCAGTTTTAGGGTTGGTGTAGCGCATGGCGCCGACAGCGTTGCTGCCTGAAGCGTGTCCACCGACAAAGGACTCCCGGCCGTAATAAGAAATGTCGCTGCAGGACAGAGGTGTGCGCTTATAGTCGACGGTGATGCCGGGAAGGAGGTCCCAGTCCCAGGCATGGATGATGTCCTGGTATTCATTGCCATTCACGTAGTTGTAGAGGAGACCGTCCGACAAGTGGAAACCGAAGGGCTACAGAGAGGGATGAAACGTCAGTGATGCATTAGCAAAGTTCCTTTAGAATGTGCTCACATTTTGCGCATTGTAGCACTCGGAGTTCAGGGTCCTCGAAGAGAACATCTTGAGCGACGAGACATAATTGTCAGTGCGTTGAACCTGGTTGAAGGGGATGTCTTAGCTCCAGACCGAGATCTTGCAACAAACAAGGCTCACCAAGTAATCCATGGTTTGGAACATGCGGGCTCCGACCAAATCTCCGGGGGAGTTCGACTTGCCAGCCTTCCCGACCATCTTTGTCGAGAAGTCAAGAATGGGGTTGGAGTTGAAGGCAGTGCCCAGCTCTCGTAGCACGGTCATGTTAAGGTTCAGTCTGGCGTTCGAACTATCTCATGCAAGATGTTAGCCTAGCTTCAGCAGCGACCAGCCAGAGGGATTAAACGTACGCTCCATCCGCGACGGCGTACGTGATGAATCGACCCAGAACGCTGCGATCCCAGTGAACCACTCCCGTAGTGGTGTCCTCAAACGTCATCCACTTGCTTCGTTCGAGAAGAAGCGCCAGAGCATCGACTGAAGACTTGGGAGGTGCGTATGGAGTTCCCGGCGTCAACAGAGCGGTCTGTCCGGCGGCAATGATGCTGAGAGAATTGCAGAAGGTCAGATAAGATCATTACCCAGGGATGGGGGTGAAACGCACTAGTCCTTTCCGAAGTTGCCGTTGTACAACACACCGGACAGTTGTCCGAAAGTACCGTCAGGGTGGATTCCGTCCACTCGGCCTTCAGACTTGATGGAAACATCCTGCCACATCCGGCTCGTGGCTTCCCTCACTGTGGTTGCTCCCGTCAGCGTCACATATCTTGCCCTTGAGAGGACACAGGGAAAACGCACGCATGGTGACATTCTTGTTCATGAGAGCCGTATCAACACCAACACGGGCGATCATGACGAGGTCACCGGCGGTATTCCACTCGTAACCCTGGTCGATGGTGTTGTAAGACCTGGTAAAGATCTTGGAGCAGCCCGCCCGCTGTTCGTCGGTGAGCGATGGAACATTTGCATTGGGCGGGGTATCCAGCATCAGGCACGCTTGGGATGCTTGAATCGGGACGACCAACAGCTGCAGATATTCTGTTAGCGGCTGCATTCTACATCAGGGTATGTATGAACGTTCACTCACGTTGATGAAGTACCACGTATTCCAGAGGCCTAGTCATCATTGCGATTAGTTCATCTCGGTCTGGCACTGAACCCTGACCAGGGGATATCACTAACCTGGCGAATCGCACGGGCAGGAAGGACCACCGCCATCGACCATACATGCCCAGTTCGCGGTGTCGTTATCGAACCACCACTTCATCGCTCGGTCCATCACCTCCCTGAGCTCAGCATTGCCCACCCACTTCTCAGCGTCGGTGTCGGCAGAACCATCAGCTTTACGAACACCGCCATGGTAAGCGCAGGCCATGACGAGGAGTCGGCGCCAGTGAACAGCCGCGGGCCACCCGACACGTTGGGCGGGGCAGCCGTTGGTGTAGTTCACGTCGTTGAGCGGCCACTGGCCTGTGGGCGTGATCGAAGCCATCCTGCAAATGTCGAGACGATCAGCATCGGTCTGTTGCGAGGTGAGACTAATAGGATACGCACCACTTGGGGATATCAGTGGATGGGAGTCTGCCTGCGAGCGCGTAGTCGTGAATGGGGCCCAGACGGCGCTGTTTCATCAGCTCGATGATCTCGAGGTCTACATAACACAGAGGTCAGCTCGAATGGCACGACGTTACAACGACGTTAGACAGGATGCAAAAAATCACCTGAAGGACTCGCCTGTGCGGCGGCCGTGGTAGCCAGCACCGCCAAAGCGGAAAGCCAGGAGAAGATATTCTTCATGCTGAGAGTCGACGTGCGTCTGTGTAAACTCGAAGGGGAGGGCAGGGGAAGAGCGCAACGACATCTTGCCCTCGCTCCAACCTCTATATAGTGGTTCTCTCCCGCGACTGTGGTTTGATTCTGTTTCGCTGACACACCCGACAGATGGGTTGAACCCTGAGCAGCGCCCAAAGCATAGAATTACTCGTTGCAGTGGGCGTTTAGGTCGTTTCTGACGGGGCACATTGAGCTGCGAACGACTGTGATGGTCCTAGAATGAAGAGATTCCTGAGTTGCTGCGTGCTTACGACTGACAACGTTCTTCTGGAACGTCTACTCAATGGCTGTGGTTGCGTCCTTCCCAGGCTCATCAGGACCTCAGCAGGGTTTTTCGAAACAGGCGTCTGCTGGAGCACGAATGAATCGCGAGAACCCTGAGTTGTATAACCGCCCAGCGTCCTCGAGGAAAGATGCCTGTGGGCATGCGCCCCGCCGGCAAGAACGGGGAATCCGCTGTAGCGAGGGCGCTCTATGGGGAAAAAACATAGTGGTGAAGTGGGGTCGCACACCTGGCTCAGACTTCAGAACAAAGGTCTTCGCTTTTCCCAGTGTGCTCCTTCTTGCTCGAAAGCAGTGCTCGCCGATGGACTCCATTACTATCTCCGAGTAGATAGCGAGAGCTGCCTGAATCAAGGGATGGGACCTAAGTATAGAATCTTGAGATACAATTGGCAAAGATCTGCGTTGTAGAAGGGAGTTGCGGGGGAGTAAACGCCCACCGTCAAGTCTGGCTCTCTCAGAACTCAGGGTTCAATAACACAGCGCAGTCAAAGGATCCCTGACCAGAAACCAGACTGATGTCTTCCATGAAGCGCTTGCACCTTCCGTTGTCGTTGGCGAGAGATGGTGTTGATACACTGTTGGGGCGTCAAACGTCTTCGGGCTCGAGCTAGCGATACCATACATACATACATACGCGTACGGGATTAGAAACAAGCGGCTTCAGTTACGAGAAAGAATTCGCTGTGCGCAATTGGGCGTTGATGTTGATTGAGCAGCAGCTCCAGCCTTGCAGCCATCTAAGTACTGGCATGTGCAATGGAGGAAACGGTAACGTCCGTGAACGATGCTCGGTTGACTGTTCCACTCCGTTTCTGCTCTTCTCTTCAGCAGAGACCAATCGAGTGTCCGAACTTTCCGTTGAGCCAGTGCGCTCCAGGTTGTACGATCGGTTGGGTAGGCAGCTTTGTGGACGATGCTATCGAGAAGTTCGCGAATGCACTGAATGCAACTAAATTTCAAGGGCGGGCTAGGTGACATGCAAGTTGCAAGATAAAGCTTGAGAACAGTCTACTGCAGGATCATCAAGTTAGGCGCGGCTGAGCATTGGAAAAATAAGATGACGAGAAGATAAAGGTTGGTGGCAAGTGGGGCAAAGTGTGGGGTGCCCAGTGACCGGAGCAGTGCCTTGTGACGGTGGTGATACTCCGAGCCCGTCAATTGTTCTCGCTCGGCGACGTCGAGTGCAGGTCTCTCTCTACTCCTCACCATCATGTCTAACACAGGTGCGTCCTTTTTAGCTCCAGATTGCCCCAGAACATCTGTACAACTAGATGGTAATCTGACACGTCTTGTCTACAGGGCTCACTCTCGACACGCCAGTGGGGGCCGTCTACACCTGCGAACCGGTTGAGCTCCAATGGTCGTACTCGGCCGCATCTGGGACAGCGGAGTTCGATGCCACGATGGTCCTAACAGTAAATCGGTTCCAGTCGGCGGAAAACGACGACGAAGAGGCTGATGTGAACGCCCTCGTCCCTCCGCCGGAAGGTGTCGAGGGTCGAATTGTCAAAACGCTTTCGACAACTGTCGCTGCTCGGGATGGTATCTTCGAATGGGACCAAGTTGATCTACCCAGCGGCAGGTACTACCTCGCAGGGAGGACAGTCGGAGACAATCCCACATTCGATACCTCCGGGCCCTTCCAAATCAATAACGGGCCCGATACTTCATGCGTAGAGGAGAGTGCGCCAGAAAGCTCCGATACCAGTACCGGCACTCCGTCAGACACCTCTAGTCCAGAACAGTCTTCGCCTCCCCCATCGACCACAGAAGGAGACCCGCAGCCGACCATTGATCCTGAAATCAACTCGGCCGCCTCCTCGTCTTCCGTTAACAAGGGCGCCATAGCAGGAGGAGTTGTCGCAGGCGTGGTCGCCCTCGTGGTCGCCGCCCTCATTCTATTCCTATGTCGCCGCCGAAATCGCAACCGCGACCATTCTCGCCGTGCACAACACGGCTACATGCACTCGCGGCCCAACGCCGGATTGAAGGACGACGACAAGTTTGGCAGCCCCCCAAGCAAGTCGAACAAGGCAGGCAGCAAGTGGAAGGGGCTGGGAAGCGTGGATCTGATGTTGAGGGGGAAGGAGACGACGACACCGATGGCCAACAGTCCCCGCAACTCGACGAACCCGTTGACAGGAAACGCTTTGGGCCTCACGGCGTTGAACAGGGAACCAGGAGCAGCATCTCCAACAGAGGACGACGATGTGAAGTACCCCCTTGGGGGCGAATCTGCATCTTCCCTAGGCCATGGCGGTGTCCTCAAGATGGCCGAGAACGACGCTCCATTCGCTGCTTACACGTCAGGCAGGCAATCGCTTGACCAGTATAGAGATCGAAGTTCATCACAGCCTACACCGCCGTCCCTTCCGACCTCTCCTGGTTCCCCTACTGAATCATACCCCACACACAACCACACCCATCACCCGAACCGTCAGTCATTCCACGGCATGCCAACGGATGCATCGAATGGAGGGACAGGGCCACGGAAGAAGGCACCGAGAAAACCTGTCCCTGCTTACACTTCTGGTGCTGAGCCAGTCGCTATGAGCTTATCTCACGGCTCTCTGCCCTCCTTAGCTACCGGTGACGCGATGGTCAAATCCTCTCCCTACGGCTCAACCTCCCCCAGGACAGACTCACACGACAAGACCCAATTTTCGCCGCAGTTGGAGAGCTCTCTATCTGCGATGGGGCTGGGAGGGAAGGACGTGCATTACTTAATTCCGGATATGCCGGTTGGGTATCAAAGAACTCAGGGTTATGGTAGTCAGGGGAACAGCGGGGAAGATTGGCAGGCAGGGAGACGATGAAACTCCCAAAACTTGGTGGAGCCGCCCAGCGTAAGAACGACGATGTCGGGAAATCTTCGCCGCCTTTTGACGTCAACTTCAAGGGAGCTAACTTCACCTTGTCAACTTGATTCCACCCTTCTCACTCCTCCGCTCATGGACTTTCCTTCGCTTCATTCCCCTAACTTGCCCCCTGCTTCTCCAGGACGTTTCGCCAGCTTTTCACTTGCCCTATTAGCACTAGGTGTCGTGACCCATGCATTCCCTCTCTCTGCTGCTTTTACGCCTATTTACCATCGTTCTTTCTCTTCGGATGATGTCCAGACATTCTCTGCGCTTCCCCATTTATTGATGTCCTCTTGGTTTTCTTACCCACCGCGGGTGTTCGTTCACGCTGATTCTCACATACCGCCAGTGCTGGTGCTTTTATGATGTATTCTACTGATTTTCTTGGAGCGTCGATTGGGTATCGGCTGCTCGCTTATGATTTATCTCGGCTTTGTTGTATGCATACCTCGCTATCGTAATGATTTGCGTCGAAAGCCTGGAGCGCATGTGCTGTAAACTGGGTGAATGAAGCGACATCGAGAGATGTAGGCAGCCAAATGCCTTCAAAGTGTGACCGGTAGGCTCGTTAACCAGCCTCTACGATCAGCGAAAGGGAGGATCACGACGCTGATGTAGATGATCGACTATCATCGATATATCATCACCTTGCTTCATCTTGCGGACGGGCCTTCGCGAGTCTAGTGTGGCCGTAAACCTCTTGTGCGGCACGTCCATGCACGAGTCCTCACCGAATGCCAACATGTCCGTCATCCCGAGGATAAGCCACTACTGGCGTCAACCCTGCCTTCGATCCCCATTTGCTCCCACCAGCCTACGCCTTCGTCATGAATCAATTGCAACCTGTGAAGATAAGGACCATCAGAATCCTTTGACGGTCTGTTTGGCAGTTGAGGGAGCGCTGGAAGAGGCTAGCAGGTATGAATGCCCTGAACACCTCGCTTTCCGAGCGACACCACTCACCTCAGCGAGGGCACATGAGATACAAGGTTCTTTCGAGATGAGAATCCGTTATCTAGGTCGGTATGTATTGAGTGCAGTATCATCATCGAACCCGCGAGGAACACTCTCGTGCGCCTTGTGACCGTTCTCCAACCGCTTGATGATGCGGGCTTCCGACTCTATTTTCACCACTTGCTCGCCGCTATCATGACGGACATTTCCAAGGGCATTGCGCTGGCCGACGAGCAGCTGCTGGCAGAGCTGGGGTACAAGCAAGAGTTCAAGAGGGCGTTCAGCCCGGTGCAAGTGCGGCGCCACATTTTTCACGTTAGATGACCCTGCGTTTACGTTGGAACTTTGGATAGGTGTTTGGGATAGCGTTCAGGTGAGCTATTTCTCGTGTGTTACTGTTGAAGGCATCAAGCTAATGCTTTTCGCGAAGTATCATGTAGGGTGCGTCGTTATCGTCCCCTGTGCAGAGCTCATGTTCTTGTAGTGGACTCCTGCCGTCGATCGCGTAAGGCACCAATTGGAATCATTGCATCATCCAGTTCGTTGACCCAACTCCAGGTCCGTTCTCTTCTATCCTATGCAGAATGGAGGCCCGGTGTCTATGGTCTGGGGTGTAAGCGCACTTCCGCCGTGCCTTCACGTCTGTTGGCTCACGAGTGTATCATTCAGTGGGCTATCATGAGCGCAGGGATCATGCTGGTCGGGTTGTCGATGGCTGAATTGGCATCTGCTGCACCGACGTCTGGTGGGGTTCGTCATTTAGTGCTCTTCGTTCACGCTTTCGCTCTGACCCTCAGGCTTCTTTAGCTTTACTTCTGGACGTTCTCCCTCTCCTCGCCACGATACCGCAACGTTCTCTGCTGGATAGTCGGCTGTCGGTAGCTCTTCACCGATCGAACGCCACACACGAGTACTCACTGGCAACTTTTCTTACATACAGATGCCAACACCATTGGCTCCATCGCTGCCGTCGCATCCATCGACTGGGGAGCCGCTTCCCAGATTGCCGCTGCCGCTTCTATCGGCTCTGACGGGGCCTTCGAAGCCACAAACGCCCAGTTATTGTAGGCTCGCTCTCACTCTCCCCACATGATGATGTAGAGTGCTGCAGCTGATTGCCTGTTTTACCTGTTCTCTTCTACTAGTGGTATCTATGTGGCCATCGTCATCTCACACGCGATAATCTGCGGGCTTGCTACGCCTGTTCTGGCCAAATTACAGACATTGTTTATTGGCTTGAATGTGCTGTGCGACTTCTTTCCCTTCTCCGCTTACTTGTGAGAAGCTCGTCGCTAACGGGTTTGAGGGTAGGCTTTGCCTAGCTGTCATTATTGCCCTGCCTGCTACGACGCCGGCGGAGAACATGAACTCTGCGTCTTTTGCTCTGGGCGGATTCGAGAACCGTATGAAACTTTGTTTATTTCTATTCTTAGCCGTGCGAACTGACTTTGGGGCGTGCAGTGTACGGCTGGAACGATGGATTTGCGTTCCTGCTGGCCGGTGAGGTGTTCTTCGCCTCTTCCCTGGACTTTACATACTTACTTGAACATCGTTAGGTCTTGCCCCTCTGTGGACCATTTGTTGGTGCTCCGAAGCTCATTTACGAGGCTGTTGCTGACATTCAGGCAGGCTCTTTCGACTCGACGGTCCACATCAGCGAGGAGGCTTCAAACGCAGCTACCGCAGTTCCTTGGGCTATAGTGAGCGCGATAGGCATTGCGGGTACGCCTTGACGCTCTCGTCGGTGAAGACCGTTGCGCTAACGACAGAGTGTCTGTGCTCGCAGGTGTTCTTGGATGGGGTGGGTGTTCTAGCCTTGTACCCAATTGGCATTTCTGACGTTTTCGCAGCTATCAACGTATCACTGGCCTTCTGCATGGGCTCCGATATCGCTGCGCTCGCTGAAAGCGACCAGCCTATGGCCGACATCTTCTTGCGGAGCTTCGGAGCCAAAGGTACGCTGGCGGTGTGGGCGTTCGTGGTCATAGTACAGTGAGTCGCTGTCCTGCGCCTGCATCACGTACTCTAACATTATTGCAGGTACATGATGGGCTCAAGCATGGTACACCCTTTCCCATTCCTTCCTACCCCCTCCTCCTCATTCAACTCATCTCTTCACGACAGCTCCTCTCCGCCTCCCGCCAAACCTTCGCCTTCGCCCGCGACGGCGCCCTCCCCCTCTCCCGCTTCCTATACCGCATGAACACCCGCACCGGCACACCCGTCAACACCGTCTGGTTCTGCGCCTCCTGGTCCATCGTCCTCGGTCTCCTCGCCTTCGCCGGCGAAGGCCAGGCTATCAACGCGGTGTTCACGATCTCGGTGACCGCGCTGTATGTAGCGTATTCTATCCCGATTTGTGCGCGGTGGATGGGGAGGAATGAGTTTAGACCTGGGCCGTTTGATCTGGGGGTGTTCGTGCGTGTCTTTTCTCTCCTTCTCCTTCACCAAGTTGGTGCTCAATCATGAGTGGTGTGCAGAGTCTCCCCGTAGGCATCTCAGGCGTCCTATTCATGCTCCTCATGGGTATCGTCTTCCTCTTCCCCTCCACCCCAGAGACGACAGTACAAGATATGAACTACTCCGTCGTCGTTACCGCCGGCGTGCTCGTCCTTTCACTGGTGTGGTACTTTTTCCCGAGGTATGGGGGTAGGTATTGGTTCTCTGGGCCGGTGAGGACGGTAGACTCGGATGTGTATCCTGGGACGGGGAGCGCAGCGTCGACTATTGAGGGGCGGGACGGGGGGGACGAGATGGGGCAGAAGTAGGTACTGGGTTCAAGTTTTGAGATTAGGGAGGAGATGGTCGACAATTCAATGGCTTATACGCTGTGCTTCTCGCACAATCCGACAAAACAGCAGAGGAAGCCGGACTCAAAGGGCTAGGCAGTACTATCCGCCTCTCTCAAGTGAGACATCCGAAAGAGATGCGAATATATCGAAGCAGATATGGTAGATGGTACAATGTGCTGCTCTCTACAGTGTTGAGATTATTGTAGGTATTACACAAAACGCACGTCGAGGTTGGGGACAACCATAGGACTTGGTAATATAGTAATATACTCGCAGTCACCAAACACTCTCCTAGCCATCATCCATCTCGAACGCACCACCACCGTGACCATCATCACCAACCAAAAACACAACCTAAAACCCAATCATCACCAACCAAAACCACAACCTAAAACCCAAATGAATCGCGTATAACCGAACCGGAAAAGAAGACCTAGGAGAAGAAGCATGCATTGGTGACATCATGCGCGATGCTGGGAGAAATAACAGGCGGGGTGGAGGTGGGTGTTTCCACGTCCATGTCGTGTAAGGTGACGACGACATGGGTGTCTGATCGGGATCGGCCATGGGTTGAGCCTGACCGTACAGACGGTGTCGTCGTCGGAGGCAGGGCCTTGCTTCGGTGACGAAAGAGAGGGGGAGACGCCAAGGGCGTCCTGGGATCGTCGTCATCTGCTGCCATCGACGTCGCTTCTTTCAACGCTTGTTCGCGTCGGGTGGAAGCGAGGGGTACGGTGTCTCCCAGCCACTGCTCGTCCTCTTCAGAAGGTTGTTTATGGATGGACGATGTGCGCTGGAAGATGCTTTCTGGCGAGTATAGATAAGGAGATTGGTGGAGTCGAGGAGGAACGGGTAGGCTCTCCAGTGGTGCTGCCGTCAGGCGAAAAGAGTGTCGACGAGTAGTAGTGTCTTCGGCGGACATGGCTCTAGTGTGTGACGGTATACCTCGAAGGGATCGAAAGTGTGGTTTGCGCGCGGGTGAGGAGGTGGGTGTGGTGCTAGTAGAGGAAGAGGGAGTAGTGGCGACAATCATGGCGACTACTGTCGTGGTTGTCATTTTTAACGGGCAAAAGGGAGGTTATAACAAGTCCTGTATCTCATGAGATTGGCCGCGATGTGATGATTGAATAAAAGTCAATAAAATATAATGATTATAATAGATACAGGATTTGCTGTAACTGCGGGGCATGTCCTTCCGTGAAAGAGCGTTATCTAACAGATCGTCTGTCTCAGCCCCCCTGTTTTAGTGTTCAGAGTTGCTTCCGAGACATCTCCTGTTACCGAGCGCCAATCAATTTTGCTTCTATAATTGAATTGCTACGCGAAGGGAATGATGCTGGGCTGATCGTGATGCTGAGCGGGAGCGATCATCCCGATGACCCGACGGCCCTTCGGTCTATGTGCTCAGCGATGTTCAGTACAACAATGGTCAGCCATCGATGTACCCGTAGCACAAGTGCAGACGCATCTTCGCCGTCGCCATTGGAGTATCGCTCTGCACTGCCTGGCGCGATTTCATCGTGTATCAGAGCACCCCGCTACGCAAAGGGGTTCTCAAGGCGTCGTCAGGATATCAATAACCGTTGTCGAAGACGTCGGAGCGAGGCGCAGCACACAATTCCCAAACAGAGGCAGTCCAAACGTATACGTATCCAATAGATTATTCCGGTCGTTGTCAGAGCCTCTATAGTACAAATCCACGAACAAACATAACACGATTACAAGACTTTCCGGCAGATCAAAGCAAACAGGAGGACGAGAAGAACGCAGATCGTTGTGTCGAGTAAGACGGGTGTGCGTGAGGAGGGGGAAGAGGGGCTCTCGCCGGCGGGTCGGGAGGCGGGGATGACGGCGACGGCGACGGGTGGGGTGTTTTCGGACCAGTGGGTATCGTCGGTGGTGGTGGCTGGTGCGGCGGTGTTGGTGGCTGGTGTACCAGCGTTGGTGGTTGGGGTGGGAGTGAGAGTGACCGAGCTCTCGCGCGGGGTGGTATCTTCAGTGGGTGCCTCCGCCTTGACTACCTCAGCAGCAGGCGGTAACGAGGGCGCGGCTGATCCCAAGGTGTGCGGAGGAGGCTGGGAGGACGATGGATCGGGGAGAAGCTCAAGATTGGGGACCTCGCAACATGGGCAGACCCAACTTCGAGAACTACACATGCACGTGAATGTTAGCTGGGAGGAGAGTAAGATGCAACGGGATACTGACGACTGCGCCAATCGTTTCCTCTCGTTCGTGTGCGTCTCGATGGACCCTACGCCGACGGCTGCTTGTCCCTTGAGTGGGAAGAACCCCTGCAGCCCGATAATAGCTAGACAAGAAAGTTAGCTAGAGTATAGTCCAGGGTGATGGATATCCTCACCTGTTCGTACACCCCAAGCAGGTTGCCACAACTCTTCGTGATCTTCAGGATATATAAGCGTTAGTGGTACGATCGTATTTCCCAAACGATACAGCACACGCACAATTAGTGAAGCTGATGCATATCTGCAAGCGAGGGCAGATTATCAGAACGAAGTTTAGCTATCGTTGATAGAGAAACGCACCTTGGTATTCAGCTCGAATCGCCCATTGGGCGTAAGCATGAGGATGGATGGTGGTCGGAAGGGATACTCAGAGGGGAGGACTATCCGGAAATGATACAACCCTCCCTCGAACTCCGTGTCCTGGGGTCCTCGGATGGTACAATGCCACTCCTGTTGCACACAAGCATAAATCAGTCGCCATAAGATAAGTGCAGCCAAGTAGAGGTAGGCGACGCACGAAGATATCATCCTCCAGCGGTGCAGCGGTATAGTCAGTGCATGGGTCATTAGCTAGCTCTTTGGCCTCCTGCATTATCCTCTTGATAGCTATACGTAGCTTGCTTAGCACCCAAGATAATCAGGATAAAGATGGTTTACGTACCAGCATTATTCTTGTTGAGGCCGGCCATGGTGGCTGGAGATGAATCTGGACTCTGGAATAAGTGTGGACGAACTGTGAACGTGGAGGCTCGGACGAGGCTCGCCGCCCGAACTCGTGTGGCCGCGGGTTCAAACCAGGTGACATCAATTTTGTCCACCCCTTCCCGTATGCACATCAAGCAGCTCAAAGTTCGCCCAACCAAGAGTTCGTCTCTTCTCCCCTTCTCCCTAGCACACACACTCAACAGTAACCTCATATAGATGCGGTGAAGAACCCGTGCCACCCCGCGCTGGTAGCCATGCTAGGCTGCTGGGCAGCACACGGGGACGTGATGTCGAGTGGGAAATGCGCGACGGCTGCTGAGGATTTGTATCAGTGCATGAGGACTGTGGTGCGTGTTGCTTTCTTTCTCTGCTCGTGTTATACGCGTTCTCTGACACTGTTACTTTCATAGCCGGCTGGGAGAAGAATACCGAAGCCTTCCATTAATTACCAGCTTGCGAAGCTGCAGAAAGTACTCAAGTAACCCGCCTACTTTACCTATTTTTTTCCATGCAATTTACTGGACGCACTCCTGCCCCCTTGCATTTAATTCCCCTTTCTCAGTGAAGGGGAAAGAGTTGGCCGAGAGAATGTCCGAAGAAAGCTACATGCATTGATCCCTCGCCCACCATCAACGGAGAGCAACGTCGGAACCATGGTCCGGAGCAACTTGTCCTGAGCAGTCACTCAACTTACTTACCAGGGGTTCGTTTCTCCCATACGAGCTAAGCTGCCTACCCTCCTCGGCACATGAGCAGCAGTGCAACCTCCCCAAGTAGTCGCCCCAGAATCCATTTGCCTCCTTGCGGAAACGTTGGCTTCGAATTCGTGAACCCCATCACCTACCCGTCCCCTACCAGCAAGCGTCTACGTCCTGTCAACGCCTGGCAAGTGGTAGTCAACCTCATTGGCTTGGGACGATATACTAGTACTACTTAAGAGCGACAGAACGCCTGTGAGCGCTAGATCTTACCCTCTTCGCTTCTTTCCATTATGCCAGTGTCTACCCCCTCACGAGATGTTCTTGTTTTCTGGGATTACGGTGCGTCGTCGCTGACTCTCGCCACACGATCTCGCCACCCAACACCCACCCACAACAGAGAACTGCCGCCCCCCATCCAACTCGACAGGCCAAGACGTCGCCGACGCGATCCGACACCTCGCGCACCAATTCGGCGGCACTATCAAGACGTTCAGAGCCTACGTCGGGATATCCGACTCAGCTTCTATGATGACGGGCAAGTCCGCGACGCTGCATTCGCAGCTTCAGTTATCTGGGGTGTCGATGATCGATTGCCCGCATATCGGGTCGAAGGACGTGGCGGATATCATGATGATAGGTGTGTTCATCTCATTACATTTACCCTACCCACTTGAACGCTATTAAGCATGGTGGTTGCCCGCAGTTGATATTATGACGGCGGCTATGGACTCGGTAGCGGAAGAGACGACGTTCGTGGTGATTACGGAGGACAAGGACTTCACATATGCTCTTTCGACTTTGCGACTGAGGAACTACCAGGTTGTGTTGATCCATAAAGACCAGGCTCATCCGATTCTGCGATCTAGGGCTTCACAGTGCCACGACTGGAACGCCGTGGTGAACCAGAACAAGGCGCCTACGAACGACACGTGTAATCCTCCTGGCACCAGCATTGGAGACGCAGCTGAGCCCACTAGCAGTAAGCCGCGGTCTCGGAGCAGGCGAGCCTCGCGCGCCTCTAGCTTTTCGTGCCCTGCTCCAACATCGTCTAAACCTTTACCCGATGCAGCTGTGGCGACGGAGTACCTCCCTGCGACACCTGCCTCTTCCTACATGACAGAGTGGGAAAGCTGTAAATCCAGCTTCAAGTCCTCTTCCTCCTCTGTGCACCACCACTCGTCGAGTGGTGAGAGACCACCGGTGTATAACCTCAAGAGCGCACCGCAGATTCCGACGACGACTGGAGCGACGGATGCGTTTGGGGCGAGGTTGATGGGCGGGGCACCACCTATCGCTCACCATGCATCTATTTCACCACCGCCGGCGAATACCCACGCCCTTTTGGGTCACCATCCTTCCTCTTCTGTTCCCACAATGAGTTTACCTAATGGGACGGTAAACTTCACTCGATCGATCACAAGCAATGGGATACCACAGAGTCAGCTGGAAGGAATCGATTCGGGGTCGTTTATTGGGACACCTGAGACTATTCAGGTACATCGACCAGCATCATGTGTAGGCACGGGGACGACTGTGCCTAGCACATCGGAAATACCAACCCCACCTCGAGATTCCTCGGAACACGCGCCCATTGCGAGCCCACGACCTCCCAGTCCAGGATCGGTAAACCCTCGATCTACCCCAAGCATTCCGCTCGTTCCACAATCTCCTTCGACGCAGTCACACACGAGGCAGGACCTCGATGTACCCCAGGCACCGGTTGCTGTTATCGGTGCGGAGTCTGGTGTTCTGCCAGTGGCGGCAACTTCACCTTTGACCGCAGTATCTACACCTCCCCCAAAGGCACCGACGTTACCTACAACACCCTCGATATCCTGCCCGCAGGTGGAGAGGGTATCGTCCATCATTTCTATCGCCGACACTGAGCTTGGAGACGACATGGATGAAGATCATGGTGCTCCCACCCACCCCATGGGGATGGATGACCGCAACGACCTGCCAGGGCATCTCGTTGCATCTACAGACCCTCCCCATCTGAGTAGGTCTAGCACCGTGGTTCCGGATACTCAGGATCTTCCGAGAAATCACGACCTTCCAGGGAATCGCGACCTTCCCGTTTATGACTGGGATTCCCTTCCTTCGCCCAGTAAAATTGGGCGTGAAGATCCTGCCAGCGAACGACGCATCGAGCAGATTTTCGATGGACGACGGGCTATGGAACCTCTTACGCCGTGGACGCCGACGCCGCCGGCTCCCATTAGGGAAACGTTCTCGCCTGAGGTGTTTCAGCAGACGGTGGTTGCGAGTGCCTTTGATACTCCTTCTGCTTCGCGATTATGCAACAGGCCGAATGACGCTTCTCCGGGGGTCTCATTCTCGTTCCAACCCTACCTTCAACCTAAGAAGATCGTACAACCGAATCCTTCCCTGAGCTTGTTCGACTTCTCTCGTGCCATCGATGCTCCTTCATTCCAGCCAGGTTCTCCATGGCACAGTCCGACCTCCGTACAGCCTTCAACATCAGCTCACGCCGCACAAACAGATGCCTCAATGTACCATGTTCCTCCCCCGGCTATGAGCCAACTTGTGGACGAGCCTCCCCCAGCTCCCCTGAAGGAGATACCCCCCGGGATGACAATCCTCATCCAAGTTCTCGAAGAATGGTCGGCATCATGCCAGCCCAAAGCCCCCAAGGCTAGCGTATTGTCGACGATTCTGGCACTCGAACCTGACCTATTCGCGCACGCAGGCGTCTTGAGCTCATCGGCCTACTTCTCCAAATCCGAGACGCTCCGTGTGGCCAAGATGGGGAGTGGGGGCAGCTCTCCAGCTGTGCCGTGGATCTCGCTGAACGAGGTGTGGAAGACGCTGTATCGCGATCCCAGGCCGCTCGGCGTGGGGAAGTTTGCGCCCACCTCGCCGGTCATTGGGCACAGCGTATCCTCTCCCCTTTCCGCATCCCCCACCGGACTGACCAGCTCCACGAAGTCTGCTCTCCCAGCTCACTTCGTGTCCCTGGTCACAGTTCTGGAGAACACGCGCTCCACGGGCTCGAAGCTCCCGGAAGGCGCTGTACTACGTTCGGCCCTCTCCCATCAGCTGTTGCAAAGCGACAAGCAGATCTACGCGACGTCCGGCTTTGGAACCTTCACAGCCTTTGCTGAGGCTGCAGAGAAAGCAGGGATAGTGCAGCTGGGGTCGGTTCCTGGCAAGCCTGGAAGCGAGTGGATCAGGGTGGTGGATTGGAGAGAGCGATATTCTTTGCCGCTGTCTGGATCTTCTTCATCGGGTCCCTCGTACTTAGCTTCGCCAACCCCCATCCCCTTCCAACCAGTGCCGAAGTTCACGCCAGTCCCGGTGCCAACACCAAAGCCAGTCAGCAAGACACCACCTCCCAAACCAAAGCAAGTCGTCAAGGCGGCATCACCTGCGCCGAAACTAGTCGTTCAGGCTGAGTTCCAGCCGCTCGTCAGAGTTCTAAGAGAACTGAGCTCGAAAGGCAACAATCGGCATACGAGAATAAAACTGGGCATGGAACTTAGCGAGGCAACGTACAAAAAAGCTGGTGTCAAAAACTTCAAGCCGTACATCGCGTTGGCAGAGAAAGCGAACGTTATAGACATTGGCGGAGCAGGTCCCAATGCATGGGTTTCGTTGCGCACAGAATGGGCATGAAGGGGAGAGCAAACGGCGGTTTGCACTGTGTTGTATTTATCTACCACGACGGTAGAATATATGTTCTCGTTAGCAGGTCTAACAGATATCTGTAGTAGTGAACGACAATGTATACTTATGTTCTAGTCATCCATAAGCTCCGCCAACTCGCGCTCCTCCTCTTCCGACATCTTGAACGCTTCCTCTTCCTTCTTCTTCGGAGTCTCTGCAACAGTCTTATTCTCCTGCTCCTTCAGAGCAGGTGGTGGCGGGCTGATCAAATCTGCTCGTTCTCCCGTCAGTACGGGCTCAAAACACCCTCAGCATCACTAAGAACACACCAATGAGTTTCCACCTCCTGATCGTCCCGTCCAACGACGTCGTAACAATCCACGGAACGAGCACAACATTGCGCCTCACTTCCTCCTTCTTCATCCATAGCTTAACAGCCGTAATCTCATGCCAATGCACGTCGTCGAACGTCTGGATCAGCTCCGCCTCTGGTATAGCTGAGTTATCACCGGAGGTTTGAGGAAAGGATAGTTCGTAGAGGTAGAGTGTGTCGCCGGAGGAAGAGAGTATGTACGGGGCTTCGTCTGAGCCGAGGGGGGTGAGGGGGAGGGGGAGGAGACATCGTGCGGCGGCGGGGAGGGAAACGGTGAGGTGTTTGGCCCCGGGCTGGGTTGAGTCTATGGGTAGGACTTGGATGGTATCGTCGGACGACGCTAGAGTCGGTCATGAGACGACGGATGCACTGATCGATGTGGAGACACACACCTGTCCACATCATACCATTCCCAAGATGCATCTCATTCACACGCGTCCTATGGTGTCCGAACTCATGCAAGAGCGTAGCACGGACAGTGATTTCCCCGTTTTGCGAAACCTCCTTCTGAAGAGTCCACGACATGATAACCCCCATCGTGTCAGCGGTATACAGCGTGTTTTCCTTCGGATCGAACGCCATGTTCTCTACAGGGCGTAGATGCGCAGATACCGAGCCTACACTCTTGAGGGGTCTGGTGGACGCCGGATCTGAGAAATCCCTTCATGACGATCAGTTTCCACCCAGGAGTGAAGGAGGATGGATAGCTGGGCCCACCAGAATCGAACTATCTTGTCTGATCCACTCGAAGCGAGGATGGAAAATGGGGCGATGATGAGCAGGGATTTGACAAAGTCAGAATGGGCTTTCGGCGTGATGGAGAGAGGTGTCGTTTTCTGCGTACAACGGTCATTAGAGAAGCGATTGTGTGATGGGGGCAGAGCAGATGCGAACCGTGACATCCCATTTGACGATAGACTAGAGGCAAACTTGATGAGTCACAGAACAATGGAGAAGGTAGAGACAGAAAGCACCTTATCCCAAGATCCACTGAACAAGATTGCACCATCGTTTATGGAATTTGGGTTCTGGTGAAAGGCGAGGCAGGTCACTGGTGCTTTGTGATATTTGTAGAGGCGCTGTGTTCCGCCTGACTACCACGAAATGATATCAGCGTACGACCTCACAGACCAAAAATGTTTGTACCTTGAGATCTATACATCGAACGAGGCCAGTAGCTTCCGCGATCCAGGCAGATTGGTCCTCGATTTGCATCGCAAGTGGGAGAGCAGCATTTGCAAGTTTGATGGGATCTCCCCTGGATGCGATCCTTTTCGACTTTTCTTTTCGTTTCTAAGCAGATGATTGTAATAAATAGCTGACTAGGATGATGCAACACTTTGGGCAAACACACAGAGTCGAGGACGAGATGAGCCTCAGAGACGAGGAACTTGGAGGTATCGGCAGACATTAAAGTTTCTCACGTGGCCGTGATTGTATTTGTCCATCAACTCCGAGGTCCTCGGAGTTCCTGTTTGGAGTCTTGCAATGCATCCAACCTGTCAGTCTATCCCAGTCATGACGCCGAATGAACGTCGCAGCAGTGGGAATGCTCATCGAGTCTGAACGTCATTTGTCTCAGAGCTTGAGCTTATTGGGTAGGCAGAGTATAAAGATTCCGCCCATCGCATGGCGATTAACTCAACCCGAACCCCTCTGATAATCTCCTCTATAACTCAACTCATCTGATTCATCCGCCATGTCGAAGAACCCAGGAAACGTCGCCGGCGGCTTGAAGGCTACTCTCAACAACCCTCGCGTTTCCGACGAGGCGAAGAACGATGCGAAGGAGCGCCTTGACGCCATGAAGAGTGGTGCGCCAGTCGATGAGGTCCAGACGCAGACGTCCGCTACCGATGCCGACAAGAACCCCGGGAATCAGATCGGCGGTTATAAGGCTACCTTATCCAGTACGCTTCTTGATCATTACTGTGGGGCACGTTTCTCATCATTGGTTCATGGCAGACCCCAATGTGTCGAAGGAGGCGAAGCAGCACGCGAAGGAGATGCTCGATAGCGGCTCTATCGGCAAGACTGTCGACGATGAAGACTATGTTCCTCCGGAGTAGACTGTCTCTTGTCGAGGCGGTGTGTTCGTCGCGTAGCAGTTTTCCTCAATGTACAATAACTGAACGGTGAAGAAGTGAATTATGTCCTGTCATCGATACTTTGAGTGGCACTTTCGACGGGTTCACCTTCGATGCATGGAATGCCCGGCACCATGTGTGCTCCGCTTGAGTAACAGACAGCTCCTCTTTAGACACGCTTGCACCATTAGTGCCACCAATTTCTGGTGAAGGCTGAAAATGAGCTAAAGTGCTGGAGTCTTGCTCAAGGAGAAAGAACATTATCGCTCCCGTGACGCGGTCACGTGTAAGTGTAAGACGCGTTCAGGTTCTTGCGCGTCACGGTGACAAGTGGGCGGACGCAGATGATGAGAGTCGCACGTAAGGACGCAATCGCAACTATCCAACGGACTCATAGTCTAGTGTGACATCATGCAACCTGAATTAGCGGGCAATATAGAGACTTTCCAGTTCAACGTTGCTCCCAAAAGAACTCCTACATGACCATGGCCACCCGCGCACTTCTCCACGCACACAAATCCGCCCTGCGCTCGCGCGTCGTCCTCAAAGTTCCATTCCAAAACGCAGGAACTGTCGCTGGCGGTCTCAAGGCGACCCTGAGCAACCCTGGTGTTTCCGAGGAGGCAAAGATCGACGCACAAGAACGGCTGGGAGCCCTCGATGCCGGTGCGGCAGTGGAGGACGTACAAACAGGTGGAGCAAACACTGGATCTGGGAAGAATCCTGGGAATGTTGCTGGGGGGTTGAAGTCTACGATCAATAGTGAGGATCCTTTACCAGCATTGCTTGATTCTGTCTAACCGCCCTTGACTTCGTAGATCCGAATACGTCCAAGGACGCGAAGAACACCGCTAAGGATAAACTACATAACCTGGATGTTTGAGGATGTCTGGAAGTTGGCCTGTAATATTTAATTGTATAATATTTGCCCTTGACTTCGACTGTGCGTCGTCGTTCGCGTTCTTCACGCTCGAAGCCTTGCACGAAACGCTTCGTGGAAGCTTCGTGTGGCGGCTCCTCTTGACTGACGTAAGCACACCGATCACCGAGCGCCTGACGGGCGCTTAGCCCAACAATCCTTTTTGTCTGTCCTAGTCATGTCAAGCCGTCTCGCCAGCTTCCACGGACCCTCAACACCCTCCTCATCCCCCGTCGCGAAACAGAAGAACCACCCATCATCGCCCTCCCAATCCAGCGCCGCCGAGTCTCCATACCACCGCAAAACGCGCACACTGCTCTTCGAGATCAAAGCGCTCACGGAAGCCTGGGATGATCTGATCGTTCTTGACGGGTTGAGATCCGCGAGGAGTTTGGTGGATTGTAGGACTGAGCTTGAGTTCGTAGTATTCTGGGTGTGAAGAATGGTTTCGTTCCCCGTACTTATCTGAGTCTCTCAGTAACGATCTTGGGCGGGTACCTCAAGGCAGCCTGCCCCGGTCTGTGGTTGTGTCGCCGCGCCTTGAGGCTGCGGAAAAGCACATAGCCGACCTCGATACTTTGCTCGTCAAACTTGTATGTATGTACGACCCTCCTTTTGCTCTCTACGATCTGCTGAGCACCACCTCCCCACCCCACTTGACAGAACAAGACGTTTCGCCGCTTGAATACCATCCTCGAGTCCCTCGAGGCACTCCTCAGCGACGCGTCCAAGACGAAAGGCTGGAAATGGTGCGTTGAGGAACCCCTGTGGACGACGTGGCCGCTTGAGAAGTTTGGTGAGGCCCTCTGATTAGATCGCATGCATGCATGTTGACTGACGCTCGTATCGACTACCAGTGACATCCTTGCCCACTCTGCTCCCACCGTACCACCGATCTCTACATGCGTATGTGGATCTGGTGGAGACACTGAGGTCGCATGACTTGGTGTTTGAGGATGCGAAGGAGGCGCTGACGGCTTGGGCTGCACAGAGTGATTTGAAGGGTGTTAGTTGGGAGGAATGTTGGGAGGATTTATGTAAGGTAGAGGTGGAGAGATGGGGGAAAGGGAAGTGATCGTGGTGGGCACGACACTTTCATTCGTACGATGAAGACCCGGTATTCATGTCGGTCATCGTTTTGTCCTTCGAGACCGTATAGATTGACTGACCGGTACTTCAGAGACGTAACAGGGAATCCTCTTATGAATACACGGCATTCTCAGGCATTTGTGATAGACTACTTCACCCACCAGAAGCCGAAGACGCGTGTATGATCTGAATATGTCTGTTATAACGATCTCTCAAGAAATTCAGCTGTTGGGAGCGCAGTCATGATTAGGGGGTGACTGGTCGAGAACAATGCATGGGCCGTCACCTGCCTCCACCGACCAAATTGGACCAATCCCTTCCACCTCCTTTTACTATAAACCTCGGGCTCTCCCACCTACCTTTATTGGAACACCTCCCACCTAACTTTACCATGCACCTCTCCCACTCACAATCACTCAGGCTCACGCGCAACATTGACGAGCAAACACAGCAGTGGGGATAGTCGCCCGCCTCCGCCACCATTCTCTTCCGCCCTCTTTGACCGCGTTCCCTCCTACAAGCTCTCACGCAACACTCAAGAGCTGAGAACGGCAACGCTTTTGCCTCTATACGATGGCTACTCGCATCGCTCAGCTGGTCGAGCCGTATCCTGAAGTACCAGAGGTCGCTCAGTCTCGCGATGCTCCCAGATGGCAGCACTCAAATCCGTATCGGCACTGAAGTAGCAAATACTGCAATACCGCCGGTCGTGTCAAGTAATTTACAACATTTCAAGGGAAGCGATAGACCGCACAGACTATATCTACAGGCGACAGGAGATTGTTGTTTGGCCAATAATCCGAATCGGCAGCGCTCAGTGGGCTCTGAGGGCAATATCTTCACGTGCGCTTACTTCGGATCGACGCGCCGCGTTCCTGGTACCTCTCGAGATTGCCAATTACCCCAGTTCACACATGAACAACCGTAAACGGAAGCTACTCTAACTGCGTTTACGAAAATTCTCTGGAAAGTTTTGAACCTTCAGCAGCTTTAGTCTGGAAACACTGGGACATGTTTAGGGCCACAGGATAGGTGAGATGCTATTCTCCGACAAGCGCGCTCTTTCTCTGCCGACCATCAGCTGCCCAACGAATGATGTGGAAGGGTTCACCTATCGCCACCCAATCACCTACAAGAATCTCGCAACGAGGCGATACTTGCTCTGACTCCTCTTGGTTCCAACCTTCATCTACGTGTCCCAACCCGCCCGTCCTATCACGGCAGGCACTCCTCCTCTATCACCACACCGCTACTTCACCGCTGCGGAGTGCTGCACAGCTACTTCGTGATCGCACCTGCGTTTGGTCTGTCTTCTTGTCGTGTATTCAAACCCCGAAATCAACATAGGCTCAAACAAGCAGCTGCTGTTGTTTACAGCACTTATCTCTTGCTTCTCATCCACCACCATCCCCATACCCACTCTATCTCTACAGCCATCCAGGATCGCCTCCGCAGCCCTCGTACTGCGCAACACCGACATCCACGGCGTGAAGTGACCGACAGATTTGCCTCGCCACATCATCTGTTGCACCCTGCGCGCGCAGCAGCACACAGCATCTTCCTACTTCCTTCTGCCTCATCATGAACTACAACTTCTCGAGCAGCCCCGGGCCTCTCCTTCACCAGCTGCAGTCCCTGCACCTCAGTGGGCAGTCGACGTCACCCTTGCCTCAACAGCAGACGTTATCACCCATTGACCTCCGGCCCCTCGCCACACCACACCACCAGTCCAGGTCATGTCCTTCGCTCCTCGCGCCGTTGCCGGAGACCGAGGCGGATCCCTCATATAACGGCAACCCTCCGCCACAAGTGCGAGCGCAGTCCAGCCCATCGCCCAAGGTTTCCAAGGGTGGCAGACGTTCGCCGCCACAAGTCAGCGATGGCGTGGCACTTCCTCGAGGGTTTCCTGAGTATCAACGTGGACCCTACACATACACAGACAGCACTGGGGCTCTTCGCAACCTCGAAGAGAGCCAGTACTTGTGTGCGTGTGGTGTCGCGCTCGCCATCAGCAGCTGGGCGAAGAATGGGAGAACTCACGAGAAGTCCAAGAGCCACTTGAAAGCTCTGAACCTGGAGAAAGAGGATGGCCATGTATGCCCTGGATGCGGCAAGAAGTGTGTAACCCCTCGCCTGCGGTGAAGAGTTGTTTGTTGACCACTCTGTGTTTAGTGACATGCGCATCGACTCGCTCCGTCGTCATGTCGAAAAGGGCGGTACTCGTGGGAAGTGCAAGGGCATCTCTCTGGCACATCTTCCTGTTCGGGCCAAGTCGAAGAAAGGCTTGGCCCATACGAAAGTCAGGACTCCTGTGCCGACCAACGCGGCACTGGAAGAGAGCGTCTCTCCTCCCTCTCATTTCAGCACTTTGCCGACGATTCTACGTGATCCTCGATCCCCTGGGACTGATGCAACACGCGGATCCGGATTGGATGCCAGGGTTGCCGCTGCGGTCTCCAATCCCAGCCTCGCGCCCTCTCCCTACGTCACGAGCATCCATCTTCCAGATCTACGTCTTAGGGTTAACACCACCGTGCCTCGCCCTGACAAGTCTGCTCTTTCCCCAATTTCCTCCAGTCGTGACAGATACGCTAGCCCTCTCCCCCGGTCCCGTCCCACCGCGTCTCCGCGATCATGCCGATCGCCCTTCGGAGGAACAAGGGAGTTGTTCTCATCCCCCCTCAGCGGTCCCCCCTCCCTTCTTCTCGACACACCAGCCTCGCGAAACCAAAGCCTGTGGTCCCCAAACACCCCGTTCACCCCCATGCTGGCCTTCGGTGCTTCGCCCAACTCGTTCCAAACTCTGCCCTCTCTGGAAGACGACGACCTTCTTCCTCCTTTGAAGAACCTTCCCGAGTCTGTGGACGAGTCGGCCCCTTCCGTGTTTGTACAGGGACTTGGCCTAGAAGACCCCCCCTACCCTCCGTTCAATGCCATCGATCAGCACTGGGACTATTCGCAGGCTGCCTCGCCCTCGCCCTACGGCAACCCTATAGCATTGCCAGTGCAGCCACCGCAGACTTCATCCATCCCCACCCCCCAGATCCAGTTGCAGGACGTTCAAACCTTTCACCCTCAGCCCTCGGATCCATTCAGGAAGCTGGCGCCAGTCAGGCTGCACTATGGTAATTTCCAGGGGTCGCAAGGATGGACAGCGAGTCAATCCAACGAGGCATCATCTAGCTCGGGTTACTACCACGCCCAGCGCACTGAATACCTGCCTCCCGGATTTTTGCAGAACCTCCCCGCCTACAACTTCCCCGAGGCGCCAGCGCCGGTGGTGACTCAGATGGCCGCTCCAGCCATGCCATCCGCGGCACCTTCCGATTATACGGCCTTCCAGCGTGAGAGACCGCCGCACCACGAGTTTGATATCTACGACATGACGATGGATGAGCATCTTCAAATGCAGATCAACGGAATCTAGCATTGCCAAACGTTCTGGGCTTCGTTTACGACACCTCACTCGGGTGAACGCAGGGTATGATGAACTTGTAGTTCTTCTCATTCCCATGCATTTCTTCCTGTTGACGCTGCTGCCCACCTGCAGCAACTCGCGTCTTCCTCCCTTCTACCTCCCATTCCAAACAGTCATACTCGTTGACCTCCCATTCCTACTCCTCTACTCGTCCTCTTTTTTGCGCTGCTCTTGGCAGCGTCTCGCGTCTTTTCCCCTTCGGATCCAGTTTCCGACCTTCAAACACGACTCTCAGCTGGCTGCCCAGTATTATTCGTCATCTCAACCCATCCATCCTCTTTGGCGTGTTTCCCCCTTCTGCAGCAGGGGAGGCAGAACGGTGACTCTATTCCTGACTTCCTCCAATTTGCCCCATTCCTACATAATTCCTCGACTCTTCTTACTTTCCTCAATGTACCCACCCCACTCTCAGACTATCGAATCTTGTCAATCTCTTCAAACTACTCTTCTTCCAGCGTCCTGTTTCTTCCCAATCTGTCCAACGATTTCTGTTCCTGTCTCCTTCTATGTTCATCCATCTTTCTGTGCAACATACCTCAATAACCCATACCATAAACCCTGGCATTGCTGTCTTGCTCTCAATGTACCGGCTTCACATGTACCGTCTTCCGCTCATCGTGTTTTCCTTTTCGCTTTCTCTCCCACTGACTGCGTTCCTCACGAATCCGGATTCTTTTCCTTGATTGATTTCTCTCCCGTTGACTGTGTTCAACATTAACTCCGTTTTTCCTCAATAATATTTCAAGATGTCCACGGAGTGAATCACGATACGCTTGTACAGAGGATGGTCTGTAACGGCCAGGAAGTTGTGATGGTGGTGCAGAGCAGAGATTGATTAGAGGGTGTAAGTATACGAAATATAGAGAGCAACTGGAGAGTAAACGAAGGGAGATGCTGGAAAAGAATAAGACTACCACGACGAGACGCGCCTCGTCCAGGCATTCTCCACGCGCATCCAGACGCCTTCCCAACTGTCGAGCGCAGGCCTAACGTCGAGGTAGAACGACGGCGTTGGGCCATTCGATTTGCCAGTGTAGAAGTCGATGACATAGCGCATTTGTGTGCCACATCGGTCAATGATCCAGTCGTGTCTGTCGAACGGCTCGGAGTACCTGCGAAAAAAGCGCAACAGACGTCAGTTTCCTCGAACCACGAGAAGTAAAGTATACGACGTACCCAAGAAGACCATTGAACCTAGCTCTTGGACTTCTCTCGCCCGGCTTTCCCACGAAAGTCACCAGCTTCACACCACCACACTTGTCGCCACCACGACCGTTCTCCCAACGCATGACCTCCGTCCACGCGCGCTCGTTGACCGCGTTGTGGATGGGGACGATAGTCTGCATGTCTGGTGCTTGGGGGTTGTGGTTCTTGCGGTGCATGGCGTTGTAGAATTGCTCCTCGGATGGGTACACCCAGTTAGAGCCGTCGGGCTTTGGGATGTTGGAGATGACGCGATCCGAGGAGAGAGGACCGGTGCCGTGTGGGGAGTGGGAGGCCTTGGGCGCTGCTGGAGTCTTGCTGCCGAAAAGCGAGGACCATACTGAGGCAGAGGCGGTAGGTGTTCTCGAAGAGGAGGAGGAGTGGTCGACTGGGCATTTGTCGGCCGACGCAGCGGAGGAGGAAGCCAACGACGAATGGTCAACTGGGCATTGGTCAGAGGAAGTTGCAGGTGGGCGTGTCGCTGCTTCGGCGGTGCTCGGACTTGATTTACCACCAAACCATGATGACCAGGAGGAGCCCGATGCTGGTTTAGAGGTAGATGAATGATCAACTGGACATTTATCTGGCGTAGGTGACGAGGAGGAGGACATGGCTGACCCTTTCACAAATGGCGTGCACGAGGCGGAAACCTCTTCACACTCAGTGACACTGTGATGAGTTTTGATGCCACTCGCTATAATCACTATTAGGCAGTCTGATGGGCGAGCTTCCATCACACCTTCTCCTCGTTCCCTCCTGCCTCGATTCTGCAACGTGTAGTGGCATCTACCTCATGGCTTCGCAAAGTTCCGCACTACAGTGTTCTCCATTCCTCTGTAATCACTCACCCGCTCCCCGTCTTTGGCACTCTTCACATACGCGTTCCTCATGTTCAAACGCGCAATGCTGAACTTCACATCTGAATGACACTCTATATCGCCCGTCCCGATGAAAGCACTTGCGAATGTATTATCACGACTATCTAACGGCGCTTGGAAGAGATGAATGGGCCCCTTTATCTTAAAAGTGGATCAGAGGAATGGAGGCTGTCCTCGAAATTCCTTGCTTTTTGCTTCCCCTTTCTGGCTGTCTGGTGCTTTGCGTTCTGAGCCCCGGTTTTCAATCATGTTCAACTGTTAGTCGCCTTTCCTACGCTAAGGAAAGGGATCGTAACTAACCGTCTTCGGGATAGCTTACATTAAGGAGCATGTACCTGTATATCCCAATGTACCATCTCACGCTCTTGACCATGCCTCTCCGCCCAGTGCGCCGACGGTCAACGATACTACGAACAGCAACGGAGATAACGCGACTTACAGTGGCAGTGTGCTACCTGAAGCTTCGTCTAGCACCTGTTTGCCTTTGACGAACACTGCTGGATCTCCAAGTGTCCACGGTCACGACCTTAGTCCCTACACCACATTACCTTCGGTGTACAACAACCCTTACGCAGCTCTCTCTGCACCAGAGGAGTACCCTTTCCCCATCCTCGCTCCGCTCCCGGGCACCTCATCACCAACCCAAAACGACACCTATGCTGGTCTCATTCCTGTCACCTCACCTCACCTCCCACCATCATCTTTCCCCGGTCCTTCACATCTCACACCTTTCACCTCCACTTTTTCCACCACCGAAGCGTCTGCCGCACCATCAACTCCACCTCAGCGCATTCCCCGCCCACCAAACGCTTTCATGCTCTTCCGCTCCGACTTCCTCAGGCAGGGCATCATCCCTCCTCACATCGAGAAGCGGCAACAGAACCTCTCTGCGATTGCCGGCGAGTGCTGGCGTATGATGCCTAAGGGGGAAAAGGAGGAGTGGAAGGGCCGTGCTGCAGAGGAGCAGACGAAGCATCAGTTGAAGTACCCTGGTTATAAGTTCTGTCCTGCCCCTCGCGGGATGGGTCGCGGCCGGGCCAACGCGCCGTCGGCTGGAGAGGCTACGGGGTCGGGAGGCAAGGCGTTACAAGGGGAGAGTAGACTGCGGGGGATTAGGGAGAAGTATACGGGGTACACAGGGTCGGCGCCGCCACCTGACAGGAGGCGGAATAAGGTGGGTGGTGTGAAGAGGAATAGGCAGGAGCAGGAGGACGCAGCTTATGTGTCGCGACAGCAGCAGCATCTCGCTCAGGCTCAAGCTGCGGCACCTCCACCGATGCACTCGCTACCACCGCCCCAGCAGGTACCACTTTACCCATCACCACATCCACGCCAACAAGCTCAGCTCGTCGCTCCCTCTCCAGGGGCACCACAACTCCCTCATTCTCAATCCCAATCCAATTCCCCTTCACACTCCCAGCGTGGGTCCCCTCAATATCCCAACCCTCCACCTCAGTTCAACTTCATCCCGCCCCCAGGCATGACACACGGCATGTCGTTTACAAGACCCCCTCCTTCCATCGCAGGCAACGTCAGCAACCCATACCCTCGTCAACCACGAAGGCCAAGCACTTCCCAGGGCTTCATCCGCACTGTCAACGAATTCAACAACGATATTCCTCGCCACCTTCAGCAACCTCCTTGGCTACACCCCGTTCCGCGTCCACCAGCACCTCAGGAGCAGTTCGCCACCGCCAACCCATCGTCCGGAGTCGACAACGGCAACTTCCCGATCGCGACAGTTCCTCGGCGTCCGTCGTCGACGGGACAGACGCTCGGCTATTTGCAGGCTCATGCGATGGCTATGAACATGGGCATGTCGATGCCAACGCCTCCGGGTATGCACATGGGCGGCGCCGTTCCCTTCGACGGGTTCTCTGCCGACTTCATGAGCTTCTTCGGACCTGGGCGCATGGATGCGCACCAGAATGTGGGCACGTACCCCCCTCCACCGCCTTTCGTGCATCATGCCGACGGGACGACGACTCCGGGAGCGCGGGCGCTTTTCGGGGATTACACCTTCGCAGGAGCAGGGGGGAGTAGTGGGAACGGGGGCGCTGGTGCAGGAAGTGCAGTGGGGAGTCCATCGGGGAGCACGGGGCCTGGCGTGATAGATTCTTGGGCTGCCCCGATCTCGCCGCTCGAGCAAACGCACACTTCCGCTTCTCATGATCAGCCTCAACCTCATCAAGTACAACCTCAACTCATCCCCGGCACGACGACTCCACCCCACCCTCAGTCGCCTCAGCAGTACGTCCCGCTTTCGATGCCTCAGCCTCAGCCACACCAGACGATGCCAGGCGCATATCCCAATATGGGGATGGGGATCCTGGGACTCGATATGGATCTGGACCTGGACGAGATGGATTTGGGTCAATGGGGCGGGGCGATCTCGATGCCTGGGAACGCCGGTGCTACGCACCGAAACCACGAGGAGAGGGAGTTCCGAATGCCTCTGATAGATGGGGCGGGGACAGTGCCTACGATCCCAGTGTATGTTCCCAGCCCGGACGAGGGAGTAAGGAGGGAGCAGGAAGAGCGATGATCGTTACGCGCGTCGGTTCCGTTGAATCGATGACTACCAAGTTTGAGAGTTCTGATCGTGTCTGTCTGTACCTTCCGTGTTTTTCTTCATCCATCCTCCTCCACTCCGTCTGCCTCGCATTACTCATACGTCCGATCCTCGTGTAAAACATCCTGTAGAATTTCCTGTAGTCTGCTGTCTGTTGTCTGTTCTATCCCTATCGTTACCCGTTGCTGTGTTACTTCTTTCTTGCCCGTGAGAGCTCAAGCTAGAATCGACACTTGAGCTCCAGTGAGCCATCAACTACTGGTAGCGGTCTTGAGTTTACAGGCGTCTCGTATCAACCTTGCTCGAATGTGACCAGGAACGATTGGACTTCTTGCATACGCGACAAGATAGAGGAAGACCAAATAGGTTGCAAAGAATGGAATGAAAACAACATCGAACTAAAGAACTAAGTGCCCCAAAAGCTCTTTCTGCTATCAAACTTTGGCTTCAAAGTGAGATAGCATCGTGCATGCATGTCGCATTGGAGGTGACGAGTGCTTCTGCGATCAAGCGAGAGCTGCTGACCTCTTGGAATGCCCTTCCTAGCTCTAGTCCTCGTCCCGTAACGACCTTGCACCTCCAGCGGGCGGGCGGGCCAGCTATCACCCCGAGTCAGACAGAGCCCACCTTACCTGGACCAGATTACACCCAGTGCCCATTGTGAGAGACATATCGTGTCCATGAAGAAAGATAGGTCAGGACGAGTTCATATGGGGAAGTCGCACCGAGAGGGACTTGCACAGTGAAGCGTTTTGACCAAGATGAGCTGCTCAACTGCGCCCTCCTGGGAAGCCTCCAGTATGTTTGTGCTGGAACTCGAGAACTCCGGGACCAAGGAAGCTTCGTTGATCATGCTAGACGGGCTGGGAGGCACCAAGTTGAAGATGTCGGCGGCTGAAAGCAGTTGGCAAACCTCGACCTCGGAAGGTTGCTCAACGTCGCTGGAGAAGATCGAAAGCTCCGAGCCCATGGAGGCGTCGTTGATGGGAGTGAACGAGCCTGAGAGATAGATCCAGATCGAAGCTATCCGACACTGCAACTCCGGGAGGTGGCTTTGATGTCAATGACGAAAGACGAAGAATCGGCGGCCAAAGAGGTGTCCTAGATGAGGGACAGCGAGCTGGGAGGAGCCGCTAAAATGAAGCTATCCGCCAATGTGACTGGTGTCCCATAACTGCCAGAGTTTTCCTACCGTCAGCGATGGCAGAGGAGAGCTTGAGATCCATGGAGATGTCGGGGATGATGGTACGCATGTTGAAGACCTGTATCTCCACATTGAGGTGTTTGCTTGAAGGCGGCTGGTCAAGCGTGGTGACTTTGGAGGGTTCTCGTCGTCCTTGGTGGTGGGAGAGGTAACTTCAACGAGAGTCCGCATGGCGAGGGAGTTGTCAGAGTTGAAGCTGCCGTCTGAAGTAGACGGTGACGGCGAAGCGTTGACCGTGTCGAGAGAGTGCCCGTCTTCCTGGTATGGTTGAATCGGAGGAAGACCAACATCTACGTAAGACGATGATGTTCTTTCGGGTCTAGCACGGCCTACGGGAAACAGTCAGGATCAGGAACCGGAAACATAAGCATGGATGATCGTACATGAGGAGACGCCTCGATAGGCGACGAACAGCAAGGATGCAGTGCCAACCAAGAAAACCAACCAGGACACCACCTCGAGGATCCAGACGCAGGGAGTTGAGGTTTCCAGGACAGTGCTTGCGACGACTTGGTTGACGGTGACCGGGACATATACGTAGGGGGGCCTGGCAGGTGGTGACATTGTAGAGACTGTATTTTGGTGCAATTTCGGGCAGTTTCTTGGGCAGGAGACCGGGAATGCGTTGCGAGATGACCTTGAGAGTATACTTGACCGTTGGAGAGAGGATTTGGGTTTCGACGGGGGTTTGGGTACCATGGTTGAGGAGGAATTTCGGCGCATGGTACCAGGTGAGTCCAAGAAGGACAGCGCACATGGCGAAGGCTGTTATGGAGTTGGTGTTGGTGCGTTGGTCATCGTTGACGTTTAGCTCCGAGTTATCGGTGGCATAGAGGAGGGATGGCACGCTGGCGAGGGCGTCGCAGAACGGCATGGTTGGTGTAGGAGGAGGTAAACCACAGATGGATCACTTTGATGGATAGGAGGCGTTTTTATGGTGATATTTACATTGACTCGGGATCACAAAGTCTAATCGTGAATCACTGATAGGCTTTGACAGTCGCCGATCGCGACTTATGCGCCCGACACGACGATCTCGACAGTGCACACAAGCGGTGGGATCATTAGGAATACAGCACATGGCAAACTATAGGTAGAATAAGCAGACCGAACGTGGATGGGCATAATAAAACATGAAGTACTGTACCAAGGACCTCGCCAATTCGTACCTGGCGCCTCCCCTACAGCCCAAGCAGCCCAGAGAGAACTCCCAAAATCAGTACACTCATCCATGGCACAATACCCGACTTCACCGCTGAGCCGCCGGCGTCTGGTTCCGAGTCTCTTGTGGCAGACGCTGCAGTGGCCTCTGCCCCGACCCCACCAAACACGAAGCCTTGATCGGTTTCCTACACGAATACGACGAGAGTGAGTTTCTCAGCGAGCTGGATAGGTAATCACACCACGTACCGTGGGTTGATTCACACCCAGGCTAACCGCAGCTGACGTGAACGCCTCGAATGTCCGATTCCCAGACGTGGGAGCGTTGATCACTCCCACCATACCCATCCCACAGTGCAGGACTTGCTTGCAGTTGAAGAGATGGCTAAAATCCGGTTCGGGGGTGAGTTATCAGTTGTGCCGAGTCACTGGGAACAGACGTACGCTGCGAGTCGTCCGTGATATTAATCGAGAACTGTACACCTCCGACGAGCCCAGAATCGAACACAGTAGGCGAATCGTCAATGCTCTCCAAGTGGGTACATGGGTTATCGAACCCGGATTGTGTAACCGAGTGATTGAGGATGCCGTCACTGCAGCCTCGAGATGAGCTCATGAATGCTGTTGGAACGTATGATGGTGTTGTTTACTTGGGGAACCAGAAGGTGAAAATGGTCCCGTTGGGAGCGATTATGTTATTTGGGTTGAAGCTAAACGTCTGCTCAAAGGCAACATTGATCTGCAAGTGATAGCTAGTCAATCGTTGAAGAGTAATGGGAAAGTAAAGGAGGCGTACATTCATCTGGCCAGCGCTGTCTGCAGGGGAAGAAGGCACAGGAGCTGCCGCCGAAGATATAGACGCATCTTTGGAAGGGGGAAGGATCGCCCTACTGCGCTCTGGCAAGAGCACTGAGAAGGAGAAGGAGAAGCGAAGTAAAGGGCAGCATGGGTGCAGACTGATGACGTATTTCCACCGTACACCATGTTTTTATAGCCCGGGCAGCGCGTTGGTCGCAAGATCAAGACCATAAGAAGCAGGTTATTCTCAAGCTGAGGCCACTTGGGAGGGCGATGAGTAAGACGGTGAGAGCAAACGTGTCGTGCGCGAGGAAGAGCAGTCCTTAACAGGCATGGGCCGGCAGTGTATGGGAAAGGACGAGCAGATTTAGCGAGTGTTACTCGTCACGGAGCACTCAGAGCACTGATGGTTCCCATCCATTTAATAGCAGTTTCGCCAGTCGGATTATTGTACGATTGTGGATTCCCCATTCTGGAGATCGAAGAGTCCAAGAGAGAGTCGCGTCCGCATCACATGCCCTCACTCCCTCTCCCTGATCATAACGCCCATGCCCCATCCCAACAGCCCATAATCCCCATCCACCACACACAATGCACCGCCGCTCCGCCGGCCTCGCCTCTCTCTCCCGCCTCGAACACACCACCCAATCCTACGCCCAACTCTCCCACCACCTCTCCACCACCCAAATCTCCTCCCTCCACGCCCAACTCTCCCAATTCCGCACCGCCCTCTCCGCGTTCGCCTACACCCACCGCGACTCCATCCGCAAGGACCCAGCCTTCCGGCATGCGTTCCAGAAGATGTGCGTCTCCATCGGCGTCGACCCTCTCGCCGGCCCGCGGAAGGGCGGGTGGTGGGCGGAGATGCTGGGGCTTGGAGATTTCAACTATGAACTGGGGGTGCAGGTCGTGGATGTATGTGTTAGTACAAGGGAGAGGAACGGGGGTGTTATTGAGATGCGGGAGTTGGTGGGGTTAGTGGGTAAGTTGAGGGGAGTGGGGAGTGAGGCGATTACGGAGGAGGATATCGTGCTTAGTATCAAGACGTTGGAGCCGCTAGGATCAGGATATCAGGTTATTGAGGTTGGGGGGAGGAAGATGGTGAGGAGCGTCGTTGGGGAGTTGGACGAGGATCAGACGGTCGTGCTTAGTGTGGCTAGGGAGAATGGAGGGAGGTTGGTGGAGGATACGTTGATTGTCAGTCAAGGGTGGACGAGAGATAGGGCGAGAGCTGCGCTGGATAATACATTGTTGCGAGACGGGCTCTGCTGGCTAGACGAGCAGGACGAGACGACGGGCCATGCATATTGGTTCTTTTCTGCCATGGACTGGAAGGAGTAGTATAGAATTCCATCGATGTACTTATAAAGCAGCCTCTTGAACCGAATGTACACCATTACCCACACCTTCCACATTGAACCTCATGGTTCTCGTCTCCATCGTCCGCATGTTCACCAGCACCAGCTCTTGCGTGCGCGAGAAAGTAGGGACCATGACGATCCGACACGATCTCTCGCTCCCATCCTCCGTCTCCTCCATGCTCTCTCTCACCACTTTCGTCGCGAACCGTGGCTGTCCTCCGACCACATACAGATTCGGCGTCTCCTTGATGACGAAGGGATCTGAGGTGAAGTACGGATGACACCACAGGGTATCAGGCGCAGTGGGTGCTTGATGCCTCCACCTAAGCGTGCTCTCTAGCGTGGATAGTCGAGTAACCGGTGGAGAGGGTAAGTAGGTGAACATGTCATTTAGTGGTTGGCCGGAGTTGATGAGCAAGTTGCATGAAATTGAGCCGTCGTCTGAGGTTCGCGACTCGGCGTTGGATAGATGAAGGAAGGTCGGATTAGTTTCGCACGAAAACGTCGCGTAGGAGGCCACTTTTCCGAACATGGCTCGAGGGAAAGGCTGTTGTGGCATGATGGACCCGGCGGGGTCATTTGGTCCCGGCAGGAGATGTATGGGGAGTGTTTGGCCAATGTCCAAGAGGTGGTTAGCGAGAGTGATGCCTGGTACGTTAGAAAATGTGGAAGCTTCGTTTCCAAACTTTTTCTATGAATGGGATAGATAAGCCGACTTGAGTGAAGAAAGAAAGCACCGGACGAACCTTTCTCAGCTCAGTTGGCGTAACCTCCTTTGGCTGAACGGCGGCTTCGTAAGGTGCGAGTGAGTTTCCGACGATAATCAAACGCGATATCTGAGAAGGAGGAACAGGCGCATGGGAGGCATCCATCTCTCCAGTAAGATAGCCGGTCAACAACTCAATCGGCGCGTCCTGGCCACCCTCAGCGCCCACGTCCAGACCAGACACGAAGGCAAGCCAAGGATCATCGTCGCGTCTATCGAGCGTTTGTTCGCCTGAGTCAAACTGTCAGCGCGTCCTTCATGGAATGTATAGTCTGACTCACTGTCCACCTCCATCGCATCCGACTGGGTTGGCTGGGTCAGCGGTTGATTCCGCGTCTGAGGGGCTAGACCAGCGAAGCAGATATCAACGACCTCGAACTCTCCTGATGGCGTTTCCATGCCTAGAGCAGCAAGGATAACACCAGTGACTAATTGTGCAGACTTTATTACGTCTCCAACCAGCACAATCCTGCCCGACTCGTCTTCAAGCATGATGCTGTCCTCTGAGGAACACATCTTGGGCGGTGGTGCAGGATTTGGTAGGGAACGCTGCCCTTGGAAGAGACTGTGAGGTTTGCATGGTCATTTCCTAGATGTGGTGTGACTCACGTCTCGAGCAAGATCTCTTAGAACGTTAGGCTTCAATGGCATCTCCATATACACAGTCCCGACGATGTATGATAACTGTGCCTTGACCACCTCAAGAACACGCGGTACAAACACAGCGTTGCCTGCAAAGTGCGTGAGATGCCGCTACTGAGTATGCGCGAGATCAACTTACCTGCTGCCTTCTTCCATTTGTTGCTTGCTCGCCGTTCTACGATGTCTTTGAGATGCTGAAGACGAAGGTAGTAGATGTTGGCGTATTGGTGCTTGTATGATCGGGTAGCGGCTTCTATGAGGAAAGACGACGCGTTGTTGGAGATTGGAGGGAGAACGTGGGTGGTGACGCGCGACATTGGAGTTGGGTGAGGGGTTTGTATGCACAGAGAGTGCTCTGGAGGAAGGTTTGGCGTCTTTGCCTTGTGCTCTCGGTTGGTGCGAGGTCGATGTCCGGCACAAAGTCGCGTAAAGCGCACATGACCGCTACGCTCCTTCCTAAGGCTTCCTTTGCGCCAATTTGTGCGCCACAACGCTCTCTATTTCTTGAACCATTTGATGCTCAACGTTCTGTTCAACCTACGACGTTCTGAACCTTGAGGCCCGTAGGCTTTTTTGAGTGGCTGCTCCGCTACGAGAACATTTGCGTGCGCATTTACGACAATTCCCAGCCTCGGAGACGACCAAATCATGCCCTGTACGCATAGATATCACCTTCGACCGGCTGCAGGTGTCGATGAGTGCTCCGATTTACTCTCATGGCTTAGGAGGGAATTGCACATTTTAGCTCTAATCGTGCCTATGGAGACATGCTCTTTGATGCAGTACTTGCGAGCTTGAACGCTTCCAGTGGTGTGTACAATTCATCCCTTGGGATCTACATCCGGATCCGATGTCGACGGGTAGAGGCTGCCATTGACTCGACGACTCGGAGCTGTATTTGTGTTACCAGGCGTCAAAAATCATGACACCGTGCGACGGTACCTAGCATAGGTCGGAACAGAGTTGCGACAAATTCAAGAGTACGCTCACTCGACTTTGACTCGAATTCCTCTTCATCTCGTCCAGCCCTCCAATGTGCGACTGTCACTAACTCACTCTGCGAAGGCCTACTTTTCCGATATGCGACAGCCTCTCGATCTACCCCCAGCTGTGGGCTTTACCCGCTTCTACTTATAGTGACAGACATGTCGGCGCAGCTTCGACTTTACTCCTGCTAGCAGCATCTGACTAAACTGATTTTCTTTTGATGTGCACAACAGGCCCACCTCCCTACGCTGCATCGACCTCGACTTGCTCGGCGCCGGTCGCCCTGCACCAAGTGTTACCGCCTACTTAATCTCCGTCACCTCGTTCATCGGAAAGCACCCTTCTTACAAGTTCCCGCTGTTCACTGTCCCCGCAATCCGGCATTCCAAGCGGTACTTCCATTCACCAGTTCAAGAATATAGCAACGTTGGTTTTTGAACATCAGGAGGAAATCTGCGATGCTCCCTCCTTTGACGCAGTCCCTGAGATTTCCGGACATCCCCTCTTGCACAGACTGGAAGGTGTATCATCCATCCATCTCAGGGTGCGTAGCTCTCCATGATGACGAGACTCGCGACTTACTGAATCCGCACCCAGGTAGAGGGACAGCTTACTCTCACGCTCCCGGCTGGTCAAGCGTTTTACCACATCATCAAAAAATCTCACGAAGTGCATCGAGCATCGTCGACGGGCGGAGCCGACCATCCTGCCGACAACCTCGCTGGAATGGTCATCCCATTTATACTCCCTATTCCCTCTACGTACACGTCCTCGGGGCCGCTGGGCGAGCCAACGATAGAATGGGATCTTTCCCCATCGATGGAAGAACGATTACGGAATGAAATCTGTTGCATTCATTCTGCGAAGGTCGAGTATCGACTAATCACGATAATCCATGAGCGGATTCGGGTTCTGGGCAACGAGCTTCCGCTGTCTTATAAGAAGGAGTGAATCACATCCTCTTCATTACACTGTCGTCGTTTGCGCCAAGCCACTCATCAAGGTTACTTTTGTAGGTCCAAGGTCCCCATAGATTATCTGCCTCGCGCTCGACCACGATGTTCGGCAGCTGGAGAATCGGTCCGAACATCACTGAAGCCGCAAACTGATCAATGGCCGCAGATATCCTCAAAGATTGTAGCAAGGGAGGGATCCTGCCTTGAGGCGTTGAATGTGGAGGTAAGTGTCATTGCTGGCTTTCTGTCTCTTGTTTGAGATCATACTTACCAACAATTCCGCATAGCTCTTCATACCTTCGTTTTTGGTTTTCTCCATTATGAAGGACATCCGCTTCCACATCACATCAATGGCCCCGCTGCTTCCGCACAACAACTGCTGTCGTGTTTAACGGCCAAGTCAGCGGACTCAACGCCAGCTGAACCCTCGATATCCATACGCGTCTCGTTAATCCTCCAATTCATCGTGGAGCCTCCAGCGCCGCCGGGTTCCGGTTTTCCTAGGTATCGAGGGCTTCATAACGTCGTGCTCGGGGAGGCTGCCACTCTGCGTTCCGTTCCACCTGCGTTCGAGGATGACCCTCAGAAGGTGGTAGATGGTTACCTGAGCTTGGATTGGGAAGGGGAGAGTCGATGCTCGGGCTCGTCGAATGGGAGTTTTGAGTCAGATCTTATCTCTGCGAAGGTGGGCATTTGATCGTTTTCCCTGCGGACCTAAAAAATGAGCTGAATTCTATTGTTCTGGGACTTTTTCGTTCTCTCTTTCACGCCAAAAAAGACGAATGGAAGCCCGTTCCGGGAGTTGAAGGTGTATCAGGCCATCCGACTTGTGACGGGTGTTTATGGAGAGAACTGATAGCTACATAGTGGTGAAGGGCACTTACCTGCCTCAGTATGTGCTCTGCTATCCACCCTGTGCTATAACCACGCCTGTAAATCAATATTGCCTAAGATACGAGACCTATCAGAAGTGCTTAGCGTAAATAGAGCGACTGCTGTTACCAGTTACTAGTATATTTGTCCAAACCCACTGCCTGCGCGCGATACTGGTAATTGCAGGCGTCAAACGCGACGTGACGAAAGTCATGCGCTTCTCGTCACACTTGCCCGGAGACACAGGTCGGCAACGAGTCGGACGGTCACTTACTTGCACTTGCACTCTCCCTCCCGACACCGTACATAACTCCAGATTCCAGTTCTCTTCGTCCCGTACTCATCTCTATATCGATGCGTTTCCGCGCAACCATTGATAATGTCCCTACTTTCTTGCGTACGCTGAAGCAAACCACCTCGTGAATGTAACACTCACACCGGTTATCTAGGTGTCGCGCAGGCAATCGAGAAGCTGCAAAAGCAATACATCATAACCCTCACACCGAGCCAAATGAAGATCATCTGCAACGACGACACAAATGACGGTGGAATCCAAGTCTGGAGGTTACTCTTCGCGTCTACCTCTCGACGCATACCCGTCTGCTGAACTATTTCACCAAGGACCTCAGCGTCATCAAAGTCGACTCGATATTCTCCGATTACAGGATAATGTCGAACTCCAAAAACGAGATCACGATGCGGCTGAGCGCCGACGCTTTGATATCTGTGCTGCGCTCTGGCTCGCTTTCGTCGGGTGGGCTGGCGTCTTCTGGTCAATCTTCGCAGGAGTCCGCGGAGGAGGAGGTGGTGGTGGTGAAGCTGGCGAAGAAAGGCGACGAACCGGTGCTGAGCTTTGAGTTCAATCTGTCGTCGAGGGTGGGCGAGAAACACCGGGTGACGCATGATGTCAAGATCGAGCTGCTGAAGAAAACCGAAGTGGAACGACTCTCTGAGCCTATGTGCCCTGAGCCTGACGTACGTTCATCGTTTGGTTTTGTGTTTCGTGGATAGGCTGGAGGCTGATCGGAAACCAGGTCCATGTGCTTCTGCCTTCGCTACAGAAGATACGGACGATAGTGGATAGATTGAAGCCCATGTCGAACATTCTCGCCATCAAGGCAAATAACAACAAGCACCTACAGTTGTCGATACGAACGGACAATGTCAACTGCGAGACTCTATGGACCAACTGTGCGAATCCGAATATGAGTACGTCCTCTGCTGTACGTTCTGGTTGTCACTGTCCATTGACGCGACTGCAGGGCAGCATGAGGAGCATGAGGAGCTGGAGGAGCCAGAGGAGGAAGTCGACCCGAACAAGATGTTCACAGTGACCGTACCTATCAAAGGCTTTCTCAAGTTTCTCAACAGTCACGTCGTTTCTACCAACACCATTGCATGTGGGTGTATCTAGTACTCCAGGTTTATGAGGCTGGGAATTGACATTCTCTCTACTTTCAGGTATATGTCATCGACACTGCCTAATTCTTTACGTGTACATCGGAGCTCTGAACGATGCCGGAGGAGTCCTGACGTACTACATACCCACCATAATCGACGAATAGGACTTCATCTCTTGTCGGCATCACGATCGAAAAGTGTGTACTTGTCATGAGCTAACTGCTTACGAAAGAAGGATGTAAAGGTTGGCTGTCTTTCATTTCGCGCGCGCAGGGCTGTAGCATAGCGGACTCATTTTATTAGTATTTACACACGAAGGGTGTACATTCAGTGCCTGCGTTGAAGCAGTGCGAATCAGGCTGTTTGCGGCGACAGGCTAATTCGAAGTCTACATGTATCCTCCGCCCGCAGATTAAAGTCGATTAAGCAGGGATAGTGGTTCGTTCGGCGCCTCTCGCGCTCTCTCCGCCGCCATCGAATGTGGGGTCAAGCGCAATGCGCACGTGTTCAATTATCGAGTTGGAACACTCAACTCATTTTCCCTCCTCTGACCTCTAATCACCGCCTGCGAAGCCTTTCCTCCCTCCTAATTCTCTAATTATCGCGTAAGTCGGTCGAAAGACGCGAATCTGAAGCCTATAACTCAAGACCCCCGGAGAATCTCGCTGACCTTATGATTTTTACAGTTGTTTGCGCCTCATCATTCGTTTGAAACCCCCCTAATGCCCGGTTTCCTCTCCAAAGTCTTTGGACGTGGAAAAAAACGCGAGGAAAAGCACAACAAGGATGCACCCTCGTCACCTCTAGGGGGCAAGTTCGAAGACGTGAAACTCTCTCCGACTGCATCGAATTCTCACGAGAATGGGAGTAAAGCGACGTCGAAGGTAGCGGACAGAACTTCGCCTACCACTCGCGAAGTGCCGAGCAAGGTGCCGACAGCGCCGCATCTTTCCCTCAACCTTCCTGGACCCAAGGAGGTCGCGACGTCCAGGGCCCTTGGAGGGGTCTTTGAGGCCGCCCCGGACTCGCGGGAGATCGGCGAGAGGCAGCTGAACCCCTTGGAGGCACTGGTACTGCTCAAGACTTGCGGTCAGGCGATTGTCGAGCGAGGTAAGCTCACCTCGGATTGCTGCGAGCTAGGCTGACGGACTGCATCAATTTTAGGCTTGGAAACCCTAGGTCTTATGCATCCGCATTGGCACTCTGCTTCTCCAGAAGTGCAGACGAAGTTGATTTCCCTGTTCATACAATCCCTGGATTCCAACGGTCCCAAGACGACGGCATCTTCGACGGAGTCAGCAACCACTGCCGCTTTCGAGTCCGAGGTTCAATTCACTAGGTCCCCCCATGACGTGGCTGCGGTCTTCAGATGGGGCCTCCGGCACCTCCAGTTCAAGGAATCGTCCACACTTGGGAAAGACGTCGACTGGTACTCGCAGTTTTACAACAAGGAGAGGTCATCTTCGCACCCACCGACGGCGTTCTCCGACCAGTTGGCGCCTTTGGTGCCGACCAGTCATCTCGAACTATTGAAGTACACGCTCGAGACCATCTCGTATATCGCTGCACACGCAGAAGGAACCGGCGTTTCTGGAAGCAGGCTCACAAAGTTCATTGCCCTTTGGTTGTTGGACCCTCAAGGATCCAGAACGGGAAAGACATGGTCAGAGCTGTACGAGAAGTGGGAGAAGGCCGGTCGCATGTTGGAGCATTTGTTCCTGGCCCATATCAGGTTTGTTCGTTGTTACTTGCACCTCGGGATCTGAGCTTATGTTGCCCCCACAGAGACGAAACGGCTCGTCACCAGATGCCCTTGCGACTCACCCAGCTTACGACCCAATATCCGTACGGGCCAACCGCAGACACCTCGATGCTGCCCGCTCCTCGTTTCACGACTCGCGCCCACGATGCGTTGCTCATCACTCTGGAAGTGCCCTACGGCTCCGATTCGTCCAACATTCATCCGGTCAAGCTTGTCAGCGAAGTTTATAACGCTAGCGCCGCAAAGGAGGATGACAACACGCCAGAAGCTGACCTTTGGGCGAAGATTAAGAGCCGACATGTATCATCCGATGCTGAAAGCCCTTCCACGGCTGTCCCTCCCTTGTCGTACATCTTCTCCGACGAGACCATCCGCCTCATCTCCCTTACTCCCGCCGATCTGAGTGCTGGTACCGTCTTCTCCACCAGCGGTTTCAACTTGCACACACCCACTGTTACACGCCGTCGCTCTTCCTCCCTCCGCGCCCACTCGCCCTCGGTAGAAACTCCAACCCAGAGCAACGGAAATGAAAATGGTCACGGCCACGCCCACCAGAAATCTGTCTCCTCGGTCTCGGGTTCAGTCTCCGAGCGCCCGTCGCTGAACATCGTTACGAAGCCCCTCGGTGCTACTGACTGGGGCCTGTTCTCGCAGTCTGGCTTCTTGGAAGACTCGACGCTCGGCGCGCCGCTCGCTGCGACGCTGATGGACCGGGACGTCGAGACAACCTCCCCACCTGCTCAGCCTACCAGAAGGAAATCAGTAAAGAAGAACAGGGGCAGACAAAGTTTGGATCTGCCTGCACCAGCCTTGCCCTCTCCTCAGCCTGTGTCGCCTAGCCCTCCAACTGAAGAGCAATCCCAGCCAGAGCATGGCACTTACCGAACGAAAGTGCTCAAGGTTGACGAGGCCTTCATTGATTTCTGGTCAGACTCGCTCACCGACCCTATCTCTTCGCGTTGGCCACACTTCTTCATCTACCAGCTCAAGAGGCCTATTGAGCAGCAGGAGAACGATGCCAAACAGACCATCGAATGGATCGTCCTAGAACGCACCGTTGCGGCACCACCACCACCTCCTCCAACGATGGAGCCCGTGACGCCCGTATCCAGCTCGAGCCACGTGCCCACGTCCGCAGGAGGAGCTACGCCGACTCGTCCCCGTGCAGGATCGCCAAAACCTTCAGTTGGATCACTTGGAGGAGGAAGGAGCCGATTCAGTCTGTTCTCTAGCGTGAGCAGCTTGGGCAAATCCAATTCTAACAAGTCGAAGAGATCGGCTTCTACCAAGAAGGGAACTGGAACTTCGAAGATTGGAGAGATGGGCGAAGTGCTGAGCGAGGAGAAGGAAGGGAGGAGGTCGATGACTGTGTCGAAGGCGCCGGAGAATGTGCCGATTCCGGAGAGCCCGATGGTCGAGGCGCAGAGGCCCTTGCCGCCCAGTCCCTTGCCGCCCAGTCCTGGGGAGGAGCTGCCTGCAGCAACTCTGTCGGCTCCTACTGCATCAGCCGTGGACCCGAATCCCCCTCCAGCAGCTGCGCAGGTGTCTACTCCTCCTGTCGCCGCCGCCACCCATTCCGAGGACAACACTACACATGAAGAGAAGAAGGACTCGCATTTGGGAGGCGCGGCTGTGGCTGGTGCCGCTGGACTCGCTGCTGGAGGAGCATCTTTCGCAGTTAGTCAACATGAGCACAACACGCAACAGGAAGTTCAGAATACAGAAGATTCCCCCGCGAATATTGCAGAGCAAACGGAGGCGACGAAGCCTGCTGAGGAAACACTCGAGTCTGTGCCTGGAGAAACAAGTGCACCGATATCCGTGTCGACACAGGCAGCGTCACCGGCCATGGAAGACGTTTCTGCATCTACACCGGCACCGGTAGCAGAGGCCACTTCCCCAATACCTGCAGATGAGGTCACTCCACCTGCGCCCGCTGAAGAGGTGACCCCGCCAGCCGCTGCTCTAGAATCTGAATCGCCGACGACCCGCGCACCTCCCCCGGCACCTCTCAATTTGCCCCTCACTGCGCTCGACTCGACACCGGTCAACAACGAAGATGACGAGGATCAGGAGGATCCGACTGAATCTCCCATCGTGGATAGGCATTCCCACATGGTCATGGCCGCCGCCGCCGAGAAGTACCACGACAAGGCAGGCCACGAGCGCGTCGTAATCACACCGTGTGCCTCTGTGCACGAGGACGATGACCCGATGGACGAGGTTGACGACGACGAGGAGGAGGACGACTTGTCGATACCCGAACAACCGTCCGTCGGAGCATCGACTATCATCGCGCCTACACCTGTTACCGTGGACGACCAACATTCCATTGACATCAGTGGAGATGCTGGTCATGGGCAGCTGGTGGCAGAACGAGCTCAGGCCGACCCAACACCCGTGCAAGAAACGGCGGACTCGGAGCATGTACCCGATGCAACCACATCATCTTCGGGACAACCTCCTGCTTTGTTGACCCAAGACTCGGTATTCACCTCTGCGGTTCCAGTCGGAGGGCACACCTTGAGCCTTCAGGAAGCGATTGCCCATGCAGACGCTCACGTGGACTCCCCATCACCAGTTGCCATCCCTGAGCCTACTCGTGAGGACAGTCCCGAAGCGCATACTGAACCCGAAGCATCTACTCTCAAGCCCACATTCACGGCTGAGCAGGCGACGGCCATTGTGCCCGATGAAACTCCGAATGCTGCAGTCTCTGAGCCGGAGATTGCGGCAGAGGAGGTTGCTCCGATGGCGGAAGATGCTCCTGTAGCGTCTGTCTCCGAGGCAGCGAGAGCATCAAACGCTGAGGAAGCTGAACGACATGTCGAGGAGCCTACCACCTCCACCCTCAAGCAGTCGCCTCTTACCGTCCAAGAGCCCTCTGCTTCCGTCGAGAACACGCCCGTAGTCATCGAGGTGGCTGACACTCATCCTATTCAAGAGACCTTGCCAGAGGAGGAGAAGATAACCGAGCAACCTGCTAACGAGGTTGTTGCGGAGCCCGCATACAATATTGCGGAGCCAGACCAGGTTGTTGAAGTGCCCATCGTCGACGCCGGTGAGGCTGTCCCTCTCGCTACGGCGTCGACTATGAACGGTGCCGAGTCCGCTCCGATTGACGAAGAGCTTTCTCAGCATGAGGTCTTCGCTCCGCAGAGCGAGGTAGAGCCAGAGGCCGAATCCCAGTCAGCCCCCGTGGAGACTCCCACTCAAGCCGAGGAACCCATTCACAAGGCGGACGAGCCTATCGTCGCTGCTGAGGTACCGGAAGTAGCCCAGGAAGAGCCCACCGTGAATGTCGAGGAGCCAGAACCTGTAGCCGAGGCATCTATTCCTCAGACTGAGGAGTCTGCTCCGGTCGTGGAGGCCCCCCCGTTGCGTGTAGAGGAGCCCCATACTGCGGTGGAGACTACCTCCTCTGATGTCGAGCCTGCGAAGTCTGGCGACGAACCTTCTGCTCACGCCGAGGAGCCCTCTCAGGTAAATACAGATGTGACGTCTTTCAATGCAAATGTGTTTTTGACTATGAATTCCTTCAGATTCAGCAGCCCATTCCGGCCGATGAGGAGTCTACTCCCGTCAAAGAAGGACCCATCGCCCTACCCGCGATTGTTGGCACAACCTTCGCGACTCCCGAGCCTGCGTCGTCAGTGGATGTAGAGGAAGAGACATCCTCCATTCAAGAGCCTCATCTTTCTCAGCAGACTTCAGCCGCTGTCCCTGAAGCGCTCTCCCACGCTGCTGAGCACCCCACTCCATCACTGGAGCAGGATGTAGCTGCGAGATCGGAAGATTCCATGGATACATCAGCACAAGAAACTGTGCCCGCTCCTGTAGGTGAACATATCTCTGCCAGTGCTCATGAGACCGCGAATCCCATCGTTGTGCCCGTTGCTCCTATCTTGGAGTCCGCCGCCGCCACTGAGGAGCGTCCACTCACCCCCTCGGAGCCTTCCCCCGTTACTGAGGTTCCAACCCCTGCCCCCTCTGGGACTTCTCCTGCCGCTCAATTGATTGCTCTACCCGTCGACGGCGACAACGATGTCATCGACAACAACGCTTCTGGCGATGCGCCGGGCGCGTCTGTAGTTGATCAAACGACTGCTCCCGTTCAACAGAGTGCAGCTGCTGTCGAAGAGCCCACTCTAGGCAAGATCGACTCAACCCATTCGAGCGATGATATCACACCAGTCACCTCTGCAGCGCCCTCTCCCGTTCCTTCACCAGCACTTGCAGAGTCTTCGCTTCCCGTAGTGGACGCTGAGACTCCCGCACCAGTCGATTCTTCGTTGGCCGCAATTGGTGGCTCAACTTTGCCGCAACCCAGCGCAGGAACCGAACAGGAATCGGAGCCAGCAGCATCCACTGGATCCGACGAATCACAACAGTTCGTCTTTGAGAAGCCGAGCATTGAGCCGCTTCGCGATTTCGAGGTTGCAGATCCTTCTCAGGACTCCACTGAGCTACCCCCGGTGCCCGTTGTCGATGTTGCTCCCGCCGAGGCATCCCCAGTTCTGATGCCCAAAGCAGTCGAACAATCTCCAACGGATATCACACCCGCTGCTGTTGACCCTATCTCGACCACGCCCGCTACTGAAGTGCTAGAGACCGGGTCAACTCCTGGGCCGGAACTTGCACTCGCTTCATCGGCTGCCCCTCCAACAACGGTGCCCTCGTCAACGGAGGAAGGCAGCACAGATGTGTTCAAGGCGGAGAGCTTTGACACCGAACCTGCTCTTCCTAACGCTGACTCTACACCGAAGGTGGAGGAGGAGAGCTTCCTGCCCGCGATCGTCAGCAATACACTTGTTGACGACAGAAAGCCCACGGTTGAAGCCACGCAGCTGCCATCTGGGAACGAAGAACCGTCAAACCCTGAAGCAGGTTAGTTGGGACTTCGCTTTTCTGGGCATGTCCTCGTACTGATCAGATGTGCTCAGAACCTTCACCTGTTGCCAACCCTGCCGCCACATCCGCACCTACCTTCTCTGGTTGGCATTCTCGTTAGTTTCGTAACCGCACAGGGCTAAGACCTTTTTTTTTTTTTGCAGATTCACCCTCTGACACGAAATCAACCAATGTTTAATCATGGCACCGCTACTGCCAATCATCAATGAGCCCAAGTTATACCCCTTGTCATCTATTTCAGCCCGTTTGGACATCTGCTCGACTCACTACACTCATTCGTCCTGATTTCTTCAATCTCCTTCGTGTCCCAATCATGTCCATTCCCTGTGTTCTCACTAACCTGATCCATGTCTTCATATTTGTCTGATCAACTGTTTATGTATTCTGGAGGCTTTCCAGCGTTTCTTGACAGACTTCCACAGCTTAACGGAAAGCGCTCGGACACCCATTATCCCTTCGTATGCCATAGTTTTGTTCTCGCTTCATATAATCACATTATATAGTCACTGTACCCTCATCTATTTTTTTGGAATCGGATCTCGCAGCCTCATCCTTGACTCCATGTTCTTGAGTCACTCTGGTTTGAGAACTTTTCAGCTCGCTGGGAGATAATGTGAGGTCGACGACGTGAGTCTAACGTTATCTCACTTTCAGCTAGTGTTGCGTCGAGACTGCCGTGTGCTAAACTCGAGTTCCACAGTCCACGAGATGTTTGTGTTGGTTTTCTCGCCAAAGACGAACAAATCGTCTTGCTTTCGGTCACTTCATGAACACACGGCACTGTAGCTCGTCGTGCACCTTTTATTCTAGTGATTGGTAGATTGTACCTGGTGCCATAAGGGTACAACATCGCCTGTGATTTACAGCTTACTCTCCGCCCACCCTGCCACGCCCATTCTCCCAATTTTACTCCGCTCCTCCTTCATCACACCCTTCGCCCATGTCAATACTCCATCAATCAACCTCTCCAGTTCCTCCGTCGTGTTCCCCGCATGGAGACACACCCGCACGCGGTCTGCGCCTTTGGGGACTGTAGGCCATGTGATGGGGCGAGCGTTTGCTCGAGCGTGGGTGAGAAGATGGGCGGAGAGCGGGCGAGGGTGAGGTGTAAGAAGAGGGATGATTGGTGAATGTAGCGGTGAGATTGGGGGAGAGGTAAGGTAAGTAGGGAGGGAGACAAGGGTGGATGGAATAGAGGCGGAGCGGAGACGTGCGTGGAGCGTGGAGACAAAGTAGGAGGAGAGGGAGAAGAGCTGCTCGGACAGCTAAACCCAAAGTAACTCAGTGGACAGAAACATACGTAAGAGAAGACCGGACGATACCTGTTGAGCGACTCCGTTTTTGAGCAAGTCGATAGAGCAGTTGACAGCTACTGCGTTTATCGGGCTGATGGCAGTCGTGTAGATGAGTGGGCGAGCGTAATTTACCAGGTAATCTTTGATGAGCTGACTACTCAGCACCACAGCTGGCTAGTACATTAGTCTTATTACAGGGCTAGCAGACCTAGAGCACGAACCTCCTGTAGCGGCCAAAGCCTTGCCAAAGGTGTGGACCCTCACGAGCATCTTGCTTTCCAGGCCTGCCCGACAAATAAGACCACGGCCGTGGTCACCATACATACCCGTCGCGTGGGCTTCGTCCACGATAAGGTACGCGTTCCCGGCAGGAAATAAACTTTCCAGAAGAAGAACCATCTCGGGGAGCGGGGCGAACGTCCCGTCCATACTGTAGAGGCTTTCCACGGCGACAAACAGTGAGTTTCGTGGCGATGACCCGCTTGCCGCGGTAAGGCCTGGCGTCTCGTGGACCATCTTCTTTAGCGCTCTTTCGAATGATCCTAGGTCATTGTGCCGGAACGCATGCCTGTGGGCCTTCGGTACACGAGAAGCTCTCAGCCCGTCGTGGACAGACGCGTGTACATATTCGTCGTAGACCACTACATCTCCCTCCTGCGGTATGCAAGAGAACACCCCGACGTTGGCGTCGAACCCCGAATTGAATAGCAGTGCTGCATCGGCGTTGAAGAACCCTTGCAAGCGTTCTTCGAGTTCGGCATGTGCGGGAGAGTACACAAGAAGTCTGGAACCGCCTGAACCAAGAATATGGGTAGGAGGCGCACTGTCCAAAGCGGAGTGGAGGTGGGACAAGAGGACTGGAGATGTGGAGAGCGAAAGGTAATCGTTCGTTGTAAAGTCTGCGAGCGCCAAAGAAGCTGCAGCGGTTGATCCGGAGGTGGAGGCGGGTGCAGTAGGGAGTGTGCGGCGAATCTGACGCTTCGTGCGCGATTCCAACGCAGACGCTAGTTTGGATGCGAGCATCGCGTTCGCTGCTGTGGCTTTTTGGTCGCCGGAGAGAAACTTTTAAGTGCAGAAGGGTTATCGCATGTTACACCGGCTGATGGGAGGAGGCGGCATTCCGCTCCTTAAGTAAGCAGATCTAGACTCTAACTGCTACCGTACGTACAGGTGCTTCTCGCACGTTCGAACAGTGGAAGCATACCCCTCAAATCGCCATGGATTTGCCTGAAATCGGAGCTCACTGCGCGTTCTGCCAGACCTTGGATTTACTCCCTATAACCTGCCGCAATTGCTCCCAAGTCCTCTGCAGGCATCACGTCCACGCTCACGATTGTCCTGCCCAACGAAACAACACATACTCCCCAAGCGATGCGCAGGATCAGCAGCAGTCGCCTAAGTGCCCAGTGAAGGGCTGTACGAACTACACCCTGGATCGCATGACCACAACACCAATACTTTGCAATGGATGTCATAAGGCTTTCTGCGTCCAGTATGTCCGGACCACCCAGCTCACAAGCTTGACCGATTGACTCTACGGTGAAATTCAGACATCGTCACCAAGATACTCATTCCTGCGATGCTCCTGTTGAATCTGCACCTCAGAACGACAAGGCGCGAGAACTCCTACTTAAACACTTTGGTCCCACCAAAAGCCGGGCTGCACCCGGGTCAGCCGCTGCACGGCTGGCTGCTGCCAAACCGGTGAAAGTGCCCACGGATCCCGCGAAACTACAGCGCTTTTTGCAGCTGGAGAAGCTCAAGATGCGACACCGTGCTACTCCTGGCGATCCGAAGGTATCAGGAGCTCCACTAGAGGAACGCGTCCATCTTTCTGTCGACCTTGAAGAGGGCAAGGACCCACGCGTCTTCTGGTTCCGTAAAGTGAGCTGATGATCAAGTCTAACTGCGACGAGTGTACCCTGAGCTTGTTGTAGACGACAATTGCAGGCAGGGCCTTGGATCTGTTATCTTCATCCTTCAACATCGCAGCGTCTGACTCAACGGTACCGTCCTCCCCTCGCGCGCGACAAGTGTTGTGGTCCCTGAACTGTGCTCCCTCTAGCTTCGCGCCCTTGTAGCGGTCGTAATCAAAGACGGAGTCACTGAACAAACCGTGCTGAGAAACGACAAGGAATTGGGCCAGCAAATTGAAGACGGGTGTATAGTTGTAATTACAAAAACTACATCTACCGGATTAATCCAGCCATGAAACTCCGAATGTCTGGTACACTAGTGATGATATTATATTCATGCGTGGTTAATAGTGAACATGGAGAGGAACCTATGAGAAGAAAATCAAAGCAGGGAGCACAACAACAGCCCAGTCATCACAGTCATGCAGCCAGTGCAGCCAACCTCCGCAGATGTCCAACATTGAGATAAGCGGGAACGTAGGTCTCCAAACCAGAGACTTCTCGAGGAAGTGGGAGCTCGTAGGGGCCCACTTCCTCCGTCTCTGGTGCAAGGAGAAGATGATCGTTACGGTCATTGCCTTGGACCCGAGCGGCAACAAGGCGGAGGATCTCAGGAGAGATCGGGTTCTGGAGTGAACAGTTAGCATCACTATGGGACGAAGAGAACTAAGAGCCGTACTTCGTAATCAGCAACGTAATAGTTCGTGCACATGCGTTGGATTTGCATAGGGCTGAGCATCCAGCAGACGTCGTAAATGATGTTGATGTCGTCGGCAGTGGACTGGAGGAAGGAGTCAATTTAGTGCCGCCTTCAGCGCTCAAATCTTATTACGCACCTTCTTCAACTGTAGCAACTTGGTGGCCTGCATCAAATGCTCGAGCTGGAGAGTGCCCTCAGGCATGTCATGGGATTTGCACCACTCCTCTATACGGGTGATGTTGTACTGGATTTGCATGGCTGCGACAAAATCAATAAGCCATTCACTGAGGAAGAAGAAAACGCGGCTCACCTCGCTTCCACGATGAGAAATTCCTGCGCATGAGGAGATCGTTGAACGAAGTCACACCGATGAGCTTCAGCAGCTCGGTGATGACCTGATGCACGACAGACTCCTCCATGTAGTAACTCTTTAAGCTCTTCCAGACTTTGTTCAGCAGGTTGAGGATGTCGTCCATGCTGTAGGCAGGGGTGGTGTTGGTGTTCAACAAACGGTTGAACAATCGTCCGCCGCCGTCACTGGTAATGAAACCTGGCAGTGACTGGCTTTCTATCAAGGCAGGGATGACCATCTTGGAAAGCTTCTTCTTGGTCTCCAGCATCCAGGTGTGATAGATGTTGTACTCCAAGCTGTCCAAGTCGTGCTTGACCACCGAGACCAGTCGTTCGTAATCATTCCAGTCGAATGGTCGAACGGCGTTCTCTTCTCCCGGACCGATACCCTGGAGCATGTCACTCTCTGCAACGCAGATAAACGAAAGCATCTCGTGAACGTTGGATAGCCAGAAGATGCCGGGAATGATGGCCTCTTCCCCGGTGAATGACTGGTGGGATCCGTGAGTACTGTGGTGAAAAGAGTTCAGCCTGATGAAACTTACCATGACGTGGCCTTGGATGCTCTGCATGACATTGGCGAGGAAGCGTTCGCTTTCCGAGATAAGACCGTATTTCCACATCTCGTTTGTGACGAGACTGATGAGGTTGGCGGGGAATAGAATCTCCTTCACCGCAGAGGGGTTCGTGAGACTTGGAGCGGGTATTTTGAGGCCGCGGATGAGTCCATCTAGCACATCCTCGTCCAGGTGCTTGACGTCTTGCATCAAACGAATCTTCTCTTCAGCGTTGTTGGTATCATCATAATCACGGATATCTGGAAGACCGGAGGATCGGAATCGGAGGTAGTTGTCCTCGCCGTTGTAAGCCACAGACACCGCTCGAGGCGCGAGAGCTCGCGACTTCTTCACGTCGATCATGACCTCGTCGACAGACGTCCTGTCGACAGGGTCGAGGGAGAAAACGCCAGCAGAACTGTGACGCCTCTGGTGTCGGCCACCGGAACCATTGGTAGCTCCATTGCTTTCAGCGAGACGAAGGTTCGGGGCGAATGAGGGTGAGACAGGTGGCTCGGGCCTGGATCCTCGAGTGAGAGCATTCAAGGCGTTGGATCTGTTCAGCTGCTCCCGGAGACTGCTGACTTCGTTCTTGAGGGTGAGGATAACCGATCCGTCCTCCGTGTGTCTTGGGGCGGTGTCGATAGCTTTCTGTTGGGCTTCGAGCTGGGCAGCCTTTCGACTGACCTCATTAGTGAGGTTCGTGATAGTGTCCTCCTTCTCGGCAAGCTTCGCGAAAGCATCACCGAGCTGTTTCTCCGCTTCCACCTTGGCCTGCAGTAGCTGATCCTTCTCAGATAGACCTGCTTCTGCCGACTGGAGCGAAGCTTGCAGCTGCTTAGCACGGGTGTCGGATTCCTCGTGACGAGACATCCAGGTTTGCAGCTGTTGCTCCATCTGAGTTAACTTGGATTGGATTTCCTTCTTCTCCTGCGTCCTTGTCTGCAGCGTTTGGGTGAGCTCAACCACTTTGTTCTCGAGGCGGTATGAGATTTCTTTGAACTTGGTGACGGAGCGGGCCTCTTTCTTCAGGACGGCGAGTTGGCGCCGAGCGTCGCGACGACGCACGCAAGACTGGAGGTAGATTACGTGCTTCACGTCCGTCTGGTACATCTTACGAACGCGCCTACAAAGATGTCAGAAAAAGACCATCGTTGTGTTGACAATGAAGACTGACTCTCCGCGAATGAAGCTCTGGATGAGGGCAGCGGCGTCATTCCGGCGAGAGTCCCTGAATTTCGAGCGAGCTTGAGCACCGCGCACCCCTGTGGAAAGAGGTTGTTGGTTAAGTGTACGGCTGCAATCAACTCGGACGTACTGCTCTGGAAGGCGACAACACTGCGCCTAGTGTTGAGGAAGAATGTCCGTTGGATGGAAGTTCGGAACAACGCCTGCAGTCTTCGAGCACAAACATCCTTGCGAATCTGATCCACAAGTTTGCGAGCAAGTATGCCGCGCCACCACGTTTGAATCTTGATGGTCGCGCTTCGCAGACGCTGGTAATTCTTCATCGCCATGCGTCTACGCATGTTCTTCTGGACAACAGTGACCATCGCGTTCAGGCGCTCTGACCGCATGGACTCCAGGGCCGCCAACATGCCAGCGCGGAAGAAGATCTTGGTGAGACCAAACTGATACTTGTCGGGGTCAGCGATGGTCTTTTCCAGTGCGAGAGAGCAAAGCTTCGTCAGATCCATGGCTTGTATGAGGGGTCGCCATTCGGATGACGGTAACAGCACATAGTATCTGTGCCCCAGATGAGAATAAGAGGTTGTCGCGAGGGAGTCTGAGAAACAGAGACTAACCTCTCAGCAAACTCCTCGTATGTCCATCGGGTTGGATAACCGGCGCAACTGATGCGGATGGTTTCAAGAACACCACATGCCCTCAGTTGACCCAGGACCTGTTGAGGGACGAACTCCCAAGGCTTCTTTGCCTCGTTCGGCTTGATACACCGGATGTAATGGACGTTGGTGACACTCAAAGTGTCCATGAGGGCAACGAGGGAAGCTTTGAAGATAGATCCTTGTGTGGGCTTCTTCGCAGACCCAATGGTGGTCTTCTTTACGGCGGAAGCACCACCTGAGGACGCGGGGCCAACGAACGATTGACGTCCTGGGTCTGGAATCACAGAGGATCTTCTTGAGCCGCCACTGCCGGAATCAGAAGGGGCAGGAGAATTGGGATTCGGCGTCTCGGGACCTTTCGCCGATGCCAAAGCGGCGTCCAACACCTCTTTCAAGAAAGGATTTTTGGAGGTAGAAAGCAGTGACATTTGTTCGTCTGGAACAGTGTCACGGTTCTTTTCGATGAAGCCCTCGACCTCGTAGGTCACGTCCAGCGCATAATGAGCAATGGTGAACGCGGAGTTGCCGAATCTAGGTTTCTTAAAGACGGTTTGGCCTGGCTTCAAGAGTTGTGTGTTCAACTTCTGTAGCAGCGAAGCATCACTACCAGATGGAAGTCGGGATTCTTCGTCTAAGAGAGCAAGAACGCCAAGTTTCCCTTCGATCACGTCAATGCAGGGTTGGTTGTCCGAGAAGTCGATGAACGTCCAGTTGATCTCTTCTTTGATGTACTCCTCTTGCTCGAGTTTGAAGACATGTGAGTTGAACTGGGTAGTCCGTCAGTACAAGGCACAGCGCACTGTAGGAAGACAAACCTCCTGCTGAAGCTTCTCATTGGCGTAGTTGATGCTGAATTGCTCGAACGAGTTCTAGACAGGTACATTAGCGGGAGCCCGAATATTCAGACAAGAATGGCTAACCTTCTTGAAGTGCTCGAAACCGTAGATATCCAAGACACCAATGAACATCTCCGCCCGCTCAGCGGCGTCGCCATTCTCTCCGGCCAAACTCTCGTTGACGATTGCTACCAGCCACTCGAACATGCATGCATAAACGAATTTGGCAACACTATCCCTGACCACGGTCGCCTGCGCGGCGTTGAGATTGGTCACAATCTTCTCGGAGCGAGTCGTGATTTGCTTCTTGATAGTCCATTTCTTGAACTCGGCCTTATCGACACCGAGGAAACGCGTGGCCAGGAGAAGAGCTGGATCGTTGTCGTCGATGGTCGAGTCCTGTCGTACGCCAGTGATCTTCATATTTCCAAGGTGGAGTAGAGCAGCCAGCAAGCGGAACAGCGCCCACTGTTTCTCCACACTGATGCCCACGGTGGAAAGCGCTTGCTGCGTGGCCCTGAATTCCTCTGCATCGTCGACACCGTTAATTGGAGTAGCCGAGGGACCACCTTGCTTCAAGAAGTGAAACTTGGTGATGTCGGTGTCGAGGCCCAGATCTTTCCGCTCCTTTGAAGGAGCGCCAGTGCAGAGCTGGTAGAAGATATGATAGTTACGCTCGGTGATGGGCTGGAATACAATTCTCGAGCGTTCCAAGAGATACGTCCTGATTCGTGCTCCAACGATCTCTTGCTTGCCGTCGAAAAGGATCTGTTACGGCGGGTGAGTGATGGCTGCTGGTGATGAACGTGGGAATGCCCGACCTGAATGTACTTTCCGAACCGAGAAGAGTTGTCGTTCCTTGTGGTCTTGGCGTTTCCGAAGGCCTCGAGGATAGGATTGGTGGCAAGGATCTGGCGCTCCACCTCACTCGATTCGTCCAGCGAGTATTTGAGCTTTGTTCTGTGAGCAGCATCGGGTGGGTTGACCGAAGCTAGATATCGCATGATGTATTTCGCCTGCGAACATGATGAGTCTTGTGAAGCATCTTCGGCGTCGTGAACCTTACAGATTCCGTCTTACCAGCACCACTATTGAATGCTCAGTAATGTTTGAAGGAGTCCTGTGCTAGACTGGACGTACCTCTCTCCGGACACAATGATCGTTTGGCCTGTGCCATCCTTCCTCATGGCCGTGTACGCGTCCTCAGCAATGGCAAACAAATGCGGTTCCAGGTCTCCTCGTTTCCTCCCACTATACGCTTGCATGATATCGGGTCCATAGAGGGTAACTCGTTGGAATGGATTGACTGCAATAAGCACGATCCCACTGTAGGTATATATGCTATGCTGAGCATAACGGTTGCGGATGGTATGGAGAACTGAAGCGGGTGTGAGCTCAGTCTCTGCGAACGTTGGTACTGCGTACCTGAAGGTTCATTGAGATGGGAGAGGGTGGCGAGATCATCGATGGTTTCCAGGAGAGGTGGGTTTCGTAATGGAGGTAGGCCTTCCTTCCCCTTCTTGATGTCCGCTCCGGTCGTTTGAATAACAACTTCCTGGAATCGCGTAGATGCAAGAGCAAGTTAAATGTCAGCTCATGTTCAGATGTCGTAGAGAAGTGAATGTGCTAGCGCACCTTTCCGCGCTCATCGACGAAAACAAGCTTAATGGCATCGCCCGATTCCTTCGTCACAGAAGTCACCTCGCCAGATATCCAAGCATGGTCTTTATCTTCGAACCAGACCCTAGTGCCCTTGCTGTATATATTCTCAGCCATCAGCCCTCAGTCTTGTCGAAACTGGCCAGCAGAAAGGAGTCGGTGAATGTGAAAGGCGGTATGGAGTACTGCCGCTCACAGCCGCGATGTCGTTTCGTTGCACTCACTGACTTGTTGACTACCGACATCTGACTAACATCATTGAGTTATTGACCGACATCATCAATTTCTGATCAGTGATTCAACCTGGATCCAGCAGTGATCCTGGTGAAATCAGCTCGTGAGTGCCATGGGCCTGGCGTTAAAACGCCTCTGGCCGGCGGCTCTACTCACTTCCCCACGGTTCTATGCACGAATTCTATCAACGGTCATCTGCTCTGCTCTTCTTGTTATTCCTGGCACCACTGGGCTTGGTGGTCCCTCAGGATTTCTGTCACTGACAGTGAAAGAGTTAGCCTACAGCTGCCAGGCAAGTACTGTTTTGGCGATGTCCAGGACGCGGTGTGCTCACAACAGATTAGGTAGATGCTGCTCAACAACTGGAAGCCACAGTTCTTGGACTTTTGGGCGCCATCATCTCTATAGTCTGGTCTAGTCTTGCTCTGCTAGTCGCTGCGAGCACCGATGGGTCTGGATCCCGGACACATAACTCCCAGACATCTCGAGCGATTCTTGCGCTGGCCCTCGTTGTTATATGTTGCTCAGGTTCGTCCGCATTCTCTCTGCCATGTATTCTGAACTTACGCGTGCGGCGAACCCCAGCGGCGTACGTCAAGAGCAGCTTTCCTCGCTTGACAGTGCAAATGAGGGTGTCGATGCTCGTGTCTGTATTCATGCTCACTGAACGGATCATGAAAAACGTAAGTCCCCCGTCTGATTAGCATTCACTGTGACTAACAGGACACCATCTCCCTAGGAAATCCTCACGATTGCATACCGCTATGCATGGATCTGTTTCGTAGCATCGTCCCCGTCGCTACTAGCGTCCCTCATTCTGCTTCGGCCAAGATACCCTCATATCGTTGCAGAGCTAGCAAATGCCTTGACAGAATTTCACGGGTGTCTTTCGGATAGAGTCAATGCATGGCGACCGTCTTTCACAACCCAGGATGATATCAAACTTCGACCCTTCTCGAGGAGCTTCGCCAAGTTGTCGAATGACTTTATTCAACATGCCTTTGAAGTACGATTCGGCCGATTATCGCGTGCGTCGTCTGTGTATATTTGGAAAACTTATGTTCGTTATTCATTATTTCCCCAGTGAAACATCTGCGGCCACTTCTTATCATTATCGAGCTCTTCAGGAGGGAGCTTGCATGGGGGATGCATCCGTCCAAACATCTACATGCTGCTCCTTTCGCTCCTGAGGAGCCACATCCCACTCTCTACGAGTTTCCCATGGATTTGGGCAGCGCAATCATGGATTCCATCAGCCTGGTGGCAAAAATCATCCGAGCTGCCTTTGACAACAAACGATCTGCGTTTCAAGGAAATTCACTTCTTCCAGAGAAAAATCAGGTGGAACAGGCGCAGCAACGGCTGAAATGGGCACTACAGGCGGCAGAGCTACGTTTAGAACAGAAATGTGTGCAAATGGAGATCCGTGGAGGAAATGCAGAGTTGGATCTCAAAATATCTCGCGGAGACCTGGATAGATGTCTGGTTACGATCTCCCTGTTTCGGGTAAGCGGCGCTCTTCTTAAACTGATCTTGCGGCTCGAGTAGCTGATCCTTCGTTCGGTATAGATGGCCAACGACGTGCAAAGCGCATTGGGCTTGATACACGAGCTGCTAACATCTTACGAAGAAGCGAAGCCCCATCTCACGGTGCCATTGCTCAACAAGGCCTGGCTAGGAGTCCACGTGGATACTTTGCCTCTGGAAGTCTCCGACTCTGCAGCCGACACTGATACAGGCAATGATAACCTTACGCATAAGGAGCAGCTCGAAGTGGACCGCATGTCCGAAAACATCATTATCAAACAAGAACAACGCCCAGCTAAACGCCCTCCCATTCTCACTATCCTGAGAGTTCTTCGCCTGTCCGATCTTTGGAAGAGCACTCCGATGCTTCGTGCTCGATTCTCTACCTTCAAGTTTATCAGGTCGTTCAAACACTCCCCGCACATACGTTACGCTCTGAAAAATGCTGTCGGCGTCGCTGCACTCAGTCTGCCTGGATTCCTGCCTCCAGATCATCCGGGGCACCAGTGGTTCTACAAGTATCGTGTTCAATGGGCTGTTCTCTCTTATATCTGGGTTCTGGAGACAAATACAGGAGCGACTGTGAGTCTTTTCGTTCGCGTACGGCTTGGTTCGTTCTAACAGCGCTCAAATCCAGTACCAAATCGGCTACCTGAGATTGGTAAATATCCACTATCGGAGCTGCCTACCCACTTGCTTATGCTGTAATCTTTTATCAGGCTGGTACAATTCTTGGTGCATTGTATGCGTACATTGTCAGTGTCTCCGTTCAATTTTGTCAGACGTACGCTAAGTTGAACCTCAGGCATGGAACATAGCCCGGACGAATCCATATGTGCTAGTTCTAATGTCAGTGGTAAGTCGTCGATGCGCAGTCGCCGCCTTTTCGCTGTGCCTTTACTCAGCGAACACATAGATCGCGGATGCTCTTGGTGGATGGATCATCCTGTTTACCTCTGTACCTTCGCTTGGGGTAGTTGCGTAAGTATTCCTCTCAGTGATCCTATGCTAGAAGTTCCCTTATCATGTCTCTTCCTTGCAGCGTCATCACTGTTCCTCCCATTCTCTACGGAGATTTCTATGGCGATAACACGGCAGCATCATGTATGTTATTCCGATATCTTTCGAGGGCCGCTGATTGAGCTCGCTTCTATAGCCCTGGCACTCTATCGCGGGCTGATGATCTCTCTGGGGATCGTCGCCGCTGTTGCCATGAATAATCTGGTGTTCCCAAGACATTGTCGAGTAAGAGCATCCTCCTGCGTTTCGACCTACATCTCAAATAAAGCCACTCAGGTACTACTTCTCAGAAACGCATGTCGCTCCCTGCGTGTGACTGGCGCTTTGTACATGTCCATGATTCGGTGTGTGCTCTGTTAACTGCTTGCTTGCGCTTTGTCTGGCTCAACTTGTCCCGCAGTGATCTCATGGGCATGCCAGGGGGGCTCGACAAGCGCGACATGCTCAAACTTGAGCTCAGCAATCAGAAAACTCTGGAAAGCATGTCGACGTTGCTAGTCGCCATGCAGCATGAGCTCAGCCTCGTCCCCGTGAGTCTGGTTTTGTTGCCGTTGATCTTCATTCTCTAAAGGCAGCAAGCTGTTTAGAAACCTCTCAGCGAGTATCGGCGAGTTCTCAGCATCCTGCAACGACTGCTGGACCTTATCATCGGCTTGAGAGTCGTTCGTCAGCAAATTCCCAGGCGGGAAACAGTGGCGAACGTGGCTGCTGAGCGGCAGGAAGTGGTGCGTCGTGTACATACATCGTCTGCGTTGCTCTGTCCTGACCAGCAATCCCTTCTTCGCATTCAGATGTCCTGTATAGGGATGACTCTCTTCGCCTGCGATCATTCTCTGAACACGCACCAAGCTCTACCAGAGTTTCTTCCATCCACTCGTGCCGCAGTAGAATCCCTCAAGGAAGGCATCCAGACCAACTTGATGATCCATCGACAGTCGGAAGAGAGTGGGCCACTGGGCTTGTCGTTAATTTACTCTCTTGCTGAGATTGATCTCATGGACGATATTGTGGACTGCTTGGAGGGGCTGCATGCAGTGTGCCGAGAGCTGTTTGGCTCCAGCTCGTGGTACAGCAGCTTCTCCCGGGGCGCGGTAATGCGGGAACGCAGTGAGCACCCCAGAGGTTGAACGTTCGAGAAGAGAGGATTTGTGCGGCATGAAAGCCTCTTTGAGCGGATGAAGGTGAGCGTTGAACGCCACTGGCCGCATATTTGTGTTGACAATGCTTCTGCTTCGCCGATAGAGAGCCACTTCAAAGAATACCAAAGGAGATACAACCTCCAAACCCGCTCACAAGAGGCCCAGCAAGCAAGGTAGAACCGCTACACGGACGCCACAACACTGCGACATGCTTTTCGTTGTTGCTACCAGGCACGCTCAAGGCTAAACGTGTCTTCGCGCTCCACATCGAAGCATGTAGAACAGTTCATGCGAGTCGTAGAAGGTTGTAGGCTTTACGAAGCCGTCGGCACCCGGTAGTGCGCATGAAATCAAGAAGTTGGCGATCGAGAGGAGGCTTCACCGATGAGCATGTAGCGTTGATGTAGCGCAATCCCGAGAGTCATAGATCATACGCATGTTTCGAGGGGCTACACAGTGAAAGTACATTGTTCCTGAACAGATCTGGTTTACAAGACATGAAGATGAGAAAGCTTAGTCATCTCTACCAACGCACTCGGTGAACTCCACGCCATCGGGCTCCGCGGTGTAGGGATCGTAGCTATCGAAGCTACCCATATGACGATGAGATCGTGCGCGTGCGTGGTACTGAGGAAAACTTACAGTCGCGACTTGTACACAAGCGACGGATTGCCCCCAATGGACGGGTCCTTGCGCTTCGCGTCGACTTTCTCAGCGTTGGAAGATCGGACGTAGGCGAGATAGTCTGGGGTGCCAGGCTTGATGACATTGTCCGCTACAATGAGCGTGCCCTGTGGGAAGTGAGGAGATCGTGAGATCTGCGCTTAGCTGATTTAGGAAAAAGACGTACAGGACCAATGAAGCCAAGTTCTTCCAGCAGACGCAGATCTGGGAGATACAGATGCTTGATGTGATCTAGGAAGATCATGTCGAAGGTGGTGTTCGGGGCGAGAGATAGCTGAGCACGAAGAGTGGGAATAGTCTCGGTGGACGACCCGACGATAATCTACAGATCAAGGGTAAGGTAAGGCACCGCTCTCGTCAACAAGCGATGGATGGAGAACCCTAACCTTGAACGCGTCCTGGAGGCCTGCTAACTCGACCACGCCTTTGGTGACTCTAGCGTACTCGCTCGAGTACTCGAGGCTGACATAGGCCGCCTTCTGGTCATCACTGACACGGTTCCACTCAGGGCTCGCAGGCGTTACTTTGCCTTCGGTGTGCAATCTGCGACCAAACTCTACGGCGCTGTATCCCACGTACGCTCCTACTTCAAGGACAAGGCTAGGTTTCTTCTCTTGCATGACGCGCTCGACCTCTGGACCTTTGAACTTTCCGACGTTCATGAGGTACGCGCCTTCGCCATAGGTGTCGATATCCGAGAGAAGAGCCGAAGATGAGGTGTATGGACCTTTCGCTTGCAGATGCGCGAGTAGAGCACCTTCGCGACCATCGCCGTGGTACGTGGTGCCTAGAACTGGAGCGTGGAAAGCTTTAGGAGGGCCAGAAAGTGTTTCTTGCATGACGGGAGGGGATGCAGCGATGACTGTCGCCATAATGGGGTAAGATGAGGGAAAACACAGGTGATTCTAGGGTGACTAGATGAAGGCCAGCTGAAGCAAGGTACGATGGTCGGCAAATACGTTCAAGGTTGCCGATGAAGATCTCTAATGGAAGATCTGCGAGCTTCATCGAAGGCTTGTTGTGACTGGTAGTGCGAACTGACGTGCGCAATAGAAAAGCTGAGACTGGTGGGGTGGAGTTTGTTGTAGCGTGAGAACAGTGACTGTCGAGTGACCCCTAAGCGTGAGCTTATTTTCGATTCCAAGCACCATGTTTCGGTTCGTCCAGCTCGTCCTCTCTTCTTCATTCAACGCCTCTCCTTCGCGAATGACGCGTTCATTTCCTTTTGCTCTCATCGTCGTCGATCAATCGAGACACATTGTCAACAACGCCGGAGATTTGCGGGTCTGACCTAAAGAATGACATCGAAATTACCTCCAGATCGAGCTTGGAGGTGGATGGGCGTCTTGTTGGGCAAAGAGGGCGGACTATAAGACGGCCTGGAAACGACGGGATGAAGAACAGCAAGACCTCCAAACTTCAACCCCACTTCCCGACGATCTACAACACCCAAACCGCCAGGTTTCCTGCTATTAGCTCACTCTTTCGGCAACTTTCCAGCAAATCTTACCATCTCTACGCTTGCAAATATGTGTGACTGTGCAGGTCTCCCCTCTTCCGACTTGGTCGCCTCTGTTCGAGAGACCCCTCAGTCTGTCAACGCCGTTGGGCCTGGGTACGAGGTCAAAGGTGAGTAAACCGACATGAGCATTCGTCTTGAGTTTAGCGATCGCGTGCTGACTAAGTGACTGGTGCGGTACAGGCTACGAGAAGCTGGCTTACAGCTACTCCTTCGTCGACGACATCTTCGATGTAGCTAAGGACGACCTTTCCAGCTACTTTCAGAAATGGAAGCGATGCTTGGCTATCATGGACGAGACCGTCTATGGTCACTACGGTCAGAAGACCAAAGCCTGTGAATAACTTGAGTATTATTACTGCGTCTCGAATCTCACACCAGTTCCCTTTAGACTTCGCTGCTCACGGCATTGATGTCACCATCCACGTATTCAAGGGCGGCGAGTTGAACAAGACTGTGAGTTGCATATGCTCGACTCGGATTTGCGAGAGCTTGCTAATCGACATACTGATAGATGACCACCATGCTTGACTTCGTCGACGCCATGGATCGCTATGGTCTTATCCGCAAGGAGCCCGTTCTCGTTGTAGGAGGCGGACTGGCCTCTGACGTCGTCGGTTATGCCTGCGCATCATACAGGCGCTCCAGCAACTTCATTCGTGTGTCCACCACGCTCATTGGCTTGATCGATGCCGCCGTCTCCATCAAGGTCGGCCTCAACCACGGCAAGTTGAAGAACCGTCTGGGAGCCTATCATGCGCCCATGCACACGTTCTTGGACTTTGACTTCTTGAAGACGCTTCCCGTGGAGCAAGTCAGGAATGGGTTTGCCGAGATCGTCAAGGTTGGACACTTCCGCTTCTCCGTATGTTCCGATGCTCACGCGGCGCACTTCAGATCTCACACGTCGCTCACAAGCCCACATGGGACCGTCTTGTCAAGTACGGCCCCGAGCTGGTCGAGACTCGCTTCGGGCGTACGTCGACGGGCGATCGCGCTGTCGAACTGAGGCAGGTCGCTAGCGTCATCTGCAGGGATGCGATCAAGGTCATGCTTGACGTACGTTCACTTCCGTACTATCTCATTTCCCTTCACTGCTAATGCCATGTTTTCCAGCTTGAGTCCCCGAACCTTCACGAGATTGGTCTGGACCGAGTTATCGCATCCGGCCACACCTGGTCACCGACGCTGGAACTTACACCCACCGTCCCTCTTCGTCACGGCCACGCCATTATGATTGACATGTCCTTTTCCATCACGCTTGCCCACTCCCGTGGCTACATTACCGAGCGTGAGAGGGACGAGTTCTTCGATCTGCAAAGCCAGGTCGGTCTGAGCATGGACCACGAGGACTTCGACGCGAAGTTGCTGCTCAAGGCGACGGATGCTATTTTGTACGTCTTCACGTCGTCTATGCTGTCTTCAACTCACTAACGTTCGTTGTGTTCGCAGGAAGACAAGGGATGGGAAGCAGCGTTTCGCTGTTCCTAAGCCATTGGGCACTTGCTTCTTCATCAATGATGCCTCGGATGAGGAGCTTACCTCGGCGTTAGCTACTCACAAGGCTCATATCCGCGAGCGTTACCCTCACATGGTGAACGGTGTTGGGAAGTCCGCCTTCGTGTACGTTCCTCTGCTCTCACTTCCGCGCGGGCGTTGCGCTAACTTGCATCTTCTCAGTGATGCCGGAGATCTTGGTCATGACCCAGCAGAGTTGGTGAAGAAGGCCATGAACGGCAAGTCTAAGCCGTTGAACGCTTCCGACTCTATGCGCAGCAAGATCAAGGCCATAGATAACGTCAGTCACGCTCAGTCTGTCGTCGTCGCTTAACCTGTTGTGCTTGCATCATCTTGTGCTGCTTCGTTGGTATTTTTTCTATTCTTGTGCGTTTGAGCCGAATTATGGTTTTATATGTGAACATTCTAGTCATAGCGCTGTATATGTCGTAGTAGATTTTTGTTGGTCGGTTAGCACCGTAACGTTGTGCTCTATACTATCGAATATTCCAAACATCCCCTGGTTGTTCTATCTACTTCTTCTCTCTTTGTGACGTCAAACTGAGTTGCAACTATTAAACCAATGAGTCTCCAGCGTCGTTACACGTCTCTACATTCGTTTGATGCAACTCCGATTTCTGGGGGTATTACGATCGCGTCGTTCCGCAGTATGAGGCTATTAAGTACACGAGTGAACCACGCCACCTCTTCGAACGCCAGACGCAATGCGAGGTCTCGAACTAAGCACACGGGTGAACCACGATTCTTCGGTTAACCAGATATTCGCCTGCTTCAACTGAGGAAGTGTCTTACGCGTCAACATACACTCAAGTTCGCCCTCGAAAGTTGAAACTTAATCGGAACTTACGCGTAGTGATGAACACATGTAGAATTGTTACTTGGTATAAAAGGCTAGCGTTGTACAAGAGAGAGCTCGTAGTCCATTCAAGGCTTAAACAATCCCGGGTCTCCCAGCGTATCCTACGCCGTCTGGACCCACATCACGGCGACCACCGTTCAAAGCGTTTCCAGCGCCGCCAGATCCACCCATGCTGAGCATGCTCGTTGCGTCGAACGGTGCACCCGCGTACGCTTCCTGCCCCGATCCCCAACCGCCTTCTCGAGTGAACGGCAGAGAAGAAGGGTGCGCATCCACTGGCACCTGATAACCGAAGTAGGGTGCATTGTGAGGCCCGTCCAACCAAGGTTGACGATGGAAGGCCGAGGTTGTCCGTGGAAGAACGATGTGGTTGAAGCGGAAGTCCCACACGGATGCAAAAGTCGATCGGAATGCGACGAGAGATACAGCGGTGCCGATGATTCCGCCAGCGACGACGTCGTACCAGTTGTGGTCTACGTATCAAGCAGAGTAAGCCAGTTGATCAAGAGATATAGAGGAGGAACGTACATTTGTCAACGGTGAGGGCCCCTGCGATCAGCACTGCGCCTAGGACGGGGCAGAAGAGCAGGATCATCTTCCAGTACTGAGAGTTGTGTGCGCTCATGACTTTCAGCTGGGCGTTGAGATAGAGAGCGAGGTATATGAGTCCGGCAAAGGCTGCCGTGCTGTGACCGGAGGGGAATGACTCTAAAGCGTCGTTGATCTGTTTCGGGTCGCCAGTGCACACTGAGCGGTCGTACATCAGCGCCGCGAAGCCATTGCCGGAAGGTGCTTGTCCTTGGGGGATATTAGGCTGACAAACAGCATAAAAGTGTGGGCGAAGGCCGCCGATGAGCCACTTGATCCAAACCTAGAACGCCGTGAGCAACGTTAACATCAGTCATTGAGCCTCAAACATACCTGGAACACGGCGCCTGTGATCAAGCTTTTGAGCAACCCCATCGTGGTGGCGAGCAAGTCGTAGACGCTGCGTCGTCGAGATTGGAAGAGGCAGAAGAAGAAGAACGGCGCAAAGAATGCGATGAGAGCAGCCGCGTAGATTGGAACGATTTCGTGGCGAAGGGGGTATGCGAATTCAGGATAGACGACCTGCCCATCCTGGAAAAACACGGGAAATGATCGTGAAGGGGCGGGTGCTAGAGAGAGAGGAAACGTTGCGTGAGAACAAAACCACAGCTTGTGCAAGGTCGTACTCACGAGCTTCGTAAATTCCTAGTCCAAGGGCACCCATGAGGGCCATCGTAATCAGGTCGGGGGCGAAAAGTCGAATCCATTTGGTCGCGGAGAATGGAGGAGACTTAGCGGTCGACGTTGTCGAGTCCTTATTGTGACGCTTGAACATGGCGAGGGGAAACGAACGATATTCAAGTAATGTGCCCCCGGTTCACACCTTTTAAGAGAAAATTCGAACGTGACGTCAAGCTTGGAATTTGCGCGTCTGCTATTTTTGGAACTTCTGCTCGCAGTCGAAAAGCAGGGGGGTCCGCAGTCGACTGTCGTCATTGAGACAGGGCAAAGAGACCTGAAGAGCAGGCGGACGAGTGGAGTCAAGGTAAGTGCGAAGCGTGTGCAGAAGAAATTGCCATAGACAAATGTTCCTGCTGATATCGCAAGGTGAACTTGCGGACTTCGCGCGAATCCTCCTGGTCCCACGTTTGCAGGCCCATGAGATTGGTTTGAGCTGAATGTTCGCAAACATATCATGAGAATGTACTGATAGGTCACTTGAGCACCCTCAAGCGGACGCAGTGGAAGAATAGATCCATTAACTAGAAGGCAGTAAATATAGGTAGCGCGAAGGAATACGACAAATGAAATCAGAACCGCTTGCAGAGCTCGATCGCGACCTTGCAGCCACCGCCAATGATGCTACTGAGCAGAGCGTGTGCTGGTGCTCGCTGGGAAAAGTTCTCAACAGCGGTGTCAAGATGCTCCAGCTCGTCATCTCGGAACTCTTGGATCACCTTCTTGAGCAGAGGAACACTTGGATGGGAGTCCGGTAGCGATGCCAGGTCCTTTAATTGACTGGGGTTATCGCGTTAGCGCGGTGGCTTCGCTGAGTTAAGGAACAATGGAACTGACTCGTCGTAGTGCTCGCCAATGACTGTCTCCACCGCTTCTGTACAAGCCATAGCAGCTTGTTTTCCCATGAGCGCAGTCATCGCGCCCAGCCCAAAGCCGGCAATCTGGGCAACAGGATGTAGCAGGGTAGGTCGAACGTTATGTTGCACCTGAAGCTTATTCATTACAGCTATATGTGCCTTCTCCTGGTCCCACATGTGCTACAAAAACTTAGTTATACCTTGTTTCTAGAAACGAGTGGATGATGTCCACTTACCTGGATTAGCGGCCCAGTCTTGGGATCTCGACCGAGAACAGCCATTTGTCCCATGTAGATGTAGTTAGCGGCTACTTCACCTGCTTGATCCACGCGAAGGGCGGCATCCAAGTGAGCTCTGTCTGTACTGGACAGATTTTGAGGAGTAGAGGTTGTCGCAGGAGACTTCACATTGTTTAGATAGTTAGTCGAGGCGCGCGAGACCTGGCGTGCAATGGTAGAAGAGCGCATGTCCTGTTGACACCCTGTCCGGATATTCTGAAGTCAATAGGCGGTCTGGAGACTTGGTAGAGACTTGGTAGAGACGGAGTTGGCAATGACTGATCAGATGATCTCCAGGGTAACCTTGAACGACCATGTCCAACAAGTAAGTGCCCTCCCAGTACTGGTATATGCTACGTGTCGTTCAACTGTGCACAGATTTATCTCTTCCCCAGCTGTCGATGTTTCAAAGGAGAGAGAATGGTCATCTCAGCTCGGTGCGCTTCTTTGCTTCTCGATACATGTATAGCGTCGGTCGCTGATCCGCGCGTTTGCCACTTCAGGGATGCTTGACTGGGATACTACCAGCATAGTGTTTACGAAAAGGTCTTTGATCGAGTTCCTGAGGTGAGCTTTCTCGAGGTATCATGGATCCCTCATTGAAGGTGGTTCTCATTCAGATATACCGGTACCACCGTGGATACCAACTTTGCCAACGTTCAGAAGCTTCCCCGTACGTTTGAACATGATCCACGACTCGGTTTACGCGACGTCTGACTGTTATCTGCAAACAGGCTACGCTAAATTCGGCAAGATCTCCGTGTCTGACGAGCCAGAGCCAGAGGCTCCTCCAAAGGTCGTCGCATCACCCTCCCAGAAGGAGCAAGCACCACAACGCAGGCATACCGAACTGTTCAGTGTACAAGACGAAGGCGCTTTAGCTTCCGCTCCTCCTCCACCAGAAGAGGTACGTGTTGTTGAGATCTTTACAACAGAGTCTTTATTGATGACCGGGAGCAGTCTTTCGTCACCGTGCCTCCGACCACGTCTCCAAGGGTCGAGATGTCCGAAGAGGAGTCTGGGATCGACTTCAGGTCGGAGCACAAGCCCAGCAGGTCAGCCATCCTCAGCTGCTCTGACCTAGAAGTTCTTTGCTCACACAAGCCGTAGACGTGTGCGAGAGCAGCCTGGTGGTGCTAGCTCCGTTGGCTCAATCTTCGGCTCCACCGAGGTCGAAGAATTCAAGCCGACTCGCAAGTAAGCCCGCGTAGTATATTCCTGCTCCGTCGTTACTGAATGAGAGCGCAGGGTTACTCAACGTCCTGGAGGTCATGACAGCATCAGCAACGTAGGTGCCAATCGCGGTTTCCAGTCCCAAATCTAATAAGCGTTCTTTAGTTCTTCTGACAGTCCAGGTTGGATGTCCAAGGCAGTGGCGGCGAGCGAATGTATAGTGTATTTGGGATTGTAGATGCTATTTCAGAGGGCTTGCCAGTGTATATATCCAGCGCTACTTATGAATTCGACTCTTCCAAAGGGCGAGTCAATGGCTCCGACCTCAATCTTGCAACCCAGTTGTGTCTCCGCTGCATCATCAGGGTAAGGAGGGTGTTGGTAGTGGTCAAGATGTAGATGCACGTACGTCCGTCGCCTCGGAAAGGATGTATACAGTCGCTGGGAGGAGCACTCCGCCGATGAACGCGCTAATGACGGTGCGTCTTGTGAACCGGTAGGTTTTATACGATGATTCTCTCTGAAAGCAACGATGTCAAGAGTATTCGCAAATAATCACAGAGCGCGAGCCAAGCTTACAACTCGGTCGAAGTTCTCGACGGCGGGGTCCAGCTACGAACCGTTAGTTGGTGCTAACTAGTGAATTATGGAAAGCGAGCTTGCTCGCACCTTTAGAGCACCTAACGTGTGTGCACGGTCAGCGAGCGAAATACTAGCAAGGAGCTGAGGCGGACGCACCCATGGTCGTTGATGTTCTGGTTAGAGGAAGTGTGTTTAGACACAGCCACTCAATCCACACTTCACCACCCGCTGCCATGGCATATAACCGAGATCGAGACTGGGACTACGGCAAGGAACAGTGGCAACAAGACAACGAATGGGCACCTTATGGCTCTGGATACAACTATTCTCGAGATGAGGACGCCAACGGCGATGGAAAACGTCGAAAGTTCAATAACGGGGTCAGTCTTCAAAAACGCCCAAGTCATTAACCTCGAGCACTGAAGTATGCGCATGCTCAGAACTACGAGCCCTCAGATTCGGGTGGATACGGTAGCTTCTGTAGTCGAAGGGGTCTCAATACAGCTCTGAGTTTCGTTCCTGCCCTAGGTGCAAAGAAGCGACAAGTGGCGAGCGAGCCGAGTCCCCATGTTATATTTCTAGGGCTGGATCCCGATTTCACAGAGGCTGATGTGCGTGCCTTGCGTCTTCTCCTACCTTGGGTTCACTCTGACGACTGGAAATCTGCAGCTCCAGGCCTACCTCACCTCCAACGGCTGTGACATTGAAACGGTCACCATCATTCGAGATAGATCCACAGGCACTTGCCCCTTCGTATTGTCTCTGCCGTCCATGCATTGACGTTATCTCTCTGTCGCACCACGAAGGTTCATCGAAAGGCTTCGGTTTTGCCCAGTTCGCATCTAGTGAACACGCCCGGGCCTTCGTGGATCCTCTCTTTCCCTACGTTCAGATTCCTCCTCCCGCATCTCACGGTGCCTCAGCTACTGGGGCATACTACAAAGCTTTGGAGACTGGTGCGCCGCACAATGGTCGTCGCGTCAAGATCGACTACTCTCAGAGTGCCGCTCCACACGAGAAAGGCGGCCAAGGTCGCACAAACACAAACGACGGCACTCGCGACATAGGCACAACACAATCGTCCATACTGCTTTTCCGTGGCTTGGATCCATTGTCTGGTGTTCAAGCAATCCAGCAGGCTATGAAGACAGTGTTCGGCCATCACGTAGATGGCGCGAAGGGGTTGCGTCGGATTTTGCTTATCAAGGACAAGATCACGATGGCTAGCTTTGGTTTTGCTTTCGTCGAGTTCATTGATACACAAGTAGGTCGCTATCAAAACCCCATTTGCTCAACACTCACGAGTCTTCATCAGTCTGCCGCGTCTGTACTCGCTGCGACCATGTCACCAAAGACTCACCCTACGGGCTTCAGAATATCCGACAGACCTGTGGCAGCTTCTTTCGCTCATCCATACTCATTCCAACCAGTGGAGAACCTCATGTTATACGACGATGCCCGTATACCATCTTCCTCCACGCTGGGAGGCGGAGAAGGGTCTTTTGTCCGATACTGGGACGAGAATGCGACAGTCGTCGTCCTTGAATTCGAGGTCAAAGAAAAGCAAGTTAATGGTAGCCTTGCTGCCTCCAAGGAGAAGAAACCTAAGAAGAAGGTCAAAGGTACAACGACGTACTGTCGCTCTCCCAAGGTCGTTTGCTTACTGTTACTCTTAGATGTCTCATCACAACCGTTGGCGGCTTCCGTCCTTCCGTTGGCAAGCAAGCCTGTGACCTTCAACTTCGGAAAAGGGGCGCTTAAGGCTACTCCCAGTAATTATCATTCGTCTCGACACTAGTCGCTATCGACTGAACCCGTTTGGGTAGCTGCTGCTGCACCCCTAGGTGAACCAGTCGCGCAAGCTTTCGCAGACGAGTCGCATGAGGATGGGCCAGATGACACCCCCGCTCCAAGCTCCGCCAAAGGTATGTCCCGTTTCTTCTACAATCGAAAGGGCCTAATGAATGATGCATAGCTGTGACTGGCAAGAAAGTCGCCCCACTCATCTCCAGCAAGAAGGTACGATTTCTCTGCATCTAGATAAGTGGCCTCGTTTTCATGGTCTCAACCACTGCAGACCGTCAAGAACATCAGCAAATGGAATCAGGTCCAAGAGCAGCTCACTAGTGGCGAGTCGACCAGTGCTCCATCGGTGATATACTTCGGCTTGAAATGCCTAGACTGTGTCGCTCCTGTTCTTACCACATCCCCACTCGATGCAGGCTGAACCCGCTGCTATACCTGTCATGCCACCTTCCGCTGCCAATCCAACGACCTCTCCCCTTGTTGAGCCTCAGGACGAGTTCGAGTTCTCCGATATCGTCGCGATGAGCTGCTTCCTGTGTGCTCGACAATTCAAATCATCCGAGCAACTCCATCGGCACAACACCGAATCTGATCTACACAAGGCTCGTTCAATACCTACCGCGCCTACAAACCGTCTGACATCATTGCTCTGCGTTTGGAACTCTCTCGCGATGAACAGAAGAATCTCAGGGATACCAGTCTTCAGGATATTGCTCGTCAGAAGGCGGTCGCGAAACGTAATGCTCAAGAAGCATCAAGCTCTCAACAGCCGAAATATCGAGATAGGGCATCGGAGAGACGGGTACTGTTCCAGCAACCAGACGCACCCATGCCCGAGAATCAGGCAAAGGAGAAGAGAAGGTTCGCTGAAGGGCCACCAACACCGCCTCGCCCCGCTTCCCCTCCCCCAAATCCTGGCGCCGATGACAGCAATGTAGGCAACAAGATGCTGAAGCTCATGGGCTGGACGACTGGCACTGGATTAGGGACCACTGGTGAAGGTCGGGTCGATCCAATGTGAGTGCAGTCTGTCTCCTCGTCCTCAAACGATCGGCTCTGAAGGCATTTTGAACAGTGAGACTGCGATGTACGCTCCCGGCGTTGGCCTTGGTGCTGGGAAAGCCAAAGAAATTGGCAAACACAGCGAGACTTATCTGAGCGCCGCTCAGCATTCGGTGCGTGCAGATCGACTGTTTGATATCTTTCTCATCCTGAGCGTTTGCTTCAGGCGCGCGAACGATATACCTCGACGTGAATATAATCATCCCTGGCTTCCGTAATATTTTTGTACTCGTATAGTAGTTTGATGTACTAAATATCAAATCAGTCCCATAATGTCCGTTGTGAATCTAGAGTGAAGCACAGAAAGACGCGAACAAGGCAGCGAACACCGCGACTGAGAGCTTGAGAGGGGTGGAGGCAACACCAGCGCCCTCAGCGTCCGCAGCATCATCGGAAGGAGTGGTGGTCTCGCCGTCAGTGTTGTTGTCGCCGTTGGCACCGTTGGCCGGGGCTCCGCCGGTCTCCTCGGCCTCGGGGGCAGAAAGAGTGGCAGAGTCGACGGAGCTGGTGGCAGCGGCAGAGACGGTGCTCTCGCCTTCTTCGACCTGGATGTAGTTGGCCTGGAAAGAACGGTCACAAACTGGTTCGCGGTAGCTCGACGGGACAAACGTACAGCCAAGAGGGTGAGTCCGGTTTCTTTGAGGTACTGGTTGAAGTTCCAGCCGTTGACGACCTCAGTCGGGGGAGCCGCGTCGGTGGGCGCAGTGAAGCCCTCTGGTTGAGTGAATACAAGGATCACGTAACTGGAAGAAACGCGCATTAGCTACGGTTGCTTCCTTCATCACGGAGTTAAAACAGTTTACCGGTGAGGGCCACTTCCGGCAGCAGGCCAAGGTCCGGCGTAGTTAGCAACAGTGTTGGCGGTCACGTTAGACAGCTGGCCGTCTAGAATTAAACATGTCAGAAAACTGCCTAAAAGGCCTAGGTGATGTTGTGCCAACCTTCAACCTTGGCGCCGTTGATGAGCCAGTGGCGAGTAACGCCCTGGGAGACGTCGAAGCCTGGGATGTCCGCGTCCACCATGGCGACAGTGTAGTCACCGTTCAGCTCCACGGTCGAGTTGACAGGAGTAAGAGTCAGAGTGGGCACAGGGTTGACCTCTGTGGGGTGGTATTAGCACGAGGCGTAATTTCAATCGTGCGGGGGAACGCTTACGCTCTTTGACAACGGCCTGGCCGGTGGTCATGTCACCAACACCTGAGCAACATATTTAGCAGAGTGGGAGAATGTATTAAGTATGATGATAACATACCGGCGTAGTTGATAGAGAGCAAAGCGGAGGGCTCGAATTCAGGGAGAAGGAAAGGGACGAGGGCAGCGCCAGAGAAGTGGGCCTTGATAGCCTCGATCTCAAGAGCGGTGTTGGCTTGTGCCTGGGCAAAAGCAGCAACGGCGAGGGTAATGAGTGACTGGTAGAGCATCTTAAAGACGTGAAAAAGAGTGTTAGGGGTGCGTAGACGGGGGTGATGAGAGAGAGAGAGAAGGAATTGAGCTCAGTACAGCCACTTCTCAAGATTAAGTGGGTGTGCTTCAGCGTCTAATCTAACCCTCCGCTTGCATTGACTGAGAGTCCGAGCAGATTACACGTTCTCCCTCTCAACTCGTTCTCCCAGCTTCTATACGCCAAACATACACTCGACGCTCCCACTCTGGCGACTTCGTTTGTCCTAAATGACCAGCATATTGGGGAAGAAGAAGTCTAAACAGAGAACTACCTCTATCTCCGACCGGTCTATACCCTACGACCAGCTTGCTCAACCTCCGCGATCACCTCTCCCAGTTGGCACTACATCGGGTGGTCTCTCCAACTATATCTCTGCCCCAATCACCAACCCGACGTTGACTTCGAATGGCACCGAGCTCAACATTTACACAATCTCTCGCACCAAGGCAGAGAGAGAGAAAGCATACGCAGAGGCGAGGAAGCCCGCATCTCCCTCTGTTTCAACGTTCAATGGCGACGCGCAATCGCTATACAGCGACTCTTCCGGAAAGCTTTCAAAGAAAGCAGGGCACCAACGCAGGAGCGAGGCCTCGACCAGTGGCTCCAACAACTACGCAGACTTTGGACATTACCCATCGTCCCCGTCTGCGCGGCCAATGTCGACACGCTCGGAAACAAACCGCTCATCCAAGTATGCGCCATCGTTTGTATCGGACTCCAACTCCCACCTCTCCCAGTTCTATCAGCAAGTGAGCGCAAAGTCGCATAACGAATTCCACTTTGAACGACCACGGAACGATGCCGATATCGAAGCTATGTTCGAGAACGTTATGCGAAACCGTGGAGATGTGGTGGGACTGTCCAAGCTTCCTCTCGATCAGAAGTGGCACATGGTTTACAATCATGAGCACATACGATGGAACGAAGAGAGGTCTAAGGAAGGACAGTCGCGGAGACAAGCGGAGACAGGCCATGCAGGGCTGACGGAGGGCACACCGGAGTGGTACATACAGCGCTTCATGAACAAGACCGTCACTCCGAAGCAGGCCAGCGATCTACAGATATCCCTCAGGAGCAAAGAGCTGAGGTACGTGTCGTCTCTAGTTTATGATTCATTGAGCTCATCATGGGCTATTTCACAGCTGGTTTCAGCACTTTATATCACTTCAAGGCACGTCTGTGCTGGGGCAGACCTTGATGCACATCAGCAGAAAAACACATCCCAGGTAAAGGACCTGATATCTCATACACATTGGCAGCTTTACTGAATGTGACTGGTTCAGGTCAAAGCTTGACATTGCGTTGGAGTACGAGACGGTGAAGACTATAAGATTGATTTTGAACAATCAGGTACATTCCAGTGCAGCATGTTCTCGTCTTCTGTGCTAATACTACTCAGAATGGAGCAATCGAGGCACTGTCGCACAATCTACTCGTCACCCAAGTAGCATCATCGCTCAACTCTTCGCACATACCTACGCGGAGGCTAGTTCTGGAAATTCTGTCTTTCCTGATATACTACAACGATGGTATCGCCTTCCAGCTAGTCATCACTGCCCTGGAGAACGTCAGCACTGCCAACGATGGACATGGTTATTATGACTACTGGTTTCGCTCACTGGAGCAGACGCTGTCAGGTCGAGGGAAAATGGGCAGCTTGGTGGGAGCGAGTGATGAAGTGAAGACCACAGGCGGCACTGACGTCTCTCTGAATGAATACGCCGTATGTCTTCTCTAGCATCTTTTGGGGGTTACCACGATACTCACGTCTTTTCTTCAGCTTAGCAATATGATCGTTATATCTGGGATCATCGAGCAAACCGAGGATTTTGACCTTCGGGTGCACCATCGCTCCCAGATGGAGTCTGCCGGATTGGATCGCATACTGGAACTCTTCCTGGACTTCGGTTTTCCAACACTGGATAAACTGGTTAGACAAGTACAGGAGATTTTCGCCGAGGATGAACGCAAACTACGAGAACGTTTGGACCAGGAGATTCTCAAGAGCCTCAGCGATCCTCAGGACGTTTTCAATGCCATCTGTGCTCGCACCCGGAACACGAAGGCGCAGAACTACTTCCTATCGATGATGCAGCACATGTTACTCATTCGAGAGGAGGGCCCCCCTATGGTTCACTATTACCAGCTCATCGATTCGCTTATAACGGATGTCGTCCTGGACAAAAAGCTAGCTGGCGCCGAACAACGGCTTGGCCAATCCGTTGACCGTATCATCGCCCAATTCAACGAAGTGGATCGAACACAGGCACTCACAGATGAGGCTTCAGAAGCCCGGTCGATCGCGATGCAGTTGAAGCTGGAGAAGGAAGCGCTGGAGGACGAAGTGGCGCAGGGTCAAGATGGACTTGTCGGCCGACTGAAGCGAGAACTCGAGCAGTCAGAGGAGAAGTTGACGAAGTCCCGAGATATGACCGCCAGATTACAGAGCAAGGTGGAGGCCCAGAAAGCGGGTTACGAGGAGCGGATAACGCAGCTGGAGTACCAGATCATGGAGCTGTTCCGTATGTTGAAAGAGGTCGGCCACGGAGTCGACCACATTCTTGACGCAGGCTCCTCCGCTATGGATCGTAAAAGTCTTGTTGCAGCTCTTGAGAAGCAGATGCAGCGCAATAAAACCATCAGCATCTTGGAAGGCAGAGACTCCATTCGAGGAAAGGGAGGAAAGGTAGGAAAGGGAGGAAAGGAGAAAAAGACGGGGCTTGAAGCTCAAGAGGATGAAAGTTCCAGCAGTGATGATGACGACGAAGTTACGCCACGGAAGGTTCCCAAGAAGAGCAAGAAGCCAGGAAAGCACTCACAGACTTTCGATGCGGGTCCCGAATCATCTACAAGTCGATCTTCCCAGTTTATGGACGCTGACGAGAACGATGTGGAGGAACAGATGCAACTGCAGCTCGCTGCAGGCGCTAAAGCGGTACGTGCCCTCGCTTTGTCAAAGTTTTGTTTACCAAATGCGCGGCTCTAGTATGCCCCAAGGAATGGCTCCGTTTCCTCCACCTCACGAAGCATGAAAAACTCCCCGCGTCGCACCGAGCGACCTCTCCTGAACGGCAGTTTCAAAGGGGGCTCCACGTTGGCATCACATACTGAAGAAGGCATCGACGGCAGCGATACCAGCCGATCGTCTTCGCCCAGTTATGACGGCGCCAGTGGGATCTCTGGACATAGTACCAATCCCACCTCTATCGGTTCAGTCTCCTCAGAACTGAAGGGATCGCGAACACCTGTTCCTGGCTCATTCGCTGACCAGCTGAGCCAGCGCATTGCTGGAAAAGCGAAGGGCGCTTCGACCACTAACCAGAGCGATAACAGTGGTGGAACTTCGCTTCTCGAGCAGGAGGATATGTCATCCGTCTCAGCTCCTCCACCTCCTCCTCCACCGCCACCACCACCTCCGCCTCCGCCGCCTCCGCCGCCTCCTCCAGGATCCGGTGGCGCAGGCTCTTTCCCCCCGCCCCCTCCGCCTCCACCCCCGCCCCCGCCTCCAGGGGCAAGGGGCCTCATACCAACTTCAATGGGCTCAACGCCGCCGCCACCACCGCCACCGCCTCCCCCCTCCGGTTCTACAGTACCCCGCACTCCTGCGCGCGCAGGGGCATCCCCGTCCAATCTGCTGGGATCAAACTTGCATCCGGCCCTTGCAGCGCGTAAAGATCTTCCGATAACGCCCAGTATTAAAATGAAACAACTTCAATGGGACAAGGTGCCGCAGCAGCAAGTTGGCAACACTCTATGGAGCGTCGAGCAGCCGAGTAAAGACCACGAAATGCTCACAAAGCTACAAATTGATGGTGTGTGGCGGCAAATGGAGGACGACTTCAAGGCGAAGCAATTGGTCGTGAACCTGATGGGTAAATAAATCTTCGCTCCCCCATGACTACAGTCCCTAATTTGCGGTCAACAACAGCAAAACAGAAGCGGGCAGAACTGCGAAGTGTACTAGACCCCGTCACGAAGAAGAACGTCGGTGTGTATACTTTAGTGCATCCGTGTCTGTTTCACATGTGCTCATAACGAGCCTCGTCTTGCAGAAATCCTTATACAGAAGGTTAAGAGACTTCAACCGGAGGAGATAGCCTGGAAGATCGAGCATTTCGATCAAGACCTATGCACGCAGACTTTCTTGAGAGAGTTGCAGGGTATGCTACCTAACCCCGAGCAAGTCGGAAAACTCAATGTCTATCGTAACTCTGGTCCGGAGGAACTTGCAGGCCTGCACCCGGCGGATCGACTGATGGTCAAGCTGATTCAAATCGATCGACTTGGACCGCGTATAAAGGGCATGCTCTACAAATCGCGGTTCGATGAGTCGTACTCTTCACTAGATGATGTGAGTGCAGTATCACGGGAGTTCGTTGTCCATAAAAACTCATGCTGCCATCAGGATGCTCGCAAACTGACAGAAGCTGGGAAATCTCTGCTCGAAGCTACTGCATTCAAGGAGTTGCTGAACGTGAGCACATAGATTGTTCCCAAAGAACGGAACCACGGGATTGTACTAACTGCCGGATAGCTCATCTTGCTAGTTGGTAATTACATGAACGGTACTGGTATCAAGGGTGGTGCATTTGGCTTCCGAGTCAGCAGCATAAACAAGGTGGGCTTCCCTGGTTGATCGAGCAAAAATGTGCGGCCCTGACAATCAGTTTCTCGTGCGCAGCTGGTCGACACTAAATCAGTGAATAACACAACGCTTCTACACTTCCTCGAACGCACGACCCACAAACATTTCCCGGAGATCGAGATGTTTTTGGAAGAGCTGGCAAAGCCTGCTGAAGCCTATCGAGGTTCGCTCCATCCTGAATTTGCACGCACCATGGGGCTAACTTACTTCAAGTCAACCTACAGGAGAGTCGCAAGTCTCTCGCTGAACTTCGCGAAGGACTTCAGTCCATCCACAAAGAACTGGAGGACCACCACATAAACCCGGAAGCCAAGTACAGCTCATTGATGTGGAGCTTCTACAAAAAGGCCAAGGGTCGTGTTGCCGATCTTGTGGATGACCTCAATCAGGCAGATTCCATCTTCTCTGAAGTCGTGGCACATTACGGGGAAGATGATAAGAACATGTCTTCCTCAGAGTTCTATGGGATCTTCAAGACGTTCGTGACTTCGTATCAGGTCCGTCCTAATATTCGCCTTCGCTCGATGACGACCTCATATTTCTGTACAGAACTGCAAAGCTTATAACGAAGCTCTTGTACAGGAGCAGTTGGCGGTAGAAAAACGCAAGCAGGCGGCTGAAGAGTTCAGAGCCAATCGTCAGAAGGCTGTGGAAACATCTGCGGAGGATTCTGCAGTTTTGGACAACCTTTTAGAGCGACTACGTAACGGAGAGAATGTAGGGCGACGGGCACGACGAGCACGGCCCCCACCGCCTAACGACAATGCCAGCGCTATACCGGCCATTGCTGAGCTTCAGGACGATCAAGAGCCGGAAGGAAGCAACGACGCGGCGGATATTGCGCGTGTTATGCTGGCTCGTTTGCAGGCAGACGGCTTCGCCGTTGATATGCCGTCAACCCCAACATTGCCAAGCAGGAGACCTAGAAGACTCAAGGCTGATGTTTCTGACGATGATATGTCCCAGTTCTTATCTTAGATACCCCGTTTCTCTCACTCTGTAGATGTTACCCCGTTCCTTTGATATCCCACGACTTCTGGACACCTTAGCATTGCTTACATACCGATGTATCCGCCCTCAGCACTTTCCGATTGTATTACCACCACACTTGTATACATTCTAGTGCATAATTTATCTGGAACCAGTGACTGGCCTTCTCAGCCATGAACACTGGAGTATCACCATGGCAAGTATGTATCATATTTTCGCCTAGGATGGAGCGTCGAGATGCATCGCCGCGTGTTTTTTGGATGTGTACTCTACAATGGGTGTGTTTGCATGTTTCTCAGTATTTCCAACCGAATCCAGTCTCCCACTCCATGCTGGTTTTGCTGCTGAAGCGACCACAAAACAGCCATCCTAGGGATCATCGCGCGCATTAGCTTCGAGTCGCCGAGCTCCATGACACATCTCCAACTGTGCTCCGCGCAAATTCCCCAAGCCCTTTCGGATGATGGTTGAGCAATTGGTTGATAAACGTTGAGTGCCGTATACGGCCTGGGTGAACTGCGTTCAGCAAGATGCTCCAATGCTTCTTTGCCACCCTGAATCGTGACTTCGTATTGCGGGAAAGCAGAGACCAGCTCACTTAGTAAGTCACCAAAGTGTGACCTACAGCTGGGAACCAGGAGCAAGAGCTGCAGGAGTGAAGATGGAAGCAAGGGGAAAACACTGAGTGGGGCTAGAGAAGTGGCAGCATGTCAGTAAACAATCTCCAAGTATGGTAAACAACCTTCCACTGACCGCCCGCTAACAGTAGTCTCATTGTGTTGGAGATACGTTGGCTCCCGCCGTTTCGTGCAACGGGAATGAGAACGTCTAGGCGTGTAGTGAGTACAAGATTGTCCAGGATCCTAAGCCATGCTATCGCCTCTCCAGCTCGCAGATCGTTAGCGACCTGCAGTTCGATCCAGGATAGTATAGAAGACTTCTTGAGTAAATCTGCGGAGGCACGAGGACAGCATGTGATGTTGGCAAGACACTGTAAAGCGCGATCAGACGCGAGCAGGGAGAACCACAGACGTCGTCGTGGGACTAACCTCTAGTATACACTTGCGTGTGTTCGAGTCATTGGACGAAGCTTGGAACAGGCTTGCAAGAAGATCCCATACATGTCTTTTTTTCAGGATGTCCCATTCCTGAGAGCCAACCATGCCCGTAGTCAGGAACCGTAACATCCAGACTCGCTCCTGCTTCCAGTGCTCAGCGCTGCTGTATAGCATGCCAAAGAACATGGGAATATCCTGTATGTCAAGTTCAGGCCGTTGTAGCAAGAACTTTGCCGTGATGGGATACACAAAATTGGAAGGAAGAAAAATCGCGCGAAGGGAATGGAAACACAGCAGAGTTGTGTATGATGGTAGGCGTGGCGGTACCGACGCATCAGAAGGAATCTGGTCACGAAGAAGATCCAGTAAGTGTATGACGTGTGGTTGTTCTTGCATGTCAGCCGTCTAAGGAAGAAATTAGATGATCTCAGACCATAGAAGAGAAACCATGAGCTCACTAGCAATAGGCTATACAGTCCACTAAGGGCAGACAAGGACAGCTCCCTCATACCCACATCCCTCGAAGAAAGGCAGCGTATGACAAGCCCCACTACATTGGTCCGGAATAGTTCTACCCAAGTAAGCGCGCTTTTGGGAGGACAGTCCGCAATCATCTGGCAGAAAAGGAGTAAGCAGAATAGGGGATCGACACCTCGACCATCAATCGATTTCTCCGTGTTCAATGAAACATCCTCCATTTTTCTGTGAATCGGGAAGTCCAACGATGCACGGAGAACTAGAGTTACGTCCAAGGAGCAGAGAGCTTGCAACGACGTAGCACCAGCTCCCACAGCCGTAGCTGGCCACTGTGTCAGCAGCGAGCCCACGGATGATTTGCGATGTATCTCGAATAACTTGAAGATGGCGAGCAATTTCTGATCACATGCAGAAAGTGTCCCGTGGTAGATCGCAACTAACGGTTGAAGGTGACTGGGCTGTGATGTATTCCAGGGATGCTGAATGAATAATCCGTGTAGGATGCTGACGACCGGAATTCGTGTCACTGAAAGAGGCTGGCAAACTAGTGAAAACTGAGGATGCTGAAGGAGACTCTGGATATGTCGATTGACGGCCACCGGCTGTAGGCGTGCGTCAGCATCTGATACAGTGTAGAGTCTCATTCCGAGCTGCAGAGAACTGACCTTCAGGGTGCCTGCTGTTAAGAGACTGGCGCACAAATTAATGATGGCTGGCTCCTGCAAAGCGTGTTGGACAGCAGCAGTGAGTAAAGGATCCAGCAGATAGGCTTCTGCCTTGGCACAGCTTGCCAGCGACGCTGGAAGAACAGGAGTGAGCTATTATAGAAAGATATAGTAGAACGCGGCAAACATAGAATATTGACAGCGTTCTTCCCCTCAGAATCCCACGTCTCCCCAGAAATATACCTGACAAGCCACCTCATCCCAGCTGCAAGTGCTTCGTGCAGCAATTCATCAGCGAGAGCCAACTCAGGCACTAGTGGTTGCAGCTGCATGCATACATCAGCTCCTGATGAAACCGAGGACGCCGAGGTGGCATGCTGTAAATGCTGCTTAACGAGCTCACAGAGCTTGACGAGATTTTCTCGCGGCATCACGCGAGCGATGGCGATAATGGCAGCCACCGCGTCCCGACGAAGCTGAGTGTTATCTGCAGATGCAGTGATACCAATAAGTATCGGCGGCACGGCCGACAGAAAGACTTTGGACTCGCTGTCCAATGTCCTTCCCGAAACACGCGCTTGCTCGGCGATGGCTCGTGAGATCCTTGTGAGGGCGACGGGAGGCAAGTGTTGATGCCACGAACCTGGACGCCACGCCTCTAGGTCGTCGATCTTGAGAGAGCCCGTGAGTAAGGAGGCACAAGCGGCACAGATACGCGTCTCTGTCCACTCATCGGCGTCGCCCAGCAGTACGGAAATCATCATAGACGAGTCCTTCGGTCCTAAGCTGATAGCCAAATCGAATCGCTGCTCGCTGTCCTTAATGAAGTCACTGAACGCAGCGACCAATGGAGTAACTGTGATACGACCGTCCGTGAGTGGTAGAACTGCGTTGGCGGCCAGCTTGAGCAACACATTGTCCAGAGTTCGTACACAGGGCTTGGAGGTTGGAAGGGAGTTCACGATGCGTCGTAGAGAGTAGAGGGTAGATTTTCTGCTGGCCAAAGCTGTAATAACCGTGCAATCACGACTAGAGTCAAGCGTGTCAACCACTGAAGAGATCAGTGGCATTGAGCTTTCCAGTGACGCTTGGCCCTGCCGATTGGCGAAAGCGCATACGTCGTCCAACAGTTTGAGTAGGGCAGCCTTGTTAAACCATTGAATCCAAATGAGACCCGCGCACTGTTACTTCATTAGTCGACACAAAAGGCGTTCACAAAATCTCAGACGACTTACCGAGAAAGGCGCTGAGTCTTTTGACTGGGATTGCAAGTACGCAGCGATGCGATTGGTCCATACCTCAGTGATTCCGGCGACTAGGTTTTGGTCCGACGAGAAGGGTGCGCTTCCCAGGATTGACGTTATCACTTGATTGGTGACTATGAATTGGTGTTCATTAATCGGTATAACGTGTGGAAATTGAGAAAAACTTACCCTCACACACTTGTGGGCTGAGATGCTCGGAAAGGAATAGTTCTCTCAGTCGTGACTCGCCATTGAAGATGGTAGACTTGATAGTAGCAAGATCCTCGGCCTGTAGACGATCTGCGCTGCGCAAGAGAATGTGCTCAAGAACATTGAGGCCATCGACGGTGGACGACTCGGTTGGGCTTAATGGCAATGAGAGAGACACGATTCGAATGGCCCGCAAGGTGTACGTAAGAGGTGGGTTGCAGGGTGATGTGAAAGACTTCTCGATCATGGTTCGCGCCAAGGTTTGGCTATCCAGCGAGTCCACAGATTCACGAGCCATCGTGCGCCTTTCCCGTAGCCACTGCGTGTACTCGTAAACAAAAGTAAATCTGTGGGCGAGTTTGGGTGTCAGTAACGCGAAAGAACGCTCTGTGCTTTCTAACCTATTGGCATCGTCATCAGAACTGTCCTCAACAGGGGTCATCGTACGATTCTCCTGTGAGCGAGAGGCTTGGTGCAGCACTTGGAGTGTTGCCTGTACACGTCGAAGCTGTTGATCGGCGATTTCAATATCTGTGCGTTGGGATGCCTTTAACAGGCCCCGCACAGTGTTGGCGGAATCTTCGAGTAGGAGGAGTCCGTTGGCATCGGTGAACCCAATTAGGCCTACCAACAGACGCCCCAATAGTCTACAGACCGCGACCGTGGAAGGAGAATCAAGAGTGTACGTTGCTCCAGGCCGAAGCTTGTGCGACAGCTGCTCCATCACTGTAGCCAGCAGAGGACTGAAAGGAACGGCGGTCGTCGAGGCGGAAGACGGTGGTGCCGTCGTATGGGTGAGCGTGCGGTGCATCTCTTCCAGGTACCGGTAGGGGGTCTTCAAACATCTTTGTATGCAATCTTCAAAGAACGAGACGAGGTGCTCCACAGAGTCGTCGCTATCGCTGTGAGTCGCCTGGAATGCTTCTAGCCAAATGGCCACTTCACTATTATCACGGACGCCGGAAGATAGATTGAAGAGGGCGCTGTCCGCAAACAGCTTCATCAACAAGGACTCGGAAGCATGACGAAGGGAGAGAGACGGGGATGCGCAGAGGATCTTCAAAAGAGTATGGATATATGATTTGTTTGAACCACCTTCAAAAGACCGTAAGAGGATGAACAAGCGCGCCGAAAAGAAGGTGGAGGATACACACTAGGTTTTCCAGACCATGACCAGCCTTCGCGGCTCTGATCCAGGATTCTTAGTGTGTGTAAGGTCTTGAGTACAGAGAGCCCATCTCTGCTTGAAACCGTGTCGGTCCCAAAAAGAAGCTTCCCGGGATCCAGATTAGAGTCTCTTAGTGACTCTGGTAAGCAGGCATGGTAGAGCCAGGTAATACGCTGTGACATCTCTCCAAGCAGAGAGTTCCGCGTAAGACTGCCGACTGTGGCCCCATCCGCATGCTGCAAGCGTTGGTTCGTATCATCGCTAGAGAGCTCTCTGGCGAACGCTACTATAACGCTAAAATCTGGAAGGCGTTTCCGAAGCTCCTGCCGGAGTTCATGCGCTCGCAACGTCCATTGTCCAGTCTCTTCAGTCGTCGAGGAGTCTCGTTCCTCCAGCGTGGTTGATATCCTGCCAAATTCTTCTAACGTAGTGTGAAGTTTGCTGAGGCATTTGATCAAGATTATAGCAGTGCAATGTTGGACCAATCTGCTGGCTGTGGAGGAGTTGGATGGAGTCGGTGATGCTAGCCCCTTCGTAAAAGAGGGTTTTGTAAGTGGCGTTGGGATTATGTTCGCTACGATGGTTGGCAGTGGGGGAGGCGCTGGGTTGTAGTATGGCTTGTGGGTGAAGCTAGATGGGTCCGAGATGGATGAAGATAGCAGGAAGCTGCGAGTGGGAATAGGGAGGGAGATAACGTTTCCGACGAAACTGATGTTGGCAATCCAACGTGAGGACAATCGAGGATTGAGCGTGAGACCGGCCGATGACCAATAACCAGCAACGAGCTCTGGGCATGATTCGAAGACTTTGAGGGCAAGTTCCTGCTGCCTCGTATCCTCGCCAACCTTCAAGGTTTTTAGAACGTTGGCAAGTATTTTGTTGTATACCCCTTTCTTCGTCACATCCCCTTCATCTACTGCATCTTGGTCGCCACTAGTTGAGGCTTCTTCTGCACGAGGGTACCATCCCTTGTCCTGAAAACAGATGCCTTGGCCGGGTCGAGTCATTACGGCAAGCAGGAAATGGTGAGCCAAATCGGCTGGCACATGATCACCCTGCTCGCTCACGTCCTCCGGCTCATTGCGCACATAGACCTTGAGGATCTGGAAGTATATACGTTAGCAAAGACACACAGAAAGAAAGCGAGCGGCTCGTACGTGTGCGATGGTGACTTCCGCGAATATCGATATCTTCGCGTTACGGGCTACACGCACGTCGGAAAGTATGTGCTCCCAACAGGATTCCAAGATGAGCTTGATAACGCTGTATGGGTCATCTCCGAGACCCTTCCAGATGGCCAAAAACACATTTCGGTGGGTCGTTAAAAAGGTCGTCTTCAGCGTGGAGCTCGTTCCTGACGTTATGAAGGATAGGATGTACATCAAGGTCAGAGTACGTATGTCTGGCCTGTGGAGGGGGTCCTGTAAGCCTGACGGCTTCCTTCGAAGGCTGAGCAGCTTGTGGAACACCTTCAGATCCCAGTGGAAGGCTTCAAGCAAGGTAACTTTCTCCTTTCCGCCAGAAAAAGTAGAGATTGCGTTCAGCAAACGAAGAGAGTGTAGGGTTGCGTCCGAGCTGAGGTTTCCTGCTAAGGCAGAGTTGATCTTGCGCATCCATGAGGGGGATAGCAGAGTTTTTATGATGGGGAGCCCATGTTGATGATTTGTGTAATGGGCGTTGAGGAGAGTCAAGACACTGCACAGGAGCGAGGGTAATAGGGAATGAAGGCCAGAGTGCCGCTGGGTTACGGAGCTCCATATATCGAATAATCGTTGGAGGCCAGACTCGACCGATACCCACTCGCAGAGTAGTAACAGACGGCTGTCTTTTGGAGAGACGATCTCATCCGTATTGACATGAAATTGGCTGCGAAGAGCAGTGATCACTAGACACAAGTTAATAGAGCAGTAAACTTTTGATCAACGTTTCTTCGCACCGTTCACCGAATTGGTGTCGTTGTCAGCGCTCCTTAAGCTAGCCTGTATCTGACCAGCACTGGTGAACAACTTCTTTTTCGCGTCGTCGTCCAATTTGACGCGTTTTACAGGCCGTGCTGAGCCCATGCTGAGTTTGAGCGAAACTCTTGAAATGACAGTCCGCGAGTCCGACGGCGGAAGGAGCTGATGATGGGTTGGTTACCTAAGCAAGTTCCCTTTCCCTATGGCTTCCTCGACCACCGCTTCGCAGGAGCAGCTTAAAGCCAATAAAGTACCTCTCGGCTACAGAGACCAGTGTTCAGCGTATGCACTATCTTTCTGGATAAACTTGGTCTCACAATGCTCGTAGGCTCTTGATACCGCTCAATATCTGTCGGAGGGAAAGCAACTGGCTGCCTTGGGAGTGTGAAGACGAAAAGCATGTATACGAGAAGTGAGTGCTGCGTGTCTATATCTGGTTCGCGTGGCTTATAGCTCCCTCCAAGGTGTCAATACGATGAGTACGCGAGCTGACTTGATGACCAAATATGCGCTAACACTGCAACCCAGCTACTTGCGCCGGATGAAAGTCCTTTCGAAGCAGAGGCGCGCGGCAATGGAGGAACAGTCGTAGACGGCTCTGGCAGTTTTACACCTTATTGATCCACCTCTTTGCAATGTTACTAGACGATTTCCCACCTACATCACCGCATGCAGCTCCAAACGAGCTCTCTTCTGCACATGCGTTGGACCAGTGATGTCGTGAAGCCTCGAGAACAATTGACTTTGACGGATGCATTCGATTAAGGGATTAGTAACGAGCGTAAGGCATAGTCCTGCAGTCGGGTATAGTGTTTATAAAGTCCAAGAGTCCAAGAGAAGTGCGATAGAAAGTGAACTGGGAAACAGATCTTCAAGTCAAGAACAATGCAATACAGGCATGAGGTCTCGTCTAATAACGTTCCGAAGACGGAGGATAACCGCGTCCACCGTAACCGCCTTTCTGGTAGAGTTGCTGGCCACTAACACCCCCAACCAGACTAGCTGGCGCCGCGTGGTAGTTGCTTGCGCTATCCTCCTCATTGTAATCACTGGGCGCCGAACCAGCAAGTAGAGGATCCTTCACTTCCCACACGGCTGCCTTCGAACCGACCGAGAACTCAAGATCCTCTCGCTGTTTGGGAGAACGTTATCAGCTAGCACACAGCATGAGGAGAAAGAACGCACAGTGATACTGTCCCAGTACTTGTACACCATCATGACACTCAGCAGCATGCACAGTGTAAAGAAGAACAGACCATCGATGTAGTGTTTGATGGCGTCGCATATGGTCACGCTGAAGGCGAACAGCAGAACCTGGGCAACGGTGAAAAAGGCAGCTCCGAAGATGATGTCTCCAATGGGCCATCTGTCATCCAGCGTTCTGAACACCAGCAGTAACTGGGAGACCACGTAGATAGCAACGCAAATCAGCGGCCACAGGATGTACATGATCCACAGGGCGAAGGGGTTGGTGTGTTTGAAGGTCGCGATGTCTTTGAAAGTAGCGAGGGCGATGAAGAATGTCAGAGCCCAGATGACGAGACAGGAAATGCGCAGAAGCTAAACATGTTGTGAGTGGGTGAGACATATGAGTGAGCCAATTTACAAATTACGCACCCAAAGGGAAAGAGGCGTCCCGTCTTCAGCGAACTGGAACCCAACAAACCCATTGATGAGGAGACAGCAGTATGCTGCTGCTACTAGCCCAGCATAGACCGCGGCAAAGTACTGAGAGAAATGAGCCAGAGTGGAGAAAAGATGCGGCCAAGTCTTACCGGATAGCTAACATTCGCCGTTGGAATGATACCGGTGTCGAGAAACAATGCTAGCAACTCTATGACCAGGTACAGCCAGAAGAATGTGACGATTTCCTTTCGGCCTGTAACAGTATTTCGATTAGAACAGTGTGGCAACAAGAGGAACGCCGGTTGAAACTGACCAACTGCCGTGTATTTGCTTCGTATGTGCAGAATCATAATCACGGTCATGATGATAGCCACAATGTGGACAAATGCCGTTGCTGAGAGATAGGATAGTCAGCAAAAAAAGTGGAGGTAAAGTGCAGGGGTAAAGGAGCAGACACAAGGCTCTGGGGCCTATGACGCACTGGCACAACGCCGCACTCACAAGGCTGGAAAATAAGAGTGCCGCCAACGTCGACATTCCTACTATAGCAGATAGGCTCGACTCCTTGGTCCGATTCCACCAATGGACAGATCACCAGGGCTGCGGTTTCACAGATCTTCTGGAAAGAGCCGAACTCGACCATGATGGGCGAATATCGGGGGCTTCGTAATGACGAGGTGGCAGATAGTGAGGCTGCCTAGCGGTTGCTCCCAAAGCACGATCGGGAATGTTGATGTGGCGGATTCTCGTCCACCGGGAATGCCGTACTCGAGGACGTTTGGAGGAACGTGGGGGAGTGAGGAGGAGGGCGTGACAGCTTGGTGACAGCCGATTCGGATGAGCAAAGTCACAAGTCACGCCAAGGCCTTTAAGTCTAAGCTGGCGTGCGTGTAGTGGAGTCATATTGTTTGACTCGGCCATTCCGTACACTGGCAAGATGGCCGAGCGGTCTAAGGCGCCGGATTTAAGTTCAGGCATTCGAGCAATGCTCTTAGCTGATTCCCGGTGGGGCAATCCCGCGCGAGTTCGAACCTCGCTCTTGTCAAATTCGTAGCGTACTGATGAATTCCTGCTTTTTGTCAGTTTCAACAAGGCTTTTGTTACAGACATACCTACTATTACCAGCATATAGGCTGCGTAGACGGTAGAATATACATTATAATACATAGATCAGCGACTATACAGTACATGCATTTACCGAGTACAGTGTGTAGAGGCAACCAAGATTTGGACCTGGCATGAAACACATGTACATATCGCATCATGCGCCTATTCTTGATGTTGACGGAGTGCATGCACATGCGCGCCGTGAAGACCGCCGCGACAACGCTTCTAAAGCTTTCATCTCTTTACGGTGGGCAACCTCGTCGCCATCTTGTGACAGCGCGATATCAAAGCACCTCACAGAAATCTACGCGTGCACATTCTGACAAAGACGACATGGCTAAGAATCTAAGAGTCACTTTTCTCGGCAGCTCTTCTGGCGGCGGACCATCGGAGTCGCGCAATTGCTCCAGTCTTGTCGCAGATGTGCTATGCGACGGAACACTCTGGAGTGAGTCTGCATGTACCTTATGAGCGTGTTGGACTTCTCACGCGTGGACTGGCTGGGACTCAGTGGTGGACGCCGGAGAGGGCACGCTAAGACAGTTCTCCCTGCAACCTCAAGGACGCTACCAGCTACGCGTTAACAACGTGAAGAAGATATTCGTAACCCACATGCATGGTCCGTTACTCAAGCCAACTCGTCTCGCGATTTTGAAGAAATGACATTGCTAGAATAGCTGATCATACCTTGGGTATCATTACTATCCTGCGAAACCTGCTTTTGCCGCCTCCTCAAGACCTGAATAGCGGAGGCTCTTCCGACTTTCTCTCGCGTCGGCCTGTGATTATTCGCTTTTTTTATCTCAGCGTATTCTTGCCGTGCAGCGATCTTATTTCATAATTCATCCACAGGCTAAAATCGAGCTATACGGCCCAGCTGGGTTACGGTCTTTTGTACGGACGATTTTGAAGATGACCCATACCAAGACCGCAGACAGATACGTTGTGCACGAACTTCTCACCTCTCAGGACACTGTGACACCATGCGACCCTCCCGAGCTTCGTCACGACAGCGAAAACGTCGGGAAGGACATCGTTTGCGACAGCGATGGCTTCTGGAGATCCTTCACCAGTGCTCCCGGAAAATTTAGCGAAGTCGAAGTGGATGCCGCACCAATCATGCATCGAGGTGTACCATGACCTTCCTCACATGTGTATCCACGGTGGCTCATCTCGTCCCCCAGATCCATGTTTGGGATATGTTATTCGTGAGGTTTCCGCACCTCGGCGGAAATTGGTGCTGTTGGGAGATACGAGTGATCCATCACCAATCTCTCCTTTAGCCGTTTCTCCGTCGCTGTTAGTTCATGAAGCAACAGACGCATATATCCCGACCAGTGTAGATTCGAAAGCGAAACGCAGTGCTGAAGTCGTCAAAGCAAAAGCGTTGTCCAGAGGACACTCAACTCCTGTCATGGCCGGAGAGTTCGCACGAAGCATTGGGGCCCGCAGGCTAGTTCTCAATCACATTGGAGGACGGTGAGTCGAAATTATTGAAAATATCCTTTGTTCGACCCTGAACTTGTAATCTAGATTCCCAGCCCCGCGGTATCAGAACGGTCGAGACATAAGGAGCGCGGTGATGCGGGAGATCGAGCGGCAGGCTTCAGAAGCATGGGGGTTGGGTCAGGCTCGCGCCGCCTGGGATTACATGCAGGTTTCTATACCTCCAGAGGAGCACGACTTCTCAACTATCCCAAACTCGTAGTAGCTCTGAAGACCGCGTTCTCCATCCGACTGTCCTTACTCAGTCGTGTTTCGGTGAATGTCCGTTCTTGCAGATATGCTTGCAGAGAATGAATTTGTGGGGTTGACGCCAACGGAGAACCACCCCTCAGCTCCGGAATGCACAGAAACAACCTGGTGATGGGAATAGCATAAGCGCAGACACGGACTGTGGGTTCCAGAGGCTGCATTATCTTGTACAAACAAATGCTTCACAGGCGTCGACGCCCTTGAGTAGTCCTTAGTCCGAGATGGGAAGTTCACGATGTGGGATGGGTTAATTCACCAAACTTCTCGCCTTCAAGGTCAATACTATGACTACTTCGCCCATCTAAAAACAGGTAGACAACTATTCCATATTAACTGGTAGTTTCTGCTGCACCGCACGATGAAGCGCAGATCGACGTCGGACGGCAACAACTGCCACGAATGTACCGAGTAATCTGCAAAGCCAGACATCCCGAGACATAGCGTTCATGCTGAATACGATTGAAGATGGCACATATGGAAGCATTAAGTTGGACTGTCCCAAAATTCTCGCTTGAGAATTCAGGTCGATGGAGCTCCGTCGAAGCCAAGTCGATGTTGGTTAAGACAGCTTGATCGAAGTCAGTGATTACAATGATCAAGGAACACACATGACTTAAGACCTCCGCTTTTCTTCTGCTCCTTACCTGGATTACTGCCTTCTTCTGCACTCCTCTTCGTCAACTCTAATCAACAATACCGAATGTCAACCAACGGCCCAATAAACGGTGTGAAAATCTCTCGTCAGTCCCACCTTCCTCCGACTACTCTCCTTCCCCACTCCCCACCCGCGTCACCATCGGCGATCCTCTTTCCCTTTGCCCCGAACGCTTTCTAACATTCACATCAGCTATAGATGATCCACAAAAGGTCGTCAAGGTAGTCGCTACCGATGGGAAATCCGACAATACCTCCGAAATCGCGTACAGCAACTCCAAGGTCATCGGCAATGGTTCCTTCGGTGTTGTTTTCCAAGCAAAGCTGCTTGATGTCTCTAAGGAGAAGGAGGACATAGCTATCAAGAAGGTTCTGCAGGACAAACGGTTCAAGGTACGTACGCAATTACACTACTGGCCTAGTGGCTGTCTTTTCTAAGTCTCTCAACATCGGCCTCCAGAATCGAGAGCTGCAAATCATGCGATTGGTGGGCCACCCGAACGTTGTTGATCTGCGTGCATTCTTCTATTCCAACGGCGAAAAGGTATGCCACTTCGAGGGCTTTGGTCATCATTCCCCACGAAGCTTACTTACGTTGTTTTTTCTACAGAAAGACGAAGTCTATCTCAACCTTGTCCTCGAATATGTACCCGAAACTGTGTACCGAGCCAGTCGCCACTACGCCAAACTCAAGCAACCTATGCCCATGCTTCAAATCAAACTCTACATGTATCAACTCCTTCGATCCCTGGCCTACATTCATTCGGTCGGCATATGCCACCGAGATATCAAACCGCAAAACCTTCTCTTGAACCCAGCTACCGGTGTCCTCAAGCTTTGTGACTTTGGTTCAGCGAAGATTCTGGTGGCAGGGGAGCCGAATGTCAGCTATATCTGCTCAAGGTATTACAGAGCTCCTGAGCTCATCTTTGGCGCTACAAATTACACAACCAACATCGGTCAGCGTTCATCTACCCTAATAGGGACTATGCATCTAATACCGTTGTTACCACAGATATCTGGTCGACTGGATGTGTGATGGCGGAGCTTATGCTGGGACAGCCCCTATTCCCAGGGGAGAGTGGCATTGATCAGCTGGTGGAGATCATCAAGGTGCTGGGTACGCCAACAAGGGAACAAATCAAGACCATGAATCCCAACTACATGGAGCACAAGTTCCCTCAGATCAAGCCTCACCCATTCTCCAAGGTAGGTTCTGGGCTCTTGACGTGTCTTCTGCAAATAACTTACGTCGATGTCTGCTGACAGGTCTTCCGACCTCGCACGGCTCCAGAGGCCATCGATCTCGTCGCCAAGCTATTGGAGTACAACCCGGGGTCCCGGTTGAGCGCAGTGGAGGCCATGGTACATCCGTTCTTTGACGAGCTTCGCGTACAAGGCGCTAGAATGCCCAACGGCAAGGACTTCCCTCTTCTCTTTGATTTCACACGAGAAGGTTTGCGTCTTGATTCTTCTCGCTGTGATCAAACGACTGATAAATGTACCTTCAGAGCTCTCCGTTAGACCTGACCTCATCCGCAAATTGGTGCCTCCACACACAGAACCTGAGCTAGCCTCTCGATCGATCGTGCTGGACTCTTTCGTACCCATACCGCTGGAGCAGATGAGGATCTCGCTGGATTAGTTCCGGAGCTCGCGCAGTTCATGGGTTGCGTGTTGTGTATATCTGGACATTGAGAAGTTGAGGGACGGCGTTTGCGAGCGCGATGTATGTGATTTTGTGCCTTTCTGTGCTCTGGTGCGACGAGCGTATCATCCATTCTCTTTTTGCGTATTATTTTTCTCTGTTGTTTTCTGACGCCCGAAACATGATGTCGATATAGTGTACAAGAAATGCATGGGAAGTTGTAAGAATGTACTTACCACCATCCTGTAGCCAACCGGAGGTGTCGCCCGGTATTGCGTGAGTTGATGTAGTGAGTGAGTGACCGAAGTTTGACGGAGCTTGTATTCAAATGGCGCAATCATGAGGACGAGTGGTCAGTCAAAAGTTGCATCTCACCTCAATGTCGAGCAACTTCCTTCGCCCTGCTTCGACCATGTTACCCCCTTCTTCCTCCTCATCATACGCCTGCGATACCCTGCCCGCCGCGAAACGTCTAAATGCTCAGTCTTCCGCCATGAGACCCGATGACAAGGCCCGAGCACCGCTCAGATCACAGTTTCCAGCCTCCAGCTCGGCATCCTCCTTGATACCTCCTGTACCCTTGCACAAGCAGCATCCAGCTAGGAAACTATGTCCGAGGCATCTTCGAATGGCAGACGAGGGCACGAATATTAAGCTGCAACAGGTGAGCTGACCGCGTAGCTATCGCCATGTCTGCATGACACTAAATGCATTGCTTTGATCTAGTCACTCGACGCCCTTCCTATGGAGGAGAGGGAAGCCGTCAACGCAATCTGGTCCAATTTCTCGTATTCCTCGCACACGAGAAGGGCTCTCATCCTGCACGGCCTACTCACAATGTGCTGCTTCTCTCAGCTGTCATTACTCAGCGAGCAGCTGGCCCATCTCATTCGCCTTGACCCCTTCTCCGCCCTCCCCCTCGAGGTATCCCTCAAGATCCTTGGCTATCTGGACGCCATGTCCCTGTGTCGAGCTGCTCAGGTCAGCCGCCTATGGAAAAGGCTAGCCGATGATGATGCTCTGTGGAGAGGCATTTGCGAGCAGCATATCGGTCAGAAGTGTAGGAAGTGCGGGTGGAGCCTCCCAGTGCTGGAGGCGAAGCGGTCGTATCGTGGTTCCCCTGCTCCTACTCTCAACCCAATGCAGCCTTCGACATCCAAACGCCCTCCGGAAGACATCAGTCCCCAACCGAGAGCTCAGAAGCGGCAGAAGACTGATGGCTTGCTCCGCCCCCCTGTTCTAGAACGACAACAGTCCGATACCCCAACATTCGCCAAGCATGTTCACCCATACAATATCCAAATCACAGAACCACCGGCTTCTAGCGCTGCCTCCCTCCTCACACAGCCCATTCCTTCCGATCTTCCTCTCACACGACCGTGGAAGTCGGTTTATTCCGAACGTTTGACCGTCGAACGCAACTGGCGCAGAGGCCGATGTGCTGTGCGAACATTCAAAGGCCACACGGACGGCGTCATGTGCCTGCAGTATAATGACTCTCTCCCTACCCCCTCATTCCCGGTCCTCATTAGTGGATCGTATGATCGCACAGTCCGGGTGTGGAACATGGAAACTGGGAAAGAGCTCCACTGCTTGAAAGGTCACACTCGAGCGGTCAGGGCCCTGCAGTTCGACAACTGCAAACTCATCACTGGGAGCATGGACCACACCATTCGTGTATGGGATTGGAGACGAGGAACCTGCATACGCACTCTTCATGGACATTCTGAGGGTGTCGTATGCCTCAACTTCGACTCCACTGTTCTTGCCAGCGGCGGTGTCGATACCACCATCCGCATCTGGAATTTGAAGACAGGCGGGGCGTTCACTTTGCGAGGCCACGATGACTGGGTGAACGCTGTCCAGTTATGGGACTCTCGCCCAGCCAACAGCACCGGACCAGTCGATTCGGCCTTGGACTTTGCCGATTCGTCATGTCAAGGGATAGGTGTGGACCCTGGGAAGATGCTCTTCTCTGCGTCCGACGATGGGACAATCCGACTATGGGATCTCAATCTCAGGACTTGTGTGCGCCAGTTTGTGGGCCACATGGGGCAGGTGCAGAGCATGCGTGTCGTTCTTGCAGACTGCGACGTGGAAGAGAGCGAGCCGACTTCCAGTTCCACCGACGAGGACCTTTCGGACATCAATACGCTCAGCCCCAAGGCCGTTTCACGGGCTCTATCGTCGTCATCGTCGCAGGATTCCTCGCTCTCCCCTCCTCGTCAATCTTCATCGTACGAACGTGGAATCTCCCCCTCCACGAGCGAGAGCGGCTCCGGTGACTTCCAACGAAGAAGGAAGCAGCGCACCCCGGTGCTAATTTCTGGCAGTCTCGACAACACCGTGAAGGTTTGGAATATAGAAAGCGGCAAGAACGAACAGACACTGTTTGGTCACATCGAAGGTGTCTGGGCTGTGGGAGCCGACAAGACGCGCCTCGTCAGTGGCAGTCATGACCGCACTATCAAGGTATGTTTTTTTTTCCCCTTCGCCTTTTTCCAAACCGATGGTCTAAACTTTATGATCTAGGTGTGGAGTCGGGAAGACGGCAGCTGTGTCACCACCCTAATAGGGCACCGTGCTGCCGTGACGTCTTTGGTGCTCGGGGAAGATAAACTGGTTTCCGGCAGTGACGATGGGGATGTACGAATTTGGGACTTCAGCAAAGAAGTCAAAGTCTGAGTAGTGTTTTAGCTTGTTGTATTTTAGCGTATTCCCATCCTTAATTGTATCCTACGAGATTCTCATCGGGAGCGAGCGCAGAGCACGCAGATAGAGCGCAGAGGTTTCGACGACCTCCAAGGAACTGGTTTTTGTCGTCGCGGTACATAGTCTTGCCGCGCAAGCATCCCTTCTTCCTTCATGTGTTCTTGAGTGATGAGTAAACATCACTGAGGCTGTTGCACAATACCAAGTTACAATAGTTTGTTATCGACGTCGTTACATACTAGTAGTAGTAGTTCCACTTCAAATACTCAAGCGAAACTCGCCTGCAAATCAGCTTCCTCAGCTATGATGGTCGTCTTGATGCTGCCTTTCAGAGAAGCGTTCGATACTTCCAACGATATAGCCTTGCCCTGGCGCACGACTCTGACTGTTCCAGCGACTGCGTCTCCCTGTCCCGTCGGAATAGGTGCTATGAGGTCCGCACCGTCATCAATCTCATACATCTGTAGTTCCAAGTCCGCTGCGAAATCGTAATCCGGCTTTCCTACGTTGGACGGCCCCAAGGGAAGGACGGAGCCCTGCCTCACCCATACTGGAATCTCATCCAAAGGGACTTGCTCCTTGATCCACTTCGGACCGGTGACTAAGCGCGAAGGGTCGAAGAAGGAGGTCCAGCGGCCAGAAGGCAGATAGTACTCCGACTCCTGCCCTAGAGGCTCAAAGACCGGAGCCACGAGTAGAGAAGGACCAAGCATATACTGCCTGTCCAGGAAGTGAGCGGTCCGGTCTTCGGGGAACTCCAAGAACATGGCTCTTTGCATCGGATGACCCTGCGCATTAGCTTGGATAGCCTGGGCAGTACACTGAGTGAGTTGGTAGATAGATGAATGCCATGGGTGGACAAACCAGGTTGTAGAGATAGGGCATCAGGCGGTGCTTGGCGTCCAACCATTTGGCCATGTTGTTCGCTGCGTCTTCGCCATAATTCCACGGTACACGATAGGAGGACGAGCCATGCAGACCTGAGGGAAGCGTCGACGTGAGGGTTACATGGTTGAACTCAAAAGAGCAAGCACGGACGCGAGTGAGAAGAGAATATGCCAAAGGCCACCCATCGCTGATAAACCTCTGCAGGTGGATGTCCCTGAGCCGACCATCAGTATGAGAATGAAAAGGGAAGCAATTACTCTGGGCTCACCTCGAAGCCTCCAATGTCGTGTGCAGCATAAGCAAACTGATTGGAACATCATTATCCGGTTTGCTCTTTGGTATAAAAGCACACATACACCAGAAGATGTGAGGGACAGCGCGCCACGAATCGCCTCATTCATGGCTTCAAACGTGGATTCACAGTCACCACCCCAGTGCTGTGGGCTACGTGAGAGGGGAAACTGGTAGGTTCAATGGGGAATGCCGTACGACTGGGAATCTAGAAGGATTGTCAGTCGAGCTTCGTCGCCATCGAGCAATCAGCTTCTCGCACCTTTGACCACCCGCTGCCGAAGATCGAGCAAACAAGCAAGCTTGACCCTTTCCGAGTCGTTTCTCCAGAAGCTTGTAAACAAGCTCGTTGTACAACACAGAGTAAGAGTTGTGCATCCTCATGGGATCGGAGCTATCGTGATACACGACATTCTCATGCGGTATCCGTTCGCCAAAGTCGGTCTGATTATGAGTAAGTGATTAGGCACCTCGAAAGGGCACATCTGATGCTAGAACCGCGTACCTTGAAGCAGTCGACGCCGATGTCAATCAAAGCAGATAGCTTTCCCAGATACCAATCGCAAGCGGCAGAGTTAGTGATGTCCACGATAGCCATCCCCGGCTGCCAGAAGTCCCATTGCCAAGTTTTGCCGTTGGTGCGTTTGATAAAGTAACCACCCTTCACGCCCTCGTCGAAGATCGGAGAGAGTTGAGAGATATAAGGGTTGACTGGGTTTCCACGTCAGATAAGGCGAGAGCACCATTGGGAGCACACGTACTCCAGACACAAACGTTGACATTGAAGTTAGACTTAATCTGCCTCAGGTATTCCTCTGGATTCGGGAAATTCTCGGGGTCGAAAGTGAAGGAGCACCTTCAGAGGGGCTGTGATAAGCCCTGGATATAACACATGAGCGTCTCTACACGTACCATTCGTATTGCTTCATCCAGAAACAGTCGAAATGCATGGTTCTAACGTTGCATTTTCGGTCCTTCATGCCTTGGAGGAACGAAGACACGGTGGTGCTGGAGTAGTCGGTCAAGAAGGAAGTGGATAACCACAAGCCAAATGTCCACGTCGGCAGAAGACTGAAGATGAGTCTACAATGAGAGATGGCAAAGAAAAGGCAGTGGAGAAACGCACGCAGGGCGGCCAGTGACGCGTGTGTATCTTTCCAAGATCTGGGGAAGCACGTTTTGAGACGTTGAGGTCATATTGAACTGGGTCAGGTAGCGTACCTGCAATGGAGTGTCCCCGTAGATGAGGAAGTACTCCAAGTTCGAGTCGGCCACACTGACTCCGACCCGGCTAACTTTTTCGCTGCCGACTTCAACTTCCACCTCGCCAGGATGGTTGATGAAGACGCCGTAACCTCGATTCGTGATGTAGAAAGGAACACATTTATACGCCTGGTCACTGGAAGTGCCGCCATCTAGAAACTTGATGAGCAATATGTTTGAAAGGACGCGAACCAAACGCACCTTGGTTCCACACCTTTATCGACTGCCCTGGGGTACCACGAAATTCAGGAATGTCACTACTCCGGGAAATATGTTGTACGCACCGTTCTTGACGAATGCCCCGAACTGTTCGCCAAAGCCATATACCAGTTCCCCCGGAGCAAGATTGAGTTCCGAGTGCAGATACCTGATGGTATCGGCTTTCTTGGCAGGAACAGGATTGGAAGCTGGATCCAAAGCGAGGCAGGAGCTATTGGACGCGGAGTTCATCGTCCAGCGGGAGGGAATATCAAATAGAGCCTGGTGCTTCTCTCCAGCCCAAGTAAGAGCGCGATCTTTGGACTTGAAAACGATCGTATAAGGGTTAGAGGTTATTTCGGCAGTAAGTCCTGTAGGAACGTCGTCAAACAGAGTGTGGAAGAGGGAAGACATGTAAGATTACCACCACTGGAGAGGGTCAAAGTGTCCCCATTTTGACCAAGATTGGCGTCCTTGATTGGTTCAGCGTCCGGGAACAGAGGGATATTGGGATAGGGCGACTCGGACTTGAAGTGCTCGATCCGTACTCCAATCACGCCCTGTGTAGGGGAATGGACACGAACACTAAAGACGGGACCTTGGTGTGTATCAAGAGCTGAGTCGCCTTCGGACGTCGTTACACGTACCTTGTAGAGTGTCTCCTCGATGGCGGACAGGACGAGTGGACACCTGGAGATCATAGCCATCGTTCTCCTGTTTGCTCTGCACTACCTGCAGGCCGTAGTGTGGGCGAACACCATTCTTCAGAATCCAGAAGCCATCATTGAAGCGCATGACAGAGGGATTTCAGGACTGTATCACTGTGGTCTTGGGAGGGAGGCTTGGTCCTCCAGATAAAAGTCTGAGCTATTTATCGCATAGCTGCATCACGAGCATGGAGAGATAGAAGGCCAAAACACGGGCCGTTGGTCATAAGATGAAGAGACGATGATCAGTTCTCTTGTGTTCTCCGATAAAAATCCGAGGTGAATTTGAGGAGGCGTACACATGTAGTACATATGACAGGAACCAAGCAGTTCGGGGATGCGGAGGGCAAGCGGAGGGTACGGTGTCTGTTAGATGCGAATTGCAAGCAGGCTATGAGATGAACTCGGAACACCGGACCGGTTGCAGGACTCTTTTCTTCAACTCCCACATCACCCCAGGGATAAAAGCAGCCATGCATCTCATGTACACCATGGACGAGCAAGGAAACAGGGTTTACACCCTCAAGGTAGGTATCATCTTCTTCTCTTTGTTTTCTTTGGCTCATCATACCACTACCCAGAAAACGACAGATGCAGGTCGCATCACAAAGTCCGCTCATCCAGGTGCCGCCGATCCTTGTGCTTCCCAGTCGACATCACACCTAACTTGACACAATCTCTTAGCTAGGTTCTCCCCCGATGACAAGTTCTCCAAGCATCGCTATGTTCTCAAGAAGCGATACAACGTCCTCTTGACCCAACTTCCTGCAAAACCCATGTGAAGCATTGGCCACCCGCCACCAAAAGCTTCTTCGCTGAAGCGTCACGACCGACGTTTAGCATTGGATGTATCCCTGTCGATCTCCTCAGCCATGCGCGGTAGTGCAAGAGGTCGGGATGATAGCAGATCACAGCTGGACGGCTACGCACAGGTTGATGTAGAATCCATGCCACTCATGGACGGCAGCTGTCTTCTTGTAATATCATTGGCTGTATATCATATGGACCGAATTGTGCGCATAGGTCGATAGGCCGTATACACCTTTGTTCTTGAGCCCGTTACACTGTGGGACGTTCGATGCGACTTCACTGATGTTGATTCGCTATCCGGTGACCCAGGTCTACTCGCAGGGGTTGTGAAGGAAATTACCATCGAAGAGGATATGCACCTCAGCCAGAAGCTCGATTAGCCGAGTGCCAATTTCCGAGCGCAGCGTACCGCAGCTCACCCCCGACTCACCCAGACGGCACCAGACCTCATCCAACCCTTCTATTTTTGGCTCGACGCTCTCATGACGTCGATTCCAGGTCTAATTGCCTCATAAAAACCGCGAAGCCTGTCTCCCTCCCTACCCATCTCCCACTTCCCAAACCACGACAATCTTTTTCCACGATGGCTCTCTCAAAGGTATCGATCCAATCTATATTGCATACGGCTGTCCACCTAACTGAGGTATTTCGCAGCATGTCAACCCAGATGTTCTGCTCCAACAATCCAAGGTGTGTCTGGATTCAGTCAACTGAGCGGCATGAGGTAACGTCCTTGCGTTTGCAGGAGAAGAAAACGCACTTCAGATCCTTAACGAAGAGCCATCCGAATGAAGTCCATCAGAGCTATGGCGCGAGGTATGGACGCGAGCCTATCCCCAAATACCATATGCCCAGCAAGGTGCGCGCGTTTCTCCTCTTCATCGGACAGCGTTGACCAGCGAGACTCACAGGGCATCAGTACGTATAGTCACTTGCCGGCTCAGGTAACTTCTAATCTTTACTTGTGCTAGGCGAGCAAGCAGCATATCAACTCATTCACGACGAACTTGTCCTCGATGGAGAACCGACTCTCAATCTGGCGTCGTTTGTCGGGACCTGGATGCCCGAACCTGCAAAACAGCTGATGATGGAGAATATCTCGAAGAATCTCGTGGATCAGGACGAGTACCCCCAGACGCGTGAGTTCGCTGTGCAAATAGCAGTGGTCAATGCCGTCTCCTGATTATACTTTCCAGAGCTCTTGCACACGCGCTGTAAGTTTATAAATTAGCGTGCCGTTTGCTCATGAAGCTCATATATGCAGGCATATCGATGCTGGCTTCGCTGTGGCATGCCCCTTCGAGTAAGAACGCCATGGGAACTGCAACGACCGGCTCCTCTGAGGCTATACAGTTGGGAGGGCTTGCTATGAAGCGTATCTGGCAGGAAAAGCGTAAGGCGGCGGGCAAGAGCATTCATGAACCCGGGTATGTGACGCGTTGTCTCGTCTCTGTCAACAGTCCTGACAATACTTTTTCTCCTCCAGTCCAAATATCGTCATGGGTGCCAATGCTCAAGTGGCGCTGGAGAAGTTCGCTCGTTATTTTGACGTGGAGTGCCGTCTTGTACCAATCTCGGTCGAAAGCAACTACTGCTTGGACCCTAAGAGGGCAATGCAGTATGTCGACGAGAATACCATCGGCGTCTTTGTTATTCTTGGGAGTGAGTGATGTTTCTGTCACCCACCCCAATTATCGCTCATTCAGGCTGCTGTGTCAGGTACATACACGGGCCACTATGAGCCTGTCAAAGAAATGGCCGATCTTCTCGACGAATACGAGGCGAAGACCGGATATTCTGTACCCATCCATGGTTAGTAGTGGTTTGTTGGCATGTCGTTTTGAGATCTGATTGAGTCGCATCGTTTTCGCAGTGGACGCAGCGTCGGGAGGGTTTGTTGCCCCGTTTGTGACACCGAAGCTCGTCTGGGACTTCAGGATTCCTCGCGTTGTCTCAATCAACACTTCGTAAGCATCTTCCGCCATCTTCTATGCATCTCGAAACTTACGCCTTCCTTAGCGGCCATAAATTTGGTAAGCGCCGTTTTGAAAGGTACTCGCGATCACTCTACTCACTAATTCTGGGATGGCGTTAGGCCTTGCATACGTGAGCTTCCTATTCTTTTGGTCGCTGGGTCCCAAATCTCATGCTTTCCTAGGTTGGCGTAGGATGGGTCATATTTCGCGACAAAGCCCATCTACCTAAGGATCTGATATTCGAACTTCATTATCTGGGATCCGTCGAGTTCTCTTTCTCGGTGGGTAACCTTTGCTTTGGGGATATCCGACGGGACTGATACTCGCGCGCCCAGTTAAACTTCTCTCGACCTGCGCATCCAATCATCGCCCAGTACTACAACCTCATCCAGCTCGGTTTTGAGGGCTATAGGGCTGTCGGGCTGGATGATCTGAGCAACGCCCGTCTTTTATCCCGCGCGCTAGAGAATAGCGGGTACTTCACTGTCTTGTCCGACATCCACCGTGTGGTAGGCGGAAGAGGCGTAGCCGCCATCTCTCACGCGGTCGGTCTACGGGAAGATGACATCGAGGTACGTTGAATACGAGCAATTGAGCATGCTATCGAGGATACTCAATCTTTTTGTTCTCAGTCCTACATTCCTGGCCTTCCAGTCGTCTCTTTCCGTTTCACAGATCAGTTCAAGCAGAAGTATCCCGAGCTTCAGCAGAAGTGGATTCAGACTCTGCTACGCACCAAGGGCTGGTACGTTTTCGAAGCGCGTCTCGCCGTTCAGAACTTGCTCGTCGCTGACAGCCCTCCTTGCGGTAGGATTGTTCCTAACTACGAGCTAGCGCCGGACCTTGAAACTGTCCAGATTCTACGCGTAGTCGTTCGCGAGACTATGACTGGACCATTGATCGACAGGCTCGTTGCAGACATTGTAAGCTCAAGCATCGTTATTTTCTAGCGCATTATCTCTGACGTGGGTATCTCTGAAGATCGACGTTACCGAAGAACTTATCACACAGGACTCTCCGATGCATGCTCTGAGCACGCTTAGTAGCGGCAAAAAGTCGAAGAGCGGGGAGCATCAAGAAGGTAACATGCATGAGATGGAAGCGTCGAAGCCCTCCGGAACTTGGGCAAAGCCTTGTTGATCGATCGGCGTGGAGAAGTACTGAGTAACCGTACGATATGCAAAAGTTGGGACTGTGAATTGCTGTGTATGCTCGTACCATGTATCATCAACTCTTTTGAAAGCGTTCTGGACAATGTGCGTTGCACTATGGACGAGAGCACCGAAATTTCCGACTGCTCAGTAGACTATAACCAAGTTCAATGGTCAAGAAATCGAGCGAAGGCCGTTTTTTGGAGGCAACAAAGGGCGCGTTGCGACTCTTGCGTGCTGAGGAGGGTGGCAGTTGCAAGGCAGAGTATACGGAGGCAGATCTCGACGAATCCTCTCTGGAGAGGATTCATCGAGGTTGAATTAACTAGAACTGGGTAAGAACATTACTTGCAGCGTGAGATAGTCTACGTATACATCTCTTTCACTTGAGCTCATCCATCCACGAACCTAGGGAACCCTGAGAACGACTTTGGATTAGACTAACACCAACAGCAGGTGAGCTACGCCAACATCCACACTCCGCTCGTAGCTAGCTTGCCATGTGTGATGGCTTTTGTCTTAATCAAACTTGTCCGGAAGCCGGAGGCAAGGGGGTACCGGTAACGGCAGCAGCAGCGACAGAGGCGGCAGCGGCGGCTTCCTGAGGCTTCATGGCAGGGAAGAGCAAGACCTCCTTGATGTCTACGGATGCTTCAGCACCTCGGCAGTAAGACGGGAAGAATAGAACATACTGGTAGAGTTGGTCAAGAACATGACAAGCCTATCGACACCTATGCCCCAGCCACCGGTGGGAGGTAGCCCATGTTCAAGTCTAGAGCAAAGTGATGGACTGAGATTCTGGACAGATGGAACAGGCAGGATTGCGTTGAACGCGACTCACGCATCAACAAAGGTCTCATCGATGCCTTGAGCCTCGTCATCACCTTGATCCTTCTGCCTAGTCTGCTCCTCAAAGCGCAGTCGCTGCTCGAAGGGATCATTCAACTCGGTGTAGGCGTTACAGATCTCCTTCCCACACAAGAAGGCCTCGAAACGCTCGCAGAGACCGGGGCGAGATCGATGCCATTTGGCGAGAGGAGACATGACCTGTGGGTGGCCGACTGACAAATACAATTCAGCGAAGGTCAAAACCCAAGCCATGGCGCACTCACCGATGAACGCAGGAGAGATGCAAAGTGGTTCGATATATTCCCCAACCAGCTAAAATCCGGGTCAGATCTCGACGTCTTTAGAGTTCATCATTCGACGCTGAACTCACCTTGTCAAGCATACGTGCATTGGTGCGTGGTTCGCTACATTCCACGTTATGCTGAAAGGACAAACTCAGTGATGACACACCTGCAATACGTAGGTGGACTCACCTTCGTGCAAAGCTCGCGCAGGAATTTGTTGGTCTCGTCGGTGTGAAGCTGATCACCGGGGGGGAACTTGACCGCGAGTTTCTCCTCCAAAGTCTCGATCATGTCGTACCTCTTCCATGGTCTCTGGAAATCGAGCTCAATGGCATCTTCGTTGGTGTCCTTCTTGCCGTCGGGGTTGAACATGAGCTTCGTAGAGCCACCGGTAAGCATCTTGACGATACCCTCAACCAGCACCTCGGTCATCTCCATAATGTCATACATGTCGGCGTAAGCCATGTAAAACTCGCAAATAGTAAACTCCGGGTTGTGGGTCATGTCGATGCCCTCGTTACGGAACACTCGGCCAATCTCGTAAACACGGTCAAGGCCACCAACAACAAGTTGCTTGAGGTAGAGCTCGGGAGCGATACGCAGGTATAAGTCCAGGTTCAGGTCGTTGTGGTGAGTGATGAATGGCTTTGCAGTAGCCCCTCCGGCCAACATGCTTGTGATGGGAGTCTCGACCTCCAAGAAGCCTTGCATGTCAAAGAAATGCCGGATATAGTGAATGATCTTGGAACGGGTGACAAAGATGGAGCGGGTGGAAGGAGAGAGGATGAGGTCGAGATAACGCTTGCGATACCGGGTTTCCTGATCCTTCAGACCGAAGTGGCTTGAGGGAAGTTGGTGGAGGTTGGGAGCGAGAAGTTGCATGGATGATGGAGCGATGCTGAGCTCTCCTTTTTGGGTGCGAGATGGCGTTCCGGTCACACCAACGATATCACCACGGCGGAAGATATCATGCAAAGTGACGAAGCCTTCGTTGTCGTCCGCATCTCTAAGATGTTCATTAGTTAACGTTTGTAAAAGGTTGACCGGACCGACGCACTGGAGTGAGGCCATAATCTGAACTTTCTGGCCTTCGGAATGAAGGTCATAGAACCTAAGCTTGGAGCTGCTTGCCCGGATATTGTGGATACGGCCAGCGAGGCTGACTTGCTCCCCTTGAGCTCTTTCTCCAGGCTTGATGACGCCCTCTTCGCCATACTTGCTAATGTAGTTGGACAACGAGGAGGTGACATGGAACTTGTGAGGGTACGGGTTGGGGGACTGGGTCTCCTTGAGCTGCAAGATTTGGCGAGAGCGGATCTCAAAGTATTGCTAGAAGATGTGATATTGTCAATGCCGCGTACGGTGAGTACGATGAAGAACGCGCACATTGGGGTTCAACTGCTCGCCCAACGCGTCACCTGGACTGGTCTTGGTCTTGGTAGGGGCAGGTGGTGGGGGCTTGTTGGCCTTTGCGGTCTCCTTAGCCCTCTGCTTGGTGCGCCGCTTGAGCTCCCTGCAGATAAAACCAGATCAACGGTGGGTGATAACAAGGAGGAGGTGTGAGTACGAACTGCTTGGATATCATTTCTCCCGAGACGGGATCCTTGTGCAGAGCAGCATTTGATCCATCGACTTCATTGGGGTTGGGCGTATGGGATTGGGCGTCGGAAGACATGTGGGGAGCGAGTGAGCGTAATCTAAGCGGTGTTCTGCAGCCAGCGGCCCTCAAGTATCCCAGTAGCATAAAAGTTGACTCGATCCTCCGGTCCGCTTCTTCCCGTGACTGATCAGATAACATTACGCGCGCAACCAGTTAGTTTTACATATTCAGAAGCTGGACGCTCCCTTGTTACATGGCACTTTCGTTTTACTATAAGTACAAATTTTGTAACCACACTAGTCGCCATGAGATTGGAACTCTGCCCGAGAAACGATGGATCAGCGGTAATACGTATTATGTGTACACATGCTTGTGACTTCAACTATACCTAGGAAGACATGTAAAGCATAAGCGAGTACAAGAACAGGTATGTCGGGATTGGGTATACATCTGACGCATGGTGACGAAATTCACAGACGGATCAACTACTGGCCATGGTTCTAGCAGCAGTCCTCCGGTCCATTCCCTTGAACGCCGAGTCTCGTACTTCGCGCATGAAGGCAGCAGACATTGATCTGGACGTCATGCGTATCGTTTCTCCTGGGTTTCGTGGGTCTCGCATGTACACGACACGCTCCTTCCCATCCGTGCTGCGACTGTTTGGGTCGCCAATAGTCATGTGGCCATCGACAGGTTCCTCATCTTCGTCATAAGCCGATACTGTTGGCTCAGACGAGACGATCCCATCGCTAACATCGTCTGGATCTTGGGATTGCTGATGCGACGCTGCTTCGGAGTCGATTTCGGCTTTGCAACGTGGCTTATGCCGCCTCCAGTCCTGTATCAGCAAACAATACGTGATTGGTAACGTAAAGGCAAGCTAACAATCGGGAATACATGCACGCTTTCGGCACTCCTTGCTGCAGTAAGAAGGTTTGGCCAAAAGTGCACATAGACCTGCGCATCGCGAAAGTGCCGATTTCCTTGTAGCCTCGACACCACATCCCTGCGCAGCGCACACATAAGCGAGCGCATTAACCGCGACTTCCGCGTGCCTCTTCTGCTTTTTGCCTTCGAGCCCCGTGACCCTAATATCACATACCTCCCAAAGATCGGTGAGTACTTCGAAACTTCCGAGCGCAGACTCGTCGTCATCTGCCAGCATTTCTTCTGAAGGTTCGATCTCGGCAAGGGCGTCGGTGACGCTTGGATCAGGGTCAGCTCCTGGTCGACAATGGACTTTGTGTCGCCTCCAGTCCTGTATCATACGAGTTCAACGTGAATAAATCCAAGATCATACACGCAGGAGACGACTCACGCTTCTCTGACACTCCTTGCTGCAATAATGAGGCTCCCACAGATGCGTGAGCCTCTCAAACCGCGTCACATCGTGTTCCGGATAATTGACATTATCCGCGTTTCTTCGGAACCCTAGATTCTGCACGCGGTGCCCAATGAGGAACGCAGTGTGGTTGAACCCGAGCTCGCAGGCTTTGTCGGCGCGGTAGAGTGAGTCGATGTTCATCGTTGCGGTCTCCTTGTTGAGGCAAAGCTCGTTGTGCATGTGGACGAGGCAGGAGTAAGCTCGGGCGCGGATAGAGTGCGAGACGTCTGGGATGCCACAGGGAGCGGTTGGGTCGATGATGCCGGTCCAGAGCATGGCGGCGGCTTCCATGTTTTGGGGAACGGTGCAGCCTGTGTATAATCTAAGCGCTGGTGAGACCTAGCAGAGAGTGCTAGTGGATGTGGGTACAGCGTTCCTCAGACCGGCTTCCATACTGTCGGCGGCGTTCCCAGCAAACGCGGAAATTTGGACCTCCTTGGGGTTCCTCGACTGGATGCGAGCAGTACACTCGGCCATGAATTTGGGCACGTCGACTGTGGTGGTTCCCTTGTTTGCTTTGGGTGGATCGACGCATTTAGCACGGAGTACGGCGTATTGCATGAACTTGGGCTCGGAAACGTCGTCAGGGTTCATGCAGCTTCGCTTGGAAGTGGGCATAGTGGTGGAGGCCGCGATGGGTGCTGAAGAGAGGTTGCATTGATTTGAATCAATTGACAACGCCCCCGAAGGTAGGGTGGGAATTCAGCATCGCTACATTGGCTGGTTGCGCTGCTTTGCAAGATTTAGCATCCATGCTCGAGAGTGTCACACTGTGTAAATGACGGTTGTTGCAATGTAAATCAAGGAATATACAGGTTATTATTCAACACCGGCGCAAGAAGTCAAGGCGAAATTTGCTATTATACCACGCAGAACTGCGAATGGCCGTGTACCATGACCTGAGGCTCAGACGGTGGGCCAAAACCCCTCTTCAAGCTCTAATACCGCCAGGAAAACAAGCATCGCAGCGACCTCCACCTCCTACAATGATAGTGGCATGGTGTTTGCGCTTCGAAGTTTGGTGGAGGGTGGGAGTCAAGTGTTGAAGAGTTCATGCATTCACGACGTTTACTTTAGCCTCAATCGTGGGAATGGAACAATATCCCGCTCGTCTGCTTCTCCTCGCGACTTCCAGAGAGCCGCTAGACACCGTCTTTGAAGCTAGCCCCATGCTATTTGGTACGTCCTCGCTGGGGACAATGCGTGGGTTCATCGAAAGGAGCGGCCTCGGCGAAATGTTGGAGAGAGAGCGCCGCGTCTGATCCATGTGATGGATGTGTGCGGTGTCACGCGAACGCGTTCCTCTACCTCCTCTCATGTCGACCCCCGAAGAGGAGCAGCAGTCCAAGAAAAGGGCACACGAAGACGAAGCCCCCGATGTCCCAATGCAAGATGACGAAGACGACGACGACGACGATGTTGGCCCCATGCCCATGCCCGACAGCAATGGCGCAGCGAGTCGGAAGAAGCGGAAAGGTGCGATTATGCCAGCCCACTCTCTGCGCACATCGCAATCTTATAGAACTTCACAAACGCAGTTCTACCCCACGAGAAGCTATTCCTCGAGCACCTGCCGAGTGCAGATCGGTACTACAAGAGCTTCATGCACCGAGACGCTGTGAACTTCACCGTGATGACCAAGTGAGCCCGATTTTCGGAGTACGCGAACATTTCCCACATCCTGGTGCACGCGTATCCTTCATTCCTTGTAGAGCAACGCTGAACCTCTTGCTCAGGACCGACTTTCTGATCACCACGTCCATCGATGGTCATGTCAAGTTGTGGAAGAAGCAGGAGAGCGGAATCGAGTTTGTGAAGCACTACCGCGCCCATCTTACCCCGGTCACCGCTGTTTCCGCAAGTGCCGACGGTCAGCTCTTCGCGTCAGTTTCGGAAGATGGGACAGCGAAGGTCTTTGACGTCGTGAACTTCGGTACTGCTCTGTCGACACGCTCTTCGGTGTCCAGCTCGCTGACATTTGCATTTCAGACATGATCAACATCCTCAAACTTGGCTTCGTCCCACATTCGTGCTGTTGGGTTCATAAGAAAGGCCAGGCGCAGGCTTTGCTAGCTGTGTACGCGACCTCTCAGTCTGTACTGGTTGTCTAACTCACCAATGTCTACAGTTCCGACTCGACCTCTGGCACCATCCGAATATACGATGGAAGAGGGGAGGGTACTCCGTTAGAAACCGTGGACAAAGTTCATCGATTCCCCGTTCATGTTATGACGGTGGGTGATTCTACGGCGTTCCTTCTGTGATGCATGCTCATCCAGATTATTTCAATAGTTCAGCGACCGCTACGACGTTGTGATTTCCGCCGATGAGGGTGGGTTCCTCGAGTACTGGCAGCCAAAGGATCTGTTCGAGCTACCCAAGAACGTTCCGGGGCTGTGGTCGTACAAGACCTCGACAGATCTGTACGAGTTCAAGAAGGTGCGAGCAGCCACCGTCCATCTTCATCAGCACCAAGCCAGCTCACTCTACCCTCCAGTCGAAATCCACGCCCACATGCATAACACTCTCCCCAAACTCGCACGCCTTCGTTACCTTCTCCTTACCCGATCGACAAGTGCGGATATTCTCCTTCCTGTCTGGGAAGTTGACGAAGAAGTACGACGAGTCGTTATCTGCCATCCAAGAGATGCAGCAAGCAGGTACGGCCGTGTACAAGGTGGACGACATGGAGTTTGGTCGTAGACTTGCTGTCGAGCGTGAGCTCGAGGTTCCTCCTGCCGAGGGCGGGAAGATCATGGGAAAGTGGATCAATGCCGTATGGGACGAGAGCGGGGAGTTCGTGATATACCCATCGCTGCTGGGGATTAAAGGTGCCTGTTGACTTTGTTTTTCTCTGTATGCTGATGCTGATACTTTGAACAGTGGTGAATGCTACTACGAATCGGGTAGTGAGACTTTATGGCAAGGATGAGGTCGTCCGATTCTTGAACCTTGCTCTCTATCAAGGGGCTCCCTCGAAGAAGGGGAAGTCCACCCTGGTATGTCGCTGCATGCTCGGTTGTACCGGCTAGGCTCATGGAGTTTCCAGGCTATGGTGGCTTCTTCGAACCCGTTGTTAGCCGAGAAGGGAGTGCGAGACCCAACTCTATTTTGTACTGGGTATAAGCGCCAGCGCTTCTACCTGTTCACGCGACTAGGGCCTGAGTGAGCGTCTCTCTTTTTTCGGCCGACCTCTGCTGAGAACCATTGCGCCTTTCTAGAGACAGCAAATCCGAAGACAGGGACGTCTTCAACGAGAAACCAACGCGCGAGGAACAATCCCTCGCCACCGGCTCCCACACCAATCAACTCACCAAACAACCGCATCTTGCCACCGCCGCCACCATCCACACCACCCTCGGTGACATCCACATCCGGCTCTTCCCTGAGCAAGCTCCAAAAGCCGTGGAGAACTTTGTTGGGCACTCTCGGAGCTCGTACTTCGAGGGCGTCATCTTCCATCGGGTTATCGCCAAGTTTATGCTCCAGACAGGTGACCCGCTTGGGGACGGGACCGGAGGAACTTCGATTTGGGGTCATGAGTTTGAGGATGAGTTCTCGGACGAGTTGAAGCACGACCGGTGCGTTTTCTCTCGGTCTATGGTCACGGTTAGGCTTTCAACTGAATCCTTTGGTTTGTGTTTTCAGGCCGTACACAGTCAGCATGGCGAACGCCGGACCGGGTACCAACGGATCGCAGTTCTTCATCACCACCACCGCGACACCATGGTTGGACAAGAAACATACAATCTTTGGACGGGTGACGAGTGGATTGGAGGTCGTCCATGCTATCGAGAATGTGAGGACTAATAAGACGGATAAGCCGTTTGAGGATATCAAGATTATCAATGTGGATGTAGAGGCCTGACTTGGCACTAATCTCTTGGGAATCTAAAAGGCTTTACACCACTTCAGCTTGATTGAACTATCTTGAGGATGCTGATTGATCGGAGTCTCTTCCGCTCTTGACTCGAATTGGAACGACCTTTTCCCACTCTGGGGACATGTGAGATGGAGCTCTATCGAGTAACCTCGTCGACCTGGCACGGGACGATTCCAGGCACCTTCTCAGGAGGCTAAAATGGTATCGTGTGGGAGCCAACTGCTGCTCTATGTGGGCACCTCTCTTCCGGTGGTAGCTTCTTGAAAGGTGAAGTTCGGAAGGGTCGCGGCGGATGGAACCTACCTTCAGCAAGAATGACGCAGTGAGCCATTTTGTGAACCAGCCTAACTTTTGTCTTCGATTGGACGGAGTCAGGGAGGCTGAAGAAGAGTTCCGGCGCCAGCTGCTACTATATAAGCCTGCGTTCGACCGCTCACCAACACCCCACAACCTCTCACTCACACTCACACGCCGAACCATTATGATCGCCACAGTGAGCACTTGCCCTCTACAACTCCTGCAAAGCTTCTCTGACCAACGAATGTATCGTAGACTCAAGCCTTTGTCAACGAAGCCTGTGCTACTGCCAACTGCTCATGCTCCGAGTACGCTGGCGCCGCTATCTCAACGTCGTCTCCCTCTGCTCGATCATGAACTGACTGTTTGACGCTTCTCATAGGTGTAGCTGTGCTCAGGGAGAATGTCAGTGCAAGAAGTGTTCCTGCGCTAAGTGAAGGGCTCGCGTCTAAGTGCCAGTGGGACGACTGTAGTGGTTGGGAGATCTAGAACGGCTTGAGATAGTAGGGCGTATGGATATGGTGCTATGCGGTCACAGCGTTCACGAATGTTTGCTATGCTTCTTCTCCGCCTGTGGGTATGTGACATGTGACACGACTTTCGCGTGAGCTCTGTCTGCGCTGGATTTACTGTAACACAGCAAGCCCAGTGTGATTGTTTGCGCTTTTAGATGCAATTCTATGATGAGTGAGTGGCTCGGCCCATTCGTGACCACGCCACTCAGCGTTCCAACCACACAAAAATCATTCCAGGGCGTAAAGCATTACATTGGCAAAGACAACAGCTTGGGTGATGTGGTTAAGAAAGGGCCACTCATATCAAGTGTTGGAATCCGCTTTTGCGAGCTCACACGCGAATACGGAAGGTGATGCGACATGTTGAAAGGGGTTTTACTTGGGGCACGGGCAAAATTCTTGGCGTAAAGGCTGAAAAACTGGATACGAAACTCTACCATTCGTATCTCATTAAGTTGAATTGCATCTAAAAGCACAAGCAATCACAAATGGGTTTGCTGTGTAATTGGCTGGACTTGTATTCGGAGGACGCTGTGATTTGGCTGGACCTTGTCGATGCGTCGGCTTTGCGTCGGCTGTCCCGGCCCTCGGCCAACACACGACCTTGCCTCTTACCCTCCTGCACTGCTCCGCGACTGCCAGTCCTATGCTTCGACTTGATAGTCTACTTCCACCATGTAGATGCTCACTAGCTGCGGCAACTCGTGCGCAAAGGACTTTGCTTCATACTCGACGCGATTTACACGCATCCTCCAGGCGGAATTTGAGGCATGGCGATGTATTCAGCCAACAACACTCACTATTTGCTGGGGACTCGGATGCAGGAGAGAACTATGCCTTTGTGACTGCATCCGAGCTTCAGGGCCACAAATCTCCACCGACTGCCGTCCGAATGCTCGTTCGAGACTTCATCGACGATTCTCTCTACAACCCCAACTACGGCTATTTGTAGGTCCCTAAATCCATCGTAACGCACGCGTCGGCTCAACAGTTTTCCGCAGCTCGAAGAGTGTCAAGATCCTGAACACTACGCACGAAGAGCCGTTTAAGTTCCCCAAGATCAAGAACGGTTCAGAGTTTGAAGCTTTGGTGGGGAGCCGCTATGCCGGGATGGGGAAAGATCCAGCACAGGGACCAGGGAAACAGGTTTGGCACACTCCAACAGAGCTCTTTCGCCCACACTACGGACAGGCCATTGCCAAGTGTCTGGTCTCGGAGTATCTCCTGAAATACTTTCCCTATGAAGATTTGATCATCTACGAGATCGGCGCCGGTAATGGCACTCTAGCGCAGGACATTTTGGACGTCATCCAAGAGGACTACCCAGATGTGTACGAACGGACTCAGTATAACATTGTGGAGATCAGTTCGACCCTAGCAGATTTGCAGAGAAAGCGGCTTGGTAGTAGACATGGCGGTGTCTGCAAAGTTATTCGAAGAAGTGTTTTCGATTGGGACAAGAGAGTGCCCTCACCAAGTTTCTTCGTCATGATGGAGGTTGCGGTGCGTTCTATCGCTCAGTAATAATGAGAATGTACCTCTGACGCTAAGTACAGGACAATTTCTCGCACGACCTCATTCGCTACGACACACGCACGCTGGAGCCATACCAAGGCATTGTAGAAATCTCCTCGTCGGGCGAATTCTCCCTCGTGTACACCCCCGTCATGGACCCCCTCATCACGAGCTTCCTCAACCTGCGCTCAGCACTCTCCCATCCACTCCCATCCGTGAACCCACTCTTAGCCCGTTCGCCCGCCTTACGCTCCCTGCTCTCCAACGCACCGTTCGCACCCAACCTCACAACCCCCGAATTCATCCCCACCCGACTCATCTCCCTCTTCCAAATCCTCCACAAGTACTTCCCCCGCCATCGCCTCCTCCTGTCCGACTTCTCTTCCCTCCCCGACTCCGTCCCCGGCATCAACGCCCCAGTTGTCCAAACGCGCTTACGGGGGAACATGGTGCCCTGCTCCACATTCCTCGTCAAGCAAGGCTTCTTCGATATCTTCTTCCCTACCGACTTTGAGCGCGTGCGGGACATGTACGAACACATTCTCTCTCTCCCGCCCACGTACAACGACCCGTCCTCATCCACTCCCCACGCCGTGATCCCCGACCGCCCAACACCGCTCACGCCCTACACTTCCTCGCTTTCCTTGGACTCTGGGTTCTTCTTCCCGTCTGCGCGGTATCAAGTTGGACATAGGAGACGGCTGGTGGAGGGGGTGTTGAGCGCGAGTGGGCTGCCGGTGGGGGAGAGGAAGAGCAGTGTGTGGAGTCATAGGGAGTTTCTGGAGACGTATGTGGATGAGTTGGGGAATACGACCTTGAGAAACGGGGAGAACCCAATGTTGGAGTGGTATGAGAACGTCAAGGTTTTGTTCTAGGCGCCTACTCAGTCGTTGCGGAGGGTGGTACGAGAAGTAGCGGGACGATCTGAGGGTACCTTGCATGTGTAGAGTACATACAGTATATAGCACTGTACGTTGTTATTACACGCACCCAGTGCACATTGTGTGCTATGTAGGTCTCGCGCCGTGTGACGCCGCACTGTCACTGTTGCGATTTGTCCTCTGGGTCTTCGGGTTCGTAGTACCTCACATTTGATTGTGTGCTCTATAGAATATTTCAGCGACGCATATTAGTCTTTGAAGAGGATATGAATTCCTTCTGCATACAGTACATGTATCTGAGTTCTACACTGCTACAGTATCATACATGGCACTAGGGCTCCAACCATATTGTATCTGTATACGGATGCACCTATACAGATACAGATACGGATGGAAGCAGTATGTATACTGTATGATACTGTATATAGACAGTTGTTTTTGATAATACATGGAGGAGTGTGATTATGCGTAGGAGCACTATCTAGCACAATCCAATGCAGGCTATGTAGTAGCAGGGACACAATGCCCTCAGGGCGCCAAGAATGCTCAAATTTACCGGAAGGATCAAACTGGACACGGAGTGAGTCAGTGGCTTTCAACGAGCAGGGAAAGTGCACTCGAGCCTCGATTCGAGTTGAGCGTCTACGAGCTATGACAACTGCGAAAACAATCATGTTTCTATGACCTAAGTGACCTGTTTCTATGACCTAAGTGACCTGTCAATCGATCCCAGGCTCATGGAAAACGGCCCAGAGGCGGCCGAATTTGGGGGGAAGGAAGATGAGGAGTATGGGAGACTCACCGGAGAATCCTGCTTCGAGTAAGGCGTAGATCAATTCGATGAGCGTCGCGGCTGTCCCTATCGTTTTGTGGAACCTGGATAACCTGGTATTCAGTCCCAGGTTCACGATAAACGGCCCAGAGGCGGTCAGGTTGAGGGGTAAGGGTACGAGGGATGGGGAAGCACTCACTGGAGTAACATGCCTTGTATATCGCGTAGACCCATTCGACGGACTGCGCGAACGTTCCCATTGTTTTATGGAGCATAGGTAGTGTAGTACTGAGTGCCAGACACGTGGTAAACGCGCTAGATGCGGCAGAGCTAGGGGGCAGGGGTAAGGGGGATGTTGGAGAATCCACCGGCGGCGTATGATGACATCTCTCGCATAGTGCGCAGACCCTTTCGATGAACAACGCGATTGCTCTCTTCGTTGTCTGACACCTAAATAAACTAGAAATCAGTTACAGGTTCACGAGAACGACCTACATGGCACTGTCTTAGTCTGTCACACTTGCGCACCACGTCAGTCCATCGAGGGAAAAACACTAGACAAAGAAAAAGTGCTGCTTTTGCTACAGGGATCTACCGCGAATCGAACGCGGGACCTCACCCAGTATGACGCAAGCCCTAAGGGTGAATCATACCTCTAGACCATAGATCCGACACAACCCGACTCCGTTCTGAAAAGTCTGTTATGTAGGACATTGCAGACGACGAGATGCAAAATGCAAGGCTAAGTGGTCCACACCGTCACTATCTCATCCTTGCCCACAAACTTTCCTCCAAAAGAAATGAAAGAAATATGTATCATCCGGGTGGCCCTCAACTTATCGATGCGAGCCCATCTATCAATCAGCTATCTACCAGATCTAGCACTGACCCTCCAGAAATGCCAGCCCTCCTCAACGAGTCAGCTCCATCACACCGAAACGGGCAGGCATCTGTACTGCCGTCGTCGTTGGCATAATTGACGACGAGAACCAATCTACATAGAGAAATCAAGTCCTGTCACTTGGTGTGGGGTCAAGAAGCTGACCTCTTTCCGCTGGACGAGATATCCATCTCTCTGCAAGCATTCTCAATGAACGATTGGATCTGCTGTGCCTTTCTCACAGCAATAACAACCTTTCTGCCCGACTTGACGTCTCGGACGGTTGCGAGTCCTTCAATGTTTCCGTCCTCTGGCTCGGTGATGATGCTTGGTATAGCGCTAATGGGTGGTGGTTCCGAAGGGGAAGACGCCGCAAGCGAGACACCGGTCGGGAGAGACGTAGGTGACTGGATGTCTGAGCGAGAGATGGAGCGCGAGCTGGAGAGTGACATCGAACAATGCCTCGTAGGAGCTGGAAGAACAAGCTTAGGCAGTTAGCAAGCGTATGTGGTCTGGGTAGACTGAGAAGTGGCTTACGTGTGAAGAACTGCATCTGGGTATCCGCCGCTGCTTCTTCTAGCCAGTGAACGCCAGAGTCACGGCGTGCTCTAGGTGCGTTAAGCTGTTCCAGCGGTGGAGATGCACTCCTGATGCGTAAAAGGGGAACGGGGCCCACGTCTACAATGGAGGTCTGCTCAGCCGAAGCCACGTTCAGAGCACCTTTAGGGGGAACGGGAACGGGAATGTTCACGGATGGGCGTGTAGGCCGGGCGGTGTCCTGGCGAAATGTGGCGGGTCTCTTTATTTGAGATCCATTCGAATGCTCTGTACAGAGCATCAACACACGTCGGAGCCTGCGTTGCTAGGGCGAGGCTTACCGGAAGTAAACATGCTATGGGCGTGTGCAGCATGCTCGGCAGGATCTTCATAATCATCGGAGACAGTAAGATCAGAGCCCCAATCATCGAGCTCATCTTCAGAGTCTTCGGCAAAGTTGCGAGACGGACCTCCTTTCGTTTGCCCTAGCGCAAGGTGCGAGGATGAAGAACGAGATGGTGCGTCCGCATATGAGGATTGGGAGATCGGGCTGTCAGGATGAGGAGAATCCCTGGTGCACAGGCCAGAAGCCTTGGCCTGAGGCATACTCGTGATACTGGAGTCTGAGTACCAATGTTCGAAAAAATTCGGCGTGGAACACGGTGCAGACTCATGTCCTGTTGAGCATGTGTGATTCAGCCCGGGCCTCATGCTGATAGAGAGCAACGAGCTTACCAGTGTATGCAGCAGCAACTCTAACAAGACGATCCTTTACAATGGGATACACCTCAGTTGTGAGCGCAGTATCTTCTCCCAGCTGGAAGAAAGCTGCAGGAATGTAAAACAGAAGGGATCTAGCACGATTGACCCCAAACATGTCTCTAACGAGGAGTTCAAGCCCCTTGAGCCCAGTTAGTCAGGTCTGTTGCGCGACGCTAAGGTCGGGAGGAACGCTTACCTGCATCGTCTGAGGCTTCAATATCAGGCGGGCCATCCCACCTTCGAAAGAAACAGACATGACCGGAAGACTGAGACTACCCTCGGCGGTGTAGTGAAAGAGTTTGCTAAACATGGTAGGAGTGTGGAGTGGGTGGCTAAGGAACGTAGTGTGCTTGCTATCCACGAAGGCCGCTCTATATATCTAGACGTATTCGCAAAGGCGGCGACAAGAGGGCAGTAGCTGCTGGCTGTACGCCAAAAGCATTGCAGGCAGCTTTCGTATATCTGGTGGCGGTTATCGGGCGCACGCCGTGGGCAGTGACACTGGCAAGGTAAAGGCAAGGAGGGGCGAAGGTCGGTGAACGTGCTGCAGGGCGTTCCTCAGCTATGCACTGTTCTGTTGAAACACGTCTCGCCCCCTGCCTTGGGTTCGGTCGCACGCCCGTAGGGCCCTTGTCAACCACACGACAGCTGTGGCCATCTTCAAGTCATCAGCCCTTGGAAATGCAGCACATGCATACTTCTACCTCCCAACGTGGTGGGTGCATGAGCTTTCGGCGCACCTGCTGAAAACAGCAGTAAGTACACACTCCAGCACGATAGAAATCACATGAACAGTAGCCCTGGGGTTAAAACCTTTTGTAGGGGCCACCAGCTCCATGGAGGGAGACCGACCCGCTGAGATCAGAGGAATAGTAGGTGTGTTACTGATCTAGTTATTCACGTTCTGCCTGGTGGTATAACCACGCGAACAGGTTCGAGATTCGAAATATAGGATATGATCTAGACTCTTGGGAAAGCGGAATCATAAGGGAGACTGCACGGCGTGATAGAGATTCGGTTTGGAGACTGGATGCAATTGTGATGAAAGCAGGATACAGGTTCAGGACATTATTGAACGTGATCAATGATCGTTGGTATCGCTCGACGCACCCCTCAGGCCTCAGGCCTCATGACCAAAAGTCAAAGCATACGCAGGAACGAGATGAAGTCCATTCCGCAGATTATAGACCAGTCGACTGTGAACAGACACCATAGCTACAGTTGAACATATAAGCAAAAAAAGGTAGGCAGTAAGTATAACGGAGAAGGCGGTATAGAAGGGTAAACATCAGCACAGGCGGGCATAGTAGGAGTTATCACAAAGGGAGGCTACATCGACGACAGGGCGCGGGGTAAATGGGTGAGTAAAAAGAGAACGTTAGAAGAATCAGGAATGGGCGCAAGTACAAGTGCAAAGAAAATCATGTTAAATGAGAGTAGAAATGTGGTATGATTGAAGAGGGTGAAACGGTCCTAATATCAAGCGAAGAGAGGAGCATGGCGCGAATAACAGAGGGGAAGTCGAGAAGCGAAACGGAGAAGAATAAAGGTCGAAGAGGAGAGCAGAAATTCAAGCACGATGCCTCATTCCTGGATGGTACTGTCCATACTGATCCAAGGATTGCATGACCCGAGGATCCACCTGCGCCTGGTCACCAAATCGCAGCTCCTGAATGATGTTCTTCCAGTACATGTCATCCTGTTCTGTCCGCTGTGCACCTCCATGTTGGTGGTGGTGGGGCATCTGATGGGGGTTCGCATAATAGACTGCAGTGTCTGATGGATGTTGGGTCTGCGTTGGGCCGGCATGAGGGGTATGTGTCTCCGCCAAGGGATGAGAATGGGGATGCGGCGAGTGGTGTGAGTGGTGGCCATGAGGGCTTGGTGAGTGTTGAGGATGTAAGGAGGCGTGCTGAGGAACGTGTGGGTGAGAGGGAAGCAGTGGCGCCGAGGTAGGATGGGAGTGAGGAGTGATAGACGAGTGGCCGCTAATAAGGGAAGCAGACCCATAGTGAACTGGTACGTGTGGGGAGTGCGTGGATGATGGGTGAATGTTCGAGTTCTGAGAGGGCGGTAGCGCATTGTACGGCGAGGAGTGATCCAGAGTTTGAGAGTGGCTCTGAGCGTCCAAGGAATGAGGAATATGGTGGTTGGGGTAATAGTTTCCAACAGAGCCGCTAGGCTGATAGGCCGGGACAGGTTGGGGCGCTGCAGAGCAGTTACACGGTTAGCAATGGCAAAGAATAACGTCGGATATGAAAGCACAAACCTAGCACCTGCATTGGTCCGTCAGGGTATTGCTCCTGCTTGATTGCTCCACCAATGGCACTGGAGCTCCTCCTTGTGCTGCTTCCACCTGTCGTGGCGGTTGGTGTTGCGCCGGAGCTCGAAGTGACAAACCCGTCCTGAATGAGCCAAATGAGGAATCGCGAATGGTACGATATAGATAAGCATGCTGGAGAGATTTGAGACGCCTTATGGTATGCTGCTGAAACTGTACGAATGCGCGCATAAGTAGCTTCGGCAGCGCCGTCGTCTAGCTCGGAAACGGTGGTGGGGCTGCGAACGAGCTGCAAGGCGTATACTCAGAAGTGAACCTAAATCTGGAAACAGACAGAGAGACATACCCGGACGAGAAACACAGTGGCGTACGCGGTCATGACGGCGATGGAGTCTTGGCTGTAACTCTGTAAGTGCAGGTGAGTAAAAGCTGCGAGGTCACTAAGGGTACAAGACGTACGAGCATATCTATTTTGGCAAAATCCTCCGAGACAATCTTCAGTACGTCGATTGCGTACGAGAAGCACGAATATAGAGGCTCGAGGTTGGGTCTTGCACGACTCGACTGGAAAGTCGTCAGCCAGGAAGGACTCGCGACGCATAGAGTAGGTGACGCACCGGAGACAATGATGACCTGATGCCGAAACTATTGAGGAATAGGCGAACGTAGACATGGAACAGATTGATGAACGACCAGTGGAACGGCTGTACATTATAAGCTGCGTTAAACTGGTGTCAATCAACAGTCGGAAGTCTATGACTGTAGAAACATGCCTCTTTCGAGTTGCTCCTTCCAGTCCTCTGACCAGCGTTGTAGTCGTGCATTGCAGGTCTTGAGCGTACCGTCGTGATTAACATCGGTCGTCCGTGATGCGCTTGCATTAGCTGAAAGAAGATGTTCCGTCGTCTCCGCCTAACATAGAAAAGTTCAGTGATGCTTGGATAGTAAGTGGTAAAGGCGAAACCTACCACAATCCTCCTCAGTTGGACAAAGGACGCCAGAATGACGTCCTCCGGTCTGATTGGCGCATCACCGTCCTCGCCACTAGGGGCTGCCCCATTATGTTCATGCCACCTGTTTGAGTTCCTTACAAGGTCGCATTCTTGCAACATCCATGGTTTCCCCGTCTGCGTAGACAACGAGCGATCGTGAACGAACAGGATAAGGTACGTTCGCTCACGATTCCGTCGTTCCAAGCGCTGCTGAGTAGTTTCAGTGGGTGAGGGCTGCGCAACGTAGCGGTTGAGGTCGAGTTCAACAGCCATACGGCATGCCTGGGGTGCTGGGTTAGGAGGAGCAATGTGTGAATGGTTACGAGAACGTACATAGCCAATGTACGTCCACGTTCGCTGCGCGTATGATTTGTTTAGCTACTGAACGGTAGCACGATAGACCGTGGAACTTACGTTCTCATTAGGATCCCTTAGGTTCATATCTCTCCAGTAGGTCAAGCAGGCAAATGCCTGTACCACCTCTACCCGCTTCCATCCTTCGATGAAAGCCCTCGCGGCGTATTCATTAGCTAGCTTCAAACATGCTTGATACTGGTCGGAATTGAAGAACTTGCAAGCGGCCATTATGAGGGTTGTAAAAAGGAAGGGGCACCGCCCACGGACATAATCGAGAGTATGCAGGACGGGGTCGAAAAGGTTGACGAAGGGATTGAGGCGCAAAAAGATGTAATCCCACAAGTCAAGAGCATGCTCCTTCGTGATAAGACCGGCATCAATGGGATCGACGAGGGCATCGGGCGACGTAGAGAATATGGGAGTAACAGAGCTAGGCGGTGATATAGGTGGGTGACCTGGGTGTTGGGGATGTCCGGGGGCTGGAGAGGGAATGGGTGCAGGTGTAGCAGGTGAGCTTCCGTCCAAGCTGCGGTATCCGGGGGAATCGGAGGGTTCAGGGTTCAGAATGGTGCGAAAGAAGGAGGACTTCTTCTCGGAGCGGATAAGCTTTGCGGGGAAGATACCCGTGTCGTTCAGGGGCCGTGAGGGGTCCATTGGGTCAGTGTCTTCTTCCATCGAGTTGGGTGCCGAACTAGAGATAGAGATTTGCCTGCGGCTTCCGTATATTCCGCCCATACCAGGGGTGCCTGCAGATCCACCTGGGCCCAGGGGCACACTGGAAGAGGAGGGCGAGGCACCGGGATGAGTAGCCGGGTATGCTTCCGTGGGATCGCCGCCGGAACCTGTTTGGTCGAAGCCGCGGAGGTGAGGGGGATGGTTGCGATTATTGTGGGAAGTGTAGGAGGTAGAGGCTGGATCCTGTGGCGAATCTTTATTCTGCTGGGACTTGAGTTTAGCGTTGTTGAGGCCCTTTTCGAGTCGGCGAAGCATCTTCGAGGCTTCCGAGAGTCTAGCAACACATGCAATGATTAGCTGATATAGGAAATAATTGCGCTGGATGGAGACGAGGCTGACTTTGAGCCTGGTTTTCTGCCTCGTTTATGTTTCTCAAAAACACAGCTGTGATGGTGACTGGGTGTTAGTGGGCGTTTAGTGTGGGAAGTATAGAGCGAGGACGAACTCATTGCCTGTACGTTGACAACGCTGACATTTCTCTGCCCCATCCTCAGCCCCCACACACTTCATCTGTAGGTTGGGAGCACACGCCGATGTCAGAGTCGAGAGACTTGAAGGAGCTCGGGCGAGTAATCACCTTGGCCGCGCGACATACTGTACACGCCCTTGCACCACGAACAATGGGCGGCTTAGTTGAAGTTGGGCTAATATGGACGAGAAGTTGAGGTTAGAGAAGGTGCAATACAATAGAGGAAGACGCCTCAGCGAAGAATGTTCGCACTTACATGGGCTTGACATCCATGCTAACGGTGAATAAAGCGGGGAATCGAATGAAAACCGGAGACGGCGGTAAAAATAAGCAGACTAAGATGTCGGTCGGGAGGTTCTAGTTTGAAGGTTGTCGTTAATTTTGGGATACAGGTCTATGACAGAAGGCGACAAGAGGCGTTTTGAACAAGACCGAGAGGACGGGGAAGGAAGGACCCCTGAAGCCTAGCGTCCAAGTGACAATCTCGATGGATGTGAGGAGGGAGAACGGCCGGGCGTTTGTTTGGTCGCCGTGCTGACCTCGCCCTTCTTACCACAAACGGTCACTCACTTCAACAATGGTCAGAATCATCATCAAGGGTGGTGTCTGGAAGGTATTTCTCTCCCCATATCCTACTTTACAAACCATCACTGAGCTTCATCTCTCGCGTAGAATACAGAGGACGAGGTTCTCAAAGCTGCTATTGCAAAATACGGCAAGAACCAGTGGTGAGCCCAACCGTGTTTTGCTGTAAACTCGTGACTGAGATGCTCACCCGTCGGTAACTCATATAGGGCACGTATCTCTTCTTTGCTCGTCCGCAAGACTCCCAAGCAATGTAAAGCTCGCTGGTACGAATGGCTGGACCCGTCTATCAAGAAGACGGAGTGGTCAAAGGTGCGTGGGACCCCTCAGTACGCGTCGGACACGTACTCACGAACGCCCACAGACCGAGGATGAAAAACTCCTTCACCTCGCAAAACTCATGCCTACACAATGGCGAACCATAGCACCAATAGTTGGAAGGACCGCCACTCAGTGTCTCGAGCGATATCAGAAATTGCTCGATGAAGCAGAGGCGAAGGACAACGAGGAGCTAGGGTTGGCAGGGCCAGGCGTGGAGTCAGAGGCACCTTCGGCTGAAGAAGTTCGGAGGCTTAGGCCTGGAGAGATTGACCCTGACCCGGAAACGAAGCCAGCAAGACCCGATCCTATCGACATGGACGAAGATGGTGCGTGGTCCGTTTTTGCTGTAACCTCACGGCACCTGATTGTCGTCTATTATTACAGAGAAGGAGATGTTGTCGGAAGCTCGCGCAAGACTGGCGAACACGCAAGGAAAGAAGGCGAAGAGAAAGGCTAGGGAGAGGCAGCTAGAGGAGGCCAGGCGACTCGCCGTTTTGCAGAAGAAGAGAGAGTTGAAGGCGGCTGGCATCATGTACGTTTATCAAGGCACTCATCTCGAACTGCGTTCTCATGAGAACTATTTGTAGCATGCGACACAAAGTCAAGAGGAAGGGCATGGATGTAAGTGTTTAACAATCTAATACTATGGACCCTACTGACAGCAGACTGTAGTACAATGCCGATATTCCATTCGAGAAGAAGCCAGCCGCAGGATTCTACGACACTTCCGACGAGCAAGCTCGTATCGCTGCTGCACCAGTTGGCCAAAGTCTTCGACGGTTGGAGAACAAACGCAAGCCAGAGGACGAAGAGGCCGAGCGAAAGAAGCGCCAGCGCCGCACTAAAGAGGAGTCGTCCGAGAAGAACCCTCAGCATCAGACAAAGTTCCTGCCAGCCCGAGACGCTCAGATTCAGAAGCTTAAGGAGGCGGAACAGATCGGCAAGAGGAAGAAGCTCATGCTTCCCCCTGCACAAGTAGACGATGCCGAGCTTGAGGGAATCGTCAAGATTGGACAGGCTGGGGAAAACACCAGGGCGTTGGTGGCGAACGGCAATGACTCGAGTGAGAAGCTTCTGACGAACTACGAGGCGCTGCAAAGTGCCAAGATGGCGAGAACTCCCAGAACGGCTCCTCAACGTACGTATACTCAATCGTTTAACTGTCACCTAGCTAATTAGTTGGTGCAGAGGACAATGTGCTCATGGAAGCTCGAAACCTCCGCAACATGACCATGGCCCAGACTCCACTTCTCGGCGAGGAAAACACGCCGCTTCACTTGGGACAATCAGGAGGAGCCACTGGATTTGAAGGTGGCGCCACCCCTCGGCACCAGGTCGCATTTACCCCCAACCCTCTCGCAACGCCCGCTCACCTACGGGGTACTGATGTATCGGCCACTCCACGTAATGCCGACGGATCTCTCCCTTCGCAAACACCCCTCCGCACACCAATGCGAGACGATCTTTCAATCAACCCTGCTGACGCGATGGCAACACCTATGGACACTCCTCGAGATCTCCGGATGCGTCAAATGTCCGCGAAGAGGGCTCTTCAGGCTGGCTTCAAGAATCTCCCGAAAGCAGAGAACAACTTTGAATTGCTTGTTCCCGAGGACGAAGAGGGCGACGAGGAGGGAGGCGAGGGCATGTTGAGCGTGGAGGACGCGGCTGAACGGGATGCGAGAATGAGGAAGGCTCTGGAGGAGGAGAAGAGAAGGGCGTTCGAGCGACAGAGCGAGGTTCTGAAGCGAAAGATGCCACGGCCGCCTCGGGTGGATGCAGGAAGGTTGCTGGAGCAGCTGGGCACCGAGGGAGAGGAGGTGAATAGTCTGATTGATGCAGAGCTCGTTGCGCTGTTAGATCACGACTCCATCATCGACCCATTGCCCGGAACGTCAAGACCTGGTGGATCAAGGTCAGCTTACCTTCCTCCCGACGACGACGTTGCTGCAGAAGCCAAGGCACAGGTCGCTGCTGAACTTGCCAGCATGCTGGGCCAAGACGCGGGGGCACCTGTTGACGACCTTCGAGCACAAGTCTGCCGACTGTCCTCCCCTTCTCTGTCCGACGATTCTTTCTCCTGGGCTCAGAGCCGGCAACACCTCGTTCTCGACGTGCAGTCGCGCACATGGGTGGACCCGTCCTCGCTAACGTCCTCGCAACTGGTCGAGGGGTATACTGCCTCTCTGCGAGAAGCTCGCGATGTGATGGCCCGCGAGGCTGCCAAAGCTGCAAAGGTGGAGCGCAAGCTCGCTAAGCTCCTCGGTGGATATCAGGCTGTTTCGGGCGCCTTGACAAAGCGCATTGTTACTGCTACACGCGAGTTCGCTTCTCAGCATGTCGATCTGGTGAGCTTCGAGCGCTTGAGTGTCAACGAGCAGGTGGGCGGGCCGAGGAGGGTAGAGGCGCTGAAGGAGGAAGTCGAGGGATTGGCCGTACGGGAGAGGATGCTGCAAGGCAGATTTGCAGAGCTCGCGGAGGAAAGAAGGGAAGCGGGTAGAAGAGTGGAAGAGCTGGAAGCAAGGGTGGAAGCGGAGGCGGAGGCGATGAACGAGGCGGCTTTAGCTGCGATGGACGAGGAGTAGCGAAGAGCCTACTGTAGCTTCCTTGTTTTGCATTTAGTGCAGCATATTGTAGTTTGCGCAGTGGATACTTCGCTGCTGATAATGTACGACAGACCTTCGTCTTGTATCCGTCTCATATGCCACCGCCGGACGAAACTCGGGCGGTGGCACTGGGAAGTGTAAGCATAGTGTTCCCAAAAGGGCAAGTGATCGTCGCCACCGGAAAGTTCTGGAGAATTCTTGAACTTTCCGCTCCGGTGGCGGTCCTCTGCTTGAAAATGTCAGAACAACCTGGCTTGTCCATAGCTTTCATCGTCCACCACCTTCCCTTATCGCAAAATCATGGTCAAAGAGACGTGCGCATTACTTTCAGAGAGCTCGCGGCCGAGCAACGTGCTTACCAGAACCACAGGAAATTCTACGATCTTCTCGACGTCTCTCCAGACGCATCTGATGCCGACCTGAAGAAGGCTTATCGTAAAAAGTGCGCTCATCTGCATTCTGTGCTCACTTTTGTTGCTAATTTCCTCTCCAATAGAGCTCTCCGATTGCACCCTGACAAGGGCGGAGACCCAGAGTTGTTCAAGGAGGTTACGCATGCGTGAGTGGCTTCGACACCTCATCTGTGGGTCGATCTGCAGGTGGCTAACACCCTGACTTGACTAGCTACGAAGTCCTTTCCGATAGTCAAAAACGTGGTCTGTACGATGCTCGAGGAGAGGCCGGGCTATCTGACTCTGGCATGGGAGGCGGCATGGATCCCCAGGTGCGCTTACCAAGTTCTCCTGCTTGTGCAAACACTGACGTTAACCCAGGATCTGTTCTCGCAACTCTTCGGCGGTGGAGGAGGAGGCTTCGGCGGCGGTGGCGGCTTCTTTGGTGGCGGAGGCCGCTCGCAGGGCCCGCGCCGTACAAAGGATCTCGTTCATCGCGTCAACGTCACTCTCGAGGACCTCTACAAGGGGAAGACGACGAAACTCGCCCTCACACGAAACATCAGCTGCGGCAAATGCAAAGGCAAGGGCGGCAAGGAGGGTGCCACACGGACGTGCCCCACGTGTAATGGTCGCGGCGTCAAGATTACGCTTCGCCAGATGGGACCGATGATTCAGCAAATACAGTCCGGCTGTGACGAGTGCAGTGGAAGTGGCGAGACGATCAACCCGAAGGATCGCTGTGGGGTTTGTAAGGGGAAAAAGGTCGTGCCCGACAAGAAGGTGCTGGAGGTTCACATCGACAAGGGCATGAAGGGCGGGCAGACGATCACCTTTAGAGGGGAGAGTGACCAGAGCCCGGGGGCGGAGACAGGGGACGTTATCATCGTGATAGAGGAGAAGCCTCACGATCGGTTCAAGAGGCAGGAGAATGATCTCGTCACGGAGGCTGAGCTCGACTTGCTCACGGCGCTGGCTGGAGGCGAGTTTGCCATCCGTCATCTGGATGACAGGGCGCTGCTGGTGAAGGTACACGCAGGAGAAGTGATTAAGAACGGTTCGTCATTGTCATCTTCCGCTTTGATTCGTCCCTTCTCAACCAGCGCTTGTCTTATTTAGGTGATATCAAGATTGTTCGTGGTCAAGGCATGCCGTCCCAGCGACATCACGAGCCAGGCGACCTGTACATCAAGCTGTCCGTTAAATTCCCCGAGACCATCGACGCCGCCGCCATTCCTTTGTTGGAGCAAGCCCTACCAGCACGCTCGCCAGTGGAGACTTTCCCCAAGGGTATCGCCGTCGACGAAGTCGAGATGGATGACGTGGATCTGTCCAGGAGTGGTCCCGGTGGCAGCTCCATGCGCGATGATGATGCGATGGACGAGGACGAGGGCGAACCTAGAGTGCAGTGCGCGCAACAGTAACCACCTAGTTGTGGTATTGTCTTCATCTATCTCCTCGCGCTGTAAACCTTCTGTATGCTGGCTGCACTTTAGATGTCTGCCCTCTGTCTGTTGTACTTCACTGTTCTCCTTGCATTCCGATCATCTCCATTCTGATCATCTTCTAATACTACTGCATGTCTCTTTACCTCGTCTGTCAGCTCTGAGGTAATGCATAGCCTGTGTCCTGGTTTTCAGGTTCTGAAAGGGTTGGTGACTTGTGAGCACATAACTAACGTGGTGGGGGGTGGCACCCAGTGAAAGTCCGCGCTGAACATATCCGAGGATTTCGAGAATTGTTCCGGAACTGTCTGGGCTTTTCTGACTGAGGCTGAATCCTGGCCGGCCTGTATGACAAGCTTGGCCGGATTGGGTGCTGCCAACTTCTGCTACTGATCTTTGGCGAAAACCTTGAGAATGACAAGAAATGTGATTGAAATCAATAAAATCAATCATCCACTCGATAGACCAGCCCAGCCATCCAAGGAACCCCAGTGGTGGCTGCCAGTGGTCGGAGGTTCAGGCCCGATAACAGACGGCGGAACACTCTTACTCTCTTCGCTATCGGGCTCGAAGCTTGCGCAACGAAACAACTCCGACTTGGCTACACAGTACTCTTGAATCACTCAACGTATGGAACCCCAACAGCAGATGGGTCGGTCGAGGCCCAGGAAGCGAGATTGGCTGGGGAACATATTCCGTCCCAGCCGTGGCCCCTCCTCTGCACCTTCGGCGGACGCTGCACCTTCTGTGTATCCTGCGACCACCGACGTCCCCTTAAGCAATGACCTCGCCATCCCCGTACAACTGGCCAATGCTTTGGCACACACCGAGGACGTTTCCCTGGAAGGTTCCCGGACCTCCACTAGCATTTTTGTCAGGCCATCTGATTCGACCGCTGTCAGTCCTTTCCCTGGCGATCCCTCGAACAATCCGCTGGTCAGCCAAGGTACGGTTAGATTTGAAATCCTCCCACGCGTTGTTGAACGCTGACGAACTCAAAGCGCCAAGCGACACGGTCACTGAATCGCTATGGCCAGATCGCAGGCTGGCAAAAGCTGATTCTTCAAAGCTAGAGGACAGTCTGAAGGGCATCGTTCTCCTCATGCGCAGGATCAATCCAGCTCTCGATGGCACCCCCGCCAAAATACCGTTCGCTGCCATTCTTTCTATAGCGGATGTATTCGAGGTGCGTTCCAGTTTGCGTATGACAGACAATTGATCAGCAGTAACTCATGTATGTCTTCTAGGCAATGGAGAAACTCAGCGAAAGCGAAATGGAGATCTACAGTAGGCTAGCAGATCGTCTCGAGATCTTCAGACGTGCGCTCGTGAAGTCCGAAGAGAACACTGAATCTCAAGCCCGACTCGTTGATTTCATCGAGTGCGTGTTCAATTTTTTTTCCATCGTCCATCACTGAGCAGCATCCTAGGTTCCTCGACACAATCGGGATGGAGCTGGAGAAAGTCCGTGGCACCAAGACATGGCGCAAAGTTTGCCAGACTCCCGAAATCCAAGCAGTGATCCAGGAGCTCGATAGAAAGCTGTGTGATAGGACTGATCTGTTTCAAGTACGCACTTTGCTGACGAGTGGCAAGGTTTGTGAAACTGAGGAGCATTCCAGCTTGATGTCTTAGTAGCGCACGAAGCCAATACCAGGAGGATGCTTGACGACCTTTCTGTAAGTTGACAATTCTGGCAGCTATTCAGGCGGCACGAGCTCATTGGCAGAATTTCCAGATTCGGATGGTGGGTCAAGCAATTGCCTTCGCTCTCCCGCTTGACAGAACCTTACTTGTACGATGTCGCCAACTAGGAAACAGTACTAGTTTCACCTCGCGGGCCTGCTTCGACGCCGCAACCTCGCTGTCCATCCGCCTCCCTGAACTTTGTGGGACGAGAAGAAGAACAGAAAATCATCTGGAACTTCTTTTTTGGACCCGAAGTTCAGCTTGACGAACGTCGGATCTTCTCCATCGTCGGGATAGGTGGCTGCGGGAAAACACAACTCGCCCGCAGGTTCATGAAGGCAGTGTACAGACGGTGAGTCCGTAAGCGCCGTGCCGATTGTGAGCAATCTCTAACCTGAGACCACAGATTTTCAGATAAGCGTCTAGCTCATCTTGTGTTCTACATCGACGGCACCACGCAAGCAACCATAGAAGCCAGCCTGGTTTCGATAGCCAAAGCAAATGGTCTCGACGAATCTAGCGAAGCAGCATTGGCCTGGATGTCCAACTTGGATACGGAGTTCTTCATGTACATTGACAACGCCGACGATCCCACCATCAATATGCGAGGCTTCTTCTCAAACTCGGACTACGTGCGCGTAATCATCACCACCCGGCTTTCCGAGAAAGCCCATCACTATAGTCAAGGCGATGGATCGGTATTGAAATTACAACCTCTCAGTGAAGAAGAGAGTACCAAGCTACTTGCGAAAACAGCGCGCCTATCCGAGGAAGCTGTTGTGCGCAACGGGAGTCTGATTGCAATGTTAGTCAAGGTAAGTTGAGCCCACGTCCTTATATACCTCTCAGGATCTTGAATGATACATTCAGGAGCTTTGTTACCTTCCCCTCGCCGTTGCCCAAGCCGGCGCATGCATATCGAAAAGTGGATGGGCCGTACACCTCTACCTGGAGAAATTCCACTCCCTTCGAGCACTTCTCTTGGACGGACGCAATGACAAAGTAGAGGCCACAGCCATTGACGACTACCCTCTCCATTTTTATACAACATGGAAGCTCAGTTACGATATCTTACCTGAACGCGCGCAGGCCCTGCTTCGACTCTGTTCTTACCTTCATCATACCGGGATCACAGAGCAGTTATTCCATGATGCATACCGCAGTATATCCCACGAAATATTTGCCTCTTCCTCTATTCTATTCTCCTCCCACGAGCAGAGTGCCTACGTGAACGCTAGGGATTTCCTCCACCAATTTGTTGGAGACGAGGGTTGGAGCACAGAGAATTTCACATGGTGCATGCGAGAAGCCTGCTCAACGTCAATTCTATCCTTTGACGGGACCGAACACTACTCCATTCATCCGCTTGTACACAGCTGCCTTCGTGGAGTAGAGAAGGAATCGACCATGACCGCTTTTGTCCTTGTTGCCAGCATCATTTCAACAGATCAAGTGACATGGGTGCAATTGGTGAATCATATACAGCACCTCTTGACATGTTGGACCCATGGAGAGTGTGCCCGGGTACACCCCCAAATACTGGAGAGCTTGGGGGAGGCACTGGGTTCTGTCGGCTTGCACAATGACGCACTGGAGCTTTTAAACCTAGTCCTGATCAGGAATCATCTTGATCTTGGCGCAGACCATTCAGATACCCTGTGGGCCATGGGGAATCTTGCAAACACACTCAGGGAACTAGGTCAATATGACAAGGCAGAGTTGATGCTAAGAGAGGTGCTGGAAAAGATGCAGAGAGGCCTGGGACCTGAACATCCGGGTACCATTTCGGCCATGGGGAATCTTGCAAATACACTGATTGAACTAGGTCGATACAACGAGGCGGAATTGATGGAGAGGGAGGTGCTGGACAAGAGGCAGAGAGGCCTGGGACCCAACCACCCATATACCATTTTGGCCATGAGGAATCTTGCAAGAACCCTCTGTGGACTAGGTCGATACAACGAGGCAGAATTGATGGAGAGGGAGGTGCTGGAAAAGAGGCAGAGAGGCCTGGGACCTGACCATCCAGATACCATTTGGGCCATTGGAAACCTTGCAAGCACACTCTGTGGACTAGGTCAATACAATGAGGCAGAATTGATGGAGAGGGAGGTGCTGGAAAAGAGGCAGAGAGGCCTGGGACCTGACCACCCATATACCATTTTGGCCATGGGAAATCTTGCAAGAACACTCCATCAACTAGGTCAATACAATGAGGCGGAATTGGTGCAAAGGGAGGTGCTGGAAAAGAGGCAGAGAGGCCTGGGACCTGACCATCCGGATACCCTTTGGGCCATGGGGGATCTTGCAAACACGCTCAGGGAACTAGGTCAATATGACAGGGCGGAATTGATAGAGAGGGAGGTGCTGGACAAGAAGCAGAGAGGCCTGGGACCTGACCACCCACATACCATTTTGGCCATGGAGAATCTTGCAAGAACACTCCATCAACTAGGTCAATATGATGAGGCGGAATTGATGGAGAGGGAGGTGCTGGACAAGAGGCAGAGAGCCCTGGGACCTGAACATCTGGATACCATTGTGGCCATGAGGAATCTTGCAAGAACACTCTGTCAACTGGAAGAATGTAAGCAAGCGGAGTTGGTGGAACATCAGCTATTGGAGCAGGGGAGGTGAACACTTTCATCTGACCACCCAGACAGTTAGTTTTTCAATGACAAACTATCCTTCCTGTCCTCTCAGTGAAGGAGGCAAGCATGACAACAAAAAAGCAAGCACGATTTAAATGATAGTACCCTAACCCCCTCTACTCCTCTGCACAGTCAATATTCAATGGCAACCACCTATTCTTCATTAATCCAATTGGCAGGTTCTAGCAACCTTTCATGCCTAGTTGAGCAACAGGTTATAATGGACAACACTAAATCCCCCTCTGCAACAAATGACCTTCCACACCCACTCATTCTTCTCAATATTGTCATTGTCACTATGCATCCAGGAATCAATTGTTTGGACACGTTACTTCCTGAGCAAACAAATGTAGTGCACAGCACTCTTCTGCTTGAGTACATAAAGAAAATGGAAGACCTCTGCAACTACCCCCATGGGAGAACTACCTTTGCTGGGCTGTTGTTTATTATCTCATGGTGGTGGCAAGTATGCAAAGTTGCTGGTATCTGCTAGTTTGTACTAACTAGTATGCAGAGTGTGTTTCTAACTGAGAACATGCACACCAAAATGGGGTGTGTGCAGGCTCTGGTTACAACCAGTTTTTCAGCTTACACTTGTACAGCAGTGTTTCAGCAATTTCAAAGATATTCAACTGCACCCTGAAGAGGTACACCAAAATCATCAAAAAAGCTGTCTACAACACCATTCTCTGTTTGCTCTTTACCTCTTTGTTGGTACTTGCTCAATGGCATTAAGATGTCCCTGAGCATGTGATTCTGGATGTGCATGCACCCTCTACATTCCATAATACCTTGTCTGGTGTAATGTAGACTGCCATGAGAATGAGAAGCACAAACTAACAACACCTGCAGAGCTTGACAAATGGAAGCGTGTCCTAGTCCTAAGCGGCTACAACACTTTGAACCCGGAGAAGGATGCAACATCAAACAGAGTACAACTAGTCTAACAATGTGCAACCCTCCAGCCGGGATTGCCAGGGAGCACAATTGTCATATCTCTTTTGGAGTTGATAGCCAGTGTACAAAATGGCGGAACTGTGTTTGCAGATTACAAGAAGTGTAGGTGCCTTTATTGTTTCCAGTACGTCCAAAGTACTAATGACCAAGTCTAGGTCCACTCAGGATCAAATTGGATGTTCCAGCTTCTCCAGTGGGTGAATTGGAGAAGATAAAGCCTAAGAGAAGACTGATGCTTGGCACGGAATTGCCAGAGCCAGATATATTAACTTTCCATCTCTGAAACTACCATTTGTTGATGTTACCCCAAGCTACAAAGAATGAATCAGACAGCCAGTTTGTGAAACTTGTACCTGGTCAGGCCAGCTACAACAATACACTGATGTTAACTGACCACAAACAATCTGCAAGCTCCAGCTTCTTTACCCAGCAGTGCAAGCCCCGTAGTGTGCAGGCTGGCCAGCAAGCGTCATCTGTTACAATACATAGCGTACTTAGCCTTGTAGAGTAGATGTAGCGGCAGTGGATGGCTGAGGAGTGGCGCGCGTTGATGGTGCCGGCCCGCGCACTGATCATGTGCTGTTAGAGGCACGTGCGCGGGTTATGAGCTGGCAACCATCATATGATGTTTCTCTTTAGTTTTATCCCCTTTGTTACTAGGTACGCATGCACACGGCCTAATTGTGCTCATTATTCATCTTTGTTACTAGACTACTTAGCGTGCTGCCTTGCAGATCATCCCCAGGGTCTTACACTTGGATAAAACTCTAAAAAACCCGGCAGAAAACTTAAACTAGGCTGCCCCAGACACCATGGCAACTGTGCTGACATGCGTGAAAAATGGTGCAATCTGGAGCTAAGACTTGACAAATCTAAGAGATTGAGGGCGATCTTGTGATCCGGACGTTGACAGTGCAGGCTATGAGGCCAACTACACACGAACTATTCCCAGAGACCAACAAGATGAGATTAAAGAAGGTAAACACAATTGTACAAACAGACACACCTATTCCCAGAGACCAACAAGAGGTCAAGATGGGAAAAGGGGATTTACTCTACAGAATGTCTATATATCTGAGAGTATCCATGCGGCGTTGACGCAGTCAATGCCATACTCCAAAACAATAATCAGAAAATGATGACAATAAAAGAAACACATGTGCAAATGAGAGTCAGAGACTGTCAAGTACTCTACAAACAAACAAAAGGAAAAAAAAATAGGATAGAGTCCGTCCATGTACCACTTCACCACATTACCCCCCTCCTAAGGACCGTTGTCCCCAACAGTCAGCAAGTGAGCAATCCTTCCCTCTGGCCAATGAACCACGTGTGGGGGAGTGGGTGACGTGAATTTTGTGTTAACGCCTAAAATTGAGTCTGAGGAAGTTGGTGGCTGCAAGTTGTTGAGGGGCGTTCGGGTTGCGTCTGTGGAATTCCGCTACCAATGAAGCCGCATTCTCCAAGTTCTTTGCTGGCTCCCAGGTGTTGTGGCTTGCATTGTACCCTTTCCACAAAACAAAATATTTGAGCTGGCGCCCAAACATTCTGCTATCAACAATTGCTTCTACCTTGTATTCCTCCACGCCCTTGATTAAGTCTGGTGGTGGTGGGTGAGGGTGTTTCCCGTTGACTTTGTTCCCAACCCATCGTAACAGGCAATCTACGTGAAAAACTGGGTGGAGTCGCATGTTTGGGTTGAGATCAAGTTTGTAGTCATGGCCTCCCTGCACTTTGAGAACTTTGTACGGTCCCAGGTGTTTGTGTCTTGAAAGTTTCTTGCTTGCCTGGTGCAGTTTAACGTTCCGTGCGTCAAGCCAGACCCAGTTGCCCTCCTTGAATATTGGGTGTTGCGACACCTGTCTCTCCTGTGCCTCTCACATATGCTTCTTTGTGAGTTGAAGCGCCGCCTCTGCGTCTTGTTGTACTTCAACTAGTAATTGTAGTTGTTTGTCTACTGTTGGTGAAGGGCCTGGGCAACCAATTTGGATATTCATTTCGGGTCGGAATCTATATAGGACTTCAAATGGAGATCTGCTGTGTGCTGAGTGGACTTGAGAGTTCAGGACAAACTCTGCATGTGAGAGGTGTGTCACCCAGTTGTCTTGTTGTTGGTTGCAAAATCGTCAAAGGTACTTCTTGACTTCCTGGTTTGCCCATTCCGTTTGACCATTTGCCTGGGGGTGGTACACTGTTGTTAATGATGCTTGAATGCCCAATCCCTTCAAAAGTTGTCTCATGATTTTCAAGGCAAATTGAGGGCCTCGATCCGAGACAATACTGTTGGGCAGTTTGTACCGCGTGAAGATGCCGTCGTGAGTGATGTGGGCAACATCCTCCGTGTCTACATCCCAGTTTGTTGGGAATACATGCACTACCTTTGTATAGAGATTGACAAAGGTTGCAATTGCATTGTACCCGTTTGACGCAGGGAGCTGTGTTATGAGGTCTACACCCACAACTCCCCAAGGCCTCTCAGGCACATCTAACGGTTGGAGCGTTGACACTGGATGTGCCGGTGCCCTTGCCCTCTGGCATGTGTCGCATCCTTTCACGTACTTCTCCACAAACAAATACATCTAAGGCCACCAGAACTGGCATTTGACTAGTTCAAGTGTTCCATGTACGTCCAGATGTCCGGCTGTAGGCGTGTCATGGCATTGCTGGAGCACCTTCTGTCGTAGTTCCATTGAAGGAGGTACGTACACCTGTCCTTGATACAACACCAATCCTTGGTTTTTCTCCCATTCTGCTAGTCCATCCGCCAACCTTTGTATCCCCAACTTCTTCAACCCTTGCAGTCCCTCGAGCACCTCAGCCTCTTGTTGACTTTCCTGTTGAATCAACTCCTCCAATGGGTTTGCAAACTCCACCGCGGCTAAGCGCTGGAACAGCTCCGGCTTGAGCACTACCTGTTGCTGGTTATCCTTGTCATTGTGAACTTCATATACTGATTTACATGAAAGTGCATCTGCCTGGTGGTTTGATTTCCCTGACAAGTACCCAAGCGTGAAGTTGAATTGTGAGAAGAACAGGGCCCATCGCGCCTGTCATTGCAATAGGTCCTGTGCGGTACGCCAGTATTTGAGGTTCTTGTGATCTGTAGCAATCTCAAATGGCGCGGGGAGTCCTTCTAGGTAGTGTCTTCACTCCTTGAGTGCTTCAATAATTGCAAGCATTTCCCGGTTGTAGAACTGGTAGTTTTGATCAGCCGGCAGCATTGACAACAACCAATATGCCACCGGGTGCCACAGGCTATCCAACTGCTTTTGTAGGATGACGCCTCCCATTGCATACCCTGACGTGTCCACTTCCAATTGCGTTGGTTGTTCAGGGGACCAGGTACTAAGGATCAGTACAGAGGTGGATGCATCTTTGAGTTCCTGAAACGCGCGATTCTGTGCTTCCCTCCATGTCCACGGTGTGTCCTTTTTTGTCAGATTGTTCAACAGTCAAGCAATATGTGTGAAGTCTTTGATGAACCGTTGGTAGAAATTTGCAAAGCTTAAAAACACTTGAGCATCTTGCAGCAAACTCTTCTTGTTGATCTTCCACTCCTTCACGGCTTGGACTTTTGCGGGATCCATTGTCACCTGTTCCTGTCGGATAACCAGTCCCGAGTACTCAACTTCCTCTTTCTCAAATTCACATTTTTTGGGTTGGAGGTACAAGTTGTGTGCCTCCAACTGTTTTGAAACCTTGCATATGATCTTGCGGTGCTCCTTGAAGGTCTTGGTGAAGATAAGGATGTCATCAAGGTACACCGCAATCTTGCCTGCAGCAACAAGGTTGGCAAATCAAATTCATGAGGGCTTGGAACATTGCCAGTGAGTTTGTGAGGCCAAAAAACATGACAGTGGGCTCCCACAGCCCTCGGTTAGTTGCAAATGCAGCTTTCCACTTGTTGCCTCGCCGTATCTGTACATTGTTGTAACCCCAGCAAACATTGAACTTGGTAAAGAATCAAGCACCTCAGAGTTGGTTAACAATGTCCACAACTAACGGAAGAGGGTAGGTGTTCTTGATTGTGAACTGGTTAATGTGCCAAAAGTCCTGATTGAATTGTAGCTTCCCGTCCTTCGTTTTGACAAAGAAAACCGGGGAGGCAAGAGGTAACTTCAACAGTTGGATATAACCTTTACAAAGGTTCTCCTTGATGAACTCGTCAAGCTCCATCTGTTCACTGGGAGACATGAGATAGACCTTTGTTTGTAGAGTTGAAGGAGCGTCCGGAGTGAATTCAATGGCATGGTCCCACAGTTTATGGTCAGGGAGTTGTTCCGATTCACTTTTAGAGAACACCTTTGAGTATCGTTGGTACTCGCCAGGGATCATCTACTCCATTGTACACAATGCCTTTCCCTTCCCGGCCTGCTCTGCAATCTGCTGCAAAAATGTGAGCCCCGCAGTGCACCAGAGTTTGTCATTGACGCTCTCTAGGTATCCTGCGCAAAGCCAGGCGCGCCTCTCCTTGCAATTTCCAATGTACCAATACAGCGGTGGCGATTTCTCCTCCTCCTCCTTCTCCTTATTCTTTGGGGCGCCAAATCCCTGTTTTTCCTCTGCCTTCTCTTTTTTCTCCATTTTGGCTTCCGCCTCTTTGATCACTGCGTCTCCCTCAGGTTGCGCCCTCAGTGCAGTCGACGCGTCCTCATCCTCTACCTCCTCTATTGTCACTCCCTTTGGTGGTGTTGATATCTCCAGTGTACCACTACTCCAATCTATGTCTGGGTTTGTCTGGCACAGCCAGGGTAACCCCAGGATTACATCGTCATCTCCAATGTTTGTTACAAGAAAGTCTGCGTGACGTGTATGTCCGTTGAGTGTTATATGCATGCTTTGACAAAGGATTGTGTTTTCATTCAGACACATGATCGTGTTTAACATGTGATTGCGTTATAGTCTTATCTTAGATTAATCCTTTGTTTCCTCCTATCTTTCTCCTTCCTTGTTTTCTCCTTGATTCTTCCTTTGTTTCTCCAAGGATTCACATTGTGACTCATTTAGTTTCTCCTTGGTTTCTCCTTCAACTCACCAAGGAGTTGTTATGACTCACTGGGTTCCTCCTTGGTTTGCCCTTCCACCCCCCAAGGAGTCGTTATGACTCATGTCCTTTCTCCTTCATTTCTTCTTCATTTCTCCTTTATTTCTCCTTGAAACTCAGCATAACTCATTAGTTAGTTATTGTTGTGTATACAAAGCTGAGAAACTCTACTTGATTCCTCAGACAGAATATCATCTTTGCTACCACATCTAGTCACTGCATCAATCCACATTCTACTCTTCCACTCTCTCTTTCTGTCTCTCTCCTCTCTCTCTCTTCCCATTGAATGGACTCAGCAAATACAAGTCCACAGTCATTAGGAGCGGTGTCAGGCTAAGGGCAAGACCTGTTTGCCAACGGACTTATCACCCAGTCTCGCTAGTTGTGGGCACAGACATAACATCGAGCGTCATTGTGAGACGCGCAAAGCAAGTGATGTTCCCAGCATTGTTCAGTGAGTTGTTAACGTTAAACAGATGCAGGGGGTTTTGTAGGGGGTGTGTTGTAACACGGTGTCGTTTGACAAATTGTTTTGAGAGGAACAAGCCTGTTGCTCCCGAGTCTATCATAGCCGCAGTGACAGTACTTCTGTTCTGACCTTTGAGCGTTGTGGGTACACAAAAATGCAAAGATGAACTTGACATTTTTACGCTACCAATTTTACATAGGGTAGCTGCGTCATAGAAAGATTGGTACTGTACGGGGGACACAGTCATTGCGGCAATGGGTGCCCGGGCTAAAAACCCTGGTTGGGGGCGGCGGCAATCTGTGCTTCAAGGAGGGTAATCCAATTTCTCAGCGCGGCGATAGTCTCCTCTCTTGGTGCGTTGTTGTTGTTGTTGACGGCAGCAGCGGCTACGCAACAAGGTGCAGCGGCAGGAGAAGCTGTACAGCGGGCTGCTAACCATTGGACGTAACAGATGTTGTTGCAATGGCCTAACTTCCCGCAGGCACTGCACCTATCCCTCTTGTGGCCACCCTTGGGCTTGCAATGGTCAGGCAAACCGCAGCTGTAACACTTGCCATACAGCAAGCGTGAGAACTTGTCAAATGGTGTTCCCCCGTTACAAACAGCGGCAATGTCCATGTCCATTGCATTGGAATTGCGTACAGGGACGTGGGGTTGCACGCAAGGGGCTGGTGCGGCAAAGGGTGTGTAGTAGCCTGGGGTGCATGCCGTCATCAATTGTCCAAACAAGAAACCTTCCCCTCTCCTTGCCTCTGCCTGTCTCTCCCTCAACCTCTTCTGTAACCTCCCATCAGCTCTGATTGCACTCTCCATCTTTCCCGCAAGGCTCTCTTGGTCGGCAATTAACATTGTCAGCAGTAGATCCTTAATCTCCGGGTTGAGGTGCTCCTTGAAGCAATCACAAAGATCAAGGTTGGAGCGTCCCGTCTGACTTGCAAGCTTGCAAAATTTTGCTGTGTATTTGCTGACGCTGAGCTTTTTCTGCCAGAGCGCGTCCATCTGAAGCTTTGCAGTTTTGGCAAGGTTGCCGGGCTTGAACATGTGCGTGAACTCCTTCATAAACTCTGCCCACTTGCAACGGAAGGGCATTGCAGTGACACTCAAAGTGCGTTGATGCTCGTTGATCTGATCACGGTAGGGGTGCGCCCACGTCGCAGCAGCTCCGGTGCAGTACAAGAGCGCAGAGTCAATCCATTTGGCCTGGTTCCAGACCCAATTGCCATTGCTGTTCTGATTGTCGGGTATGGGCCTGCAGGCCTGCGCCCAGGGTGAAAAGGCCGTCTTGAAATTGCAAGCGGCAGCACCAAACTCGCCATTGTATGTGCTGGGGGGTTTAACGTGGGATCGGTGCGTGCAATGGGTGTTGGCAACTGTGTTTGCCGCCTGGATATTGATAAGGCAACTCACACTATGCGCAAGAAGTGCAATGGGGTCGGTTTGCGTGGGTTGGGCATTGTCGGCAGTCCCAGCGTTAAGATCAGGCATACCCTGTGAGTGATTGGCCATGATAGGCTGTGTAGTGGAATTGGGAATGGATGTGAGGTTGTCAAAGTTATAGACGTTGAGCGCAGTACGGTGGATTGCGTTGGAGGCTTGGAGTGGACATGGTTGCAAATTGCAATTTTTGTAGATGTACTCGTTCTTGTTATTGTCAAAGTAGATATAGACATCTTGTCTGTTGGAGGTATTGTATGCGTGGAGAAAGCTGTTACACAATGTTGTGAACTTGATGGCAGGCTCAATTACAAAGATTGAGGGTACCAAAGGGCTATCTTGACCTAATGTGCTGACGTGCGTGAACAATGGTGTAATCTGGAGCTAAGACTCAACAAATCTAAGAGATTGAGGGCAATCTTGTAATCCAGACATTGACAGTGCAGGCTA
>ML178814.1:0-21873 GCA_004369125.1 Pterulicium gracile | reverse complement strand
AACAATAGGCAAAAATTTGCTGCTGCCATTCTGGCAAAAACCATGTTGGACATCAATGGTCAGCTGGTGGCAAGGTTGGCAGGGTTATGGGCAAACACGGAGCAGCGCGTGGTGCAGTTGGAGAAAGATGTTCTGGCTTTGGTGGATATGGTGCGGGATGCAGAGAACCGTGCAGATAGGCTGGAGGCATTGGTTTTGGGAGGGTTGGGAGTCGGGACTGCACAGATGGACCTTGTCCGGCAGCACCTGAGAAGTATAGTGGGGACTTGCAGGCAAAGGCAGAGGAGTTTGCAATGGCAATCAGCATTGCAGCAAAGTTCAAGGTTTTTGCCTCCAACAAGCTCAAAATCTACTGGTGCCAGTCACACCTCATTGGCGATGCCGCTGCCTAGTCGGCAACAATCACCCACGACAACTTGCAGGACCCCACGCACCTCAACTTCTCCGCCTGGATTGCTGCCTTCCGTGCTCTGTTCTGCTTGCAAGATTGAGCTGAGAACGCGCGTGATGCCATTGCCGGCATTTGGATGGGTTTGAAGACCATCTTGCAGTATGTGACGGAGTTCCACGCCCACCGCAATGACCTCCTCTATGACAAATATGAAAGTGGCTTCATCCTCAAGGCATTCAAGGACGGACTTACAGTTGAGATTGTAGAATGACTCTTGCACATGCAGCCCCGGTACACAACAATTGACAAAGCACTGAAGTACCTCTTGGACAATGAAAAGAAATGGGCTTTGCTGGCGTCACATTGGCATCTACTTGCGCGTTTGGAAGTGGCAAAGCAGTGTTTGGCATCAGCAATTCCGGCAGCTCCCAAGCCCTCCCCATTTCTCCAATCTCCCTGGTACCCATCTTCAACCCCTTTGTGTGTGCCCCCTGTTGCCCAGCCCCTTTGACCAGTTCTTGCTGTTCCACCTCCTTGCCCCGCCAATCCAAATGCAATGGATGTTGACATGGCTCAGGTCCGGTGCGGTGATTGTGGGTTGCCTGGCCATAGGAAGTGTGGATACACAAAGGTGAGAGCCCGGCAGGCATGGGTCCGCAGCATGGCAACTCAGCCCTTTGTCCCGTCCCTGTCCCAGCTTTTACTTCCCCTACCCCCAGCACTGGATTTTGTAGACACCAATCCCAAGTAACTGCACGGGTTGCAGCTAACCGGTACTCTGGGTTAGATGCGGCATCTCCAAACTTTATTGTTGACTCCCCTTTCCAAGTTTGCAGGCGTCCACAACATCTGCAAGTGTGCAGTGTTTCATGCCAAAACCCTACATTCCAACTTTCATTCATTTGAGATCTCGCTGACAGTTGACAACAAGAATACCGCAGTACAATTTTCAACCTGTGCAATGCTGGATTCTGGGGCAAACATTTTCCTGGCCAACAAGCGCTTTGTGGACAAGCACAGCATTCCCACCATCCTTTGAAAGAGACCTCTCTGCCTCCGCACCATTGACAACTCCAACGTCACCTCTGGGCTCATAACTCACAAGGGTGCTTTTGCAAGTGGTCGTGAACAACCACGAGGAGGATAAACTCTTCCAAGTTGCCAATATTGGCAATGACAACCTGATCCTTGGCATTGGCTGGCTTTGGCAGCACACCCCCATGATTGATTGGCGCAAGTTCACTATTTCTTTTGACGCTCCTGCCTGCCACGCCAATTGCCGCCAGGTGCAGCCCAAGCCACCGGCACCTACCCCGCTGGTGACTGGCCGTCCAAAACACCCGCTGAAGAAGAGGAGATTGGAGTTTGAGGTTTGAGAGCACCGCCAGGCGGTGAGAGCGGCGGCAGAGGCTGGTCTACCTCCACCGCCATTGCAAGAGGAAGTGGCGCGTTTGGCCTTGCTCTCCCGTCCGCGTGGCAAGTGTTTGGCATTGCCGGCGTTGTCTATAGGTCAGCAGATAAACTGCTCTCCGGGCTTGCCAAAGCGGCAACCCCGGGAGGCGCTGGCTGGGCTGAAGTTAAAAAAGACAGCCTACCTGCGCTTCTTGCGCAAACAGCAAGCAGCGGTGGTCCGGCAGGCACAGGTGATGTTAGCGGCAAGAATTGAGGAGGAGAAGGCACGGTTAGCTCAGACCCCTGGCACCAGCAACAGTTGTGCTGTTGGTGTTCTGTACAAAGAGGGAGGGTGGTACCTAGAGCAGTGCTGGGGTGGGCGCTCTGCTCCCGGGCATGCCGGTTGGAGGGCAATGGTGTTTGAGGAAGAAGAAGAGGGGTCAGCGCGGGCGGCGGCAGGGATGACAGTCTTGCAGCATCTGGCTAAAGAGGAGAGGAAGCAGGATGGGCCGGAGAAGGTGAAAGGGATTGAGGAGATAGTGCCAGAGAAGCTCCATGATTTTTGGACATGTTCAGCAAGTCCCATTTGAAACGGTTGCCGCAGCATACCAAGTACGACTTGCTGATTGACCTGGAACCTGGCGCTCCTCTGCCTAAAGTCAGCAAGCTGTACCAGTTGTTGCTGGAGGAGCTCATGCATTGAAGGAGTTTATTGACAAGAACCTGGCAAAGGGGTACATTTGGCCATCAAATGCGCCATGTGGCGCTCCGGTCTTTTTTGTCAAGAAGAACAACAGTGAACTTTGCCTTGTTGTCAACTTTTGGGCGCTGAATGCCATCACCTGGTCCAACTCCTACCCCATCCCTCTCTTGAACAAGCTACTTGATTGGCTCAAGGCGGCAAGGGTGTTTACCACACTGGATATGCATTGGGGCTACTACAATGTCCGCATCTGGGGCGGCAATGAGTGGAAAACGTCATTCCGCACACGCTATGGGCAGTTTGAGTTCCTTGTCATGCAGTTTGGGCTCAAGAACGCGCCGGCAGCCTTCCAGCGTATGGTCAACAAGCTGTTCTACAATTTGGTTGATATCTCAGTGGTCCTGTACTTGGACAACATCATCATCTTCTCTGAGGACAAGTCAAAGCATGACAAGCAGGTCAGGGAGGTTTTGCAACACCTTCAGGAGGCTGATCTCTTCCTGAACCCGGGAAAGTGTGAGTTCCGGACAAAGGAGGTCAACTACCTTGGGCTAAAAATTTCACCTGGTCACATCAGCATGGATCCAGTGAAGGTGCGCAGCATCACGGACTGGCCAGCACTTCGCAATGTCAGTCAGGTCTTCCAGTTCTTGGGGTTTGCCAACTTCTATCGCCGGTTCATTGAGGATTATGCTTTCATTACCAAACTGTTGGAGAGGTTGAAGGGGAAGGATATGCTGTGGTTGTGGGGTGCGGAGGAGGAAAGGGCTTTCCGGACGCTGAAGGCAGCATTCACGGAGGCCCTGCTGCTGGTCATGCCAGACATGGTGGCTCTGTTCAGAGTGGAGACAGATGCATCTAGTTTTGCCATGGGGGCGGTGTTGTTGCAGGAGTGCAGTGATGGGAAGTGGAAGCCGGTGGCATACTTTTCAAAGGCAATGTCTGTGGCGGAGAGGAACTACAACATCTATGATAAAGAGCTACTGGCGGTGGTTAGGGCATTTGAGGAGTGGCGGCTGTATCTGGAGGGCAACCTGCACAAAATTCAGATGGTCTCTGACCATCGTAACTTGGAGTGGTTCATGTCCACGCGGGACTTGAATTGTTGGCAAGCGAGGTGAAGTCTCTACCTAAACAGGTTCAACTTTGTTATTGAACATTGTGCCGGTTGGCTCAGTGATGGTCCTGATGGTCTTTTCCGCCGCCCCAACCTCAAGCCTCCAGGTGACGCAAAAGACAATGCCGGCCAGATGATCCTGGGCCCCAAACGCCTGGCTATTTGACCGGCAACCTTGGGCCCTTCAGAGGTGAAGGTACACATTACCAAGCTGGTACCATCAGACTTGGAGATCCTTGAGCGGATTTGCGCGCAGTTGTGTAAGGACCCAAAGCTCTTGCTGGTTTGGGAGAAACACAAGGGTTTGGCACTGCTGCTGCAGCAATTGAAGGAGTGGGTGGTGGATGGGTATCTTGTGAGGTTTAGGGGTTTAGTAGTGGTTCCGGATAATGAGGAATGTAAGCACATGATCCTGGAGCTGTACCATGACTCTATTCCAGCAGGTCACTCTGGCAGGGCACAAACTTTGGAGCTGGTTTTGCAGAACTACCATTGGCCTGGGATCTCGGAGTATGTGCGGCGGTACATGGACGGTTGTGACCCTTGCCAGAGGTTAAAAACTCGGCGCTTGCGTCCGTACGGACCCTTTCAGCCCTTGGAGATCCCAACCGGCCCATGGCAACATGTCACAACTGACTACTTGGGCCCATTGCTGGTTTTGCGGGGGTATGATGCCGTGTAGGTGGTGGTGGATAAGATGACAAAGAGAGCTCACTTTCTGAAGGCACAGACAACAGATGATGCCCCAGACATGTGCAAGACATTCATTTGCTGGGTGTGGCCGTTGCATGGAACTCCAAGGAAGCTCATCTCTAACTGGGGTCTGCAGTTCACAGCAAGGTACACGCAGCACCTGTTCACTTGCCTGGGTATCAAGTTGGCACTCTCCACAGCTCACCACCTGCAGACCAATGGACAGATGGAGCGGATGAACCAGGAGCTCAAGGCATACCTTTGGATTTTTGTTGACTTCTACCAGGACAACTGGGTGGATTGGCTGTCCTTTGCCGAGTTTACGTATAACAACAGGATGCATTCAGTGATTGGCATGTCTCCCTTTTATGCTAAGTACAGCTACCACCCATCCTTCTCTATTGACCCAGTCAGTGCCAACACCATTCCCGCTGCTGATAATCGCCTGCGGCACCTAGCCAAGGTCTAGGAGGAGTTGAAGTTGATGCTGGAGATGACGGCAGTGGGGATGAAGGTCTACCACAATACCTGGGTGGATGAGGCACCAGATTGAATTGCCAGAGATATGGTGTTTGTGAAGCGTGCCAATTTGCGTTTGGTTTGCCTGAACAAGAAACTGGACTTCAAGCATTTTGGGCCATTCAAGGTGACACAGATGATTTTGGACACTGCCTATTGCATTGAGTTGCCAGCTACATGGAAGATTCACAACATCTTCCATGTCTCATGCCTGGTACCAGCATTGGCAGACACCTTCATTGGCAGAAAGCAGGTGCCGCCACCGGCAATTGAGATGGAGGGTGGGGCAAAGTACAAGGTGAAGAGAATATTGGCATTGCACAAGAGGAAGACCAGCATGCAGTATCTGGTGCGTTGGGCTGGGTATGGAGAGACAAAGGATCAGTGGGAGCCAAAGGAGAATTTGAGGAGTGGCGCGCATTGATAGTGCCGGCCCACGCACTGATCATGTGCCGTTAAAGGCACGTGCGCGGGTTATAAGCTGGCAACCATCATGTGATGTTTCTCTTGAGTTTTATCCACTTTGTTGCTAGGTACACATGCACACAGCCTCATTGTGCTCATTATTCATCTTTGTTACTAGACTACTTGGTGTGCTGCCTTGCAGATCATCCCCAGGGTCTTACATCATCCAGCAGGCACACTATTCCACCCTTTTACCCTGCTCCTACCAACCTACCTTTCCCTTGGCAGACCTTGCAGGCTAACACCAATGCCTCACAAGGAGTTATGCAAATGATTGTCATTGATGTGTTTTCAGGGCAAGTGCCAAAACCTCAACAGCTACCTCTTGGAGAACAAAAAACTCCCGCAGATGTAATAGCATAATTCTTATTATCAGAGCCTCTCTTCTCTGGCACCCAAGGCCTTCTTCATCCAAGTCAACAAGCTGCACTGCTTGCATTTCATGGCCAGACTTCTAGTTCTCCTGCACAACTTCATTACCTGTACATAGAGTGCCAGTTATCTTGCTCAATACTATACCTGTGTTATATTCATGCACCATTATGACTCTTTTCTTCACTAAAATTGCATTCTTTCTGTGCCTTTTATTATCAAGATCACATCTTGCTACTCCTCCCAGAATATTCCTTTCTCTTTCCAGAATATTCCGTTGGCATCCTATGGGTGTTCACATGAACACTTTCTGTGTTCTTGACTGCACAGCCTTGTCTCCAAGGCTGACTCAGAGGTAGTACTTGTAATCAAGAATTGCATAGCCTCAGCTCCACAGGATAACTCCTTGTTTGTACCTGTTTATTTTACTATCCTTTAAAAACCAATTGTAGTAGATAGGTTCTGCAATTGGAAGATCAACTTAGCTAGACTACTGCTAGTCCGATTGTCTCTTTGAAATCATTCTCAGCTCTCTCTGGCCTAGCCAGCCCTTTCTCTCTTTTCCCTGCCCAAATCGGCCCTCAGATATCTACTCTCCAAATCCAAGTCCACTGGTTCTCAGGGGAGCATCAGACTAAAGGCAAGATCTGTCCGCAAAAGGACTCATCCATTGGTCTTCCAAGCAGAGCTCGCACGGGCTTAACAGTATATTCAGATTCCACCTCCTGATTACCCCTTGATGTCTTATTGCCAACCATCCATCCCTTCTAAACCTTTCAACCAACCCATTTCACCTCACAGTGCCTTCATTGGTGCTCATCACCAGTCTGATCTTCATAACAGACCTTTCCGTGGCTTTTCCCAAGCCGCCCAAGCTCAGTCTCAAGCATTATTGCTTGGATCAATTTCTACTGCTCCACACTTGTTTTACTCCTTATGTTGTGCTTATCTCTCAGCAATGAATCAGGACACTTTCCCCACTAAGCAACATCTTGCTTGCCTCTCCCAATCAACCCTTTGCAAGCCCTTTACTCCTGGCCCTCACCCTCTTTGCCCACCAACTAGGAGACCTTTTGACAAGGTTGTTACTGTGCAGAAAACTCCAAGTCCAAACAATTTATTGCGATTGCTACTCAGCACTTGTCAGAAGACACCTTACTCAAGTCGCACAGCTACTCAGAAAGGGAAGGAGCCTGAGGAGAATAGTGAGGATGAAGATAATGAGAATGATGATGAGGCTGAAGACGCACCGGATGAGGCTAACAAACGTCCATCTGGTAATGCAGAGGAGGGAGCAGAGGATGAGAAACCTTCATCTGGTGGTGTTAGGGGCAAACCTGGAGACTGTAAGACCCCAGGGATGATCTGCAAGCCAGCACACCAAGTAGTCTAGTAACAAAGATGAACAATGAGCATGGTGAGGCCGTGAGTATGCGTACCTAGTAACGAAGTGGATAAAACTAAAGAGCAACATCACGTGATAGTTGGCGACACGTAACCTGCGCACATGCTCAACGCGCGGGCCGCCACCATCAATGCGCGCCACTCTTCAGCCATCCACTGCCGCTACATCTACTCTACGAGGCTAAGTACGTTATGTATTGTAACAGAGACAACGGCAATCCACCAAGTTCTCCAGGCGGAGGAGGCGGCAGCAACTGTGGCCTTCCTAGACGTCGTTGTCCTGATACTGTAGATAATGGCTTATCACCTGCTGTCCGCAACATGGTTTTGAAAGCCTCTTGAGCTTTTGATAATTACTTGAATCAAGAGATTGCACCTCCTGCCCATCACCCAAAGCTTGCCAATTCTGATACCTTCAATGGAACAAGCCCATCAAAGCTTCCATCCTTCCTTACCCAATGCACGCTAATTTATGCGCGCCTTCCAAGGGACTATCCAGATGATAGCTTGAAGACCCTCCACATGCTCTCCTTCCTTTGAGGTACTGTGCAGAAGTATTTCCAGTCAGACATACTCCAAATGCATGCTGGTTTCACTCCTTTCTGGCTTGATAACTTGGAGCTCTTTGTCCAATAGCTTCAAGCTAACTTTGGTCCAGTCAATGAAGTTTGTGAAGCCGAGAACACTCTCCACTTGCTCACAATGAAGCCAACCAATCACATTGTCTTGTACATTCTCCCCTTCCAACAAGCTGCAATTACTTCTGGATGGAATAATGCTGCCCTTGCCTACTGCTTCTATTGTGGGTTACCGGCTTGTATCAAGTCCGAATTTGCTTGGCCTGGTAAACCCACAACACTCCTTCAGATGAAGCAACTTGCCCAGGACATCAGTTTTTTCTACTGGGAATTACAGGATGAGCTTCAACAAGAAGGGCACTCTGTCTGCTTGTTGAATCAACTTTTGTCCAACTTGCCGCCTAGTACCACCTTATCTCCGCATAGTACTAACCCTTGCTCTTTCAATCCGCCTTCTTCTTTGATTCCTAAATCAAAGGAAAACTCCTCCTTCCAGCAGCATTCCTTTTTGAAACACACACCTTTGTTAAAATCTGCTTCCTGCGCGTTCTCCAAGCCCTATTCCAAATTCTCGGGCTTGGATGGCAGATTACTCCCTGAGAAAAAAGAAAGACGACATAAGAACAGCCTCTGCTTGGTCTGTGGCGCTTCAGAACACACATCCTTTGAATGTCCTTCCGCTCAATCAGCATCTGCTCGCGCTTCAAGAGCTGCTGGAGCCAACCAGTCTAACGGAGATAAGACTGAGCCAGAAAAATAGCCAGCAACTCCCTTCCAATTGCGCCTCTTGGGAGTTACGTTGACTCTGTAGGCGTTCCAAGAGAGGTATTCCTCAATGCATCTTTGCTTGTTGCTGACTCTGCTTTATTTCTTTCACTTTTTCTTATCATGGACAATTTTTCCTCTTCACCATTCCTTTCCCCTGATCATCTGTTATTCAATAATGTTCCTGTCCAGACGTTCTCTTCTTTGTCTTTCCCGTCTTTTTCTCCTGCTCCACATGATCCCCTTTTCAATTTAGAAAATTTATTGGAACCAAAAACATGTCTTCTACTTCAACTCCTGTAACATGTAACCTTGTCTTCAACTCCTTGGTTGATTCCGGTTCTTCACATTGTTTTATTGACAAAAAGCTTGTTCAAAAATACAATTTACCCTTCTCTCCATGTCCCAATGTTATTCTTTGTTATCTCAATGGTTCTACTTCTTCAATTTCTCAATCAGCCAAGCTGAAGATGTGTTTTCCAACTGGGGAAGTTCTATCTTTGGATTTCTTTATCACTTTGCTGGATTTGCCTTGCAATCTAGTTCTTGGATACAACTGGCTCACCCGCTACAACCCGTTGATTGACTGGGTTTCAAAATCAGTAACTTTCCAAGCTCCAGAGAAGCAGGCTCCAGTCTCACTGCGCGCCGTCCCAGAGGCCCTCTCAACCTCTGTGAACATCTTACCTCCACATCACCCAGTCCAACCATCTATTTTTTCCATCTTTGGTGAGACTATACCACCTGCTTCTCCAACCCCTTCTTCATCCACCTTGCCTTCGCCAATTTTTGTTTTGTTTATGAATGCGGCTGGTTACCGCCTAGCAGCAAAGCAACCAAGATTGCAGCAGTTTATTCTTTCAATGGATGATATCCATGCTAGATCCGCTCATATCTCCTCTGACAAGCTTCACAGCGTCTCTGCTGAGTACCACAAATTTGCAGACGTCTTCAGTGAACCTCTTGCATCTGGGCTGCCTCCTCATCGCAAGTACAACCTTAAAATCAAGCTCAAGGATGGCGCCTTTCCTCCCATTGGAACAGTATATTCCATCTCTCCTATTGAACTCAAGGCTCTTTGAGAATCTCTCAATGAAGGTCTTAGCTCAGGCATTATCAAACCCTCCACCTTGCCTTATGGAGCGCTGGTACTGTTTGTTTGAAAGAAGGACAGTTCTCTTTGCCTCTGCGTTGATTACCGCGGTCTAAACAAGATCACAAAGAAAGACCAATATCTGCTTCCCCTCATCTTGAACCTCCTCAACACACCTAGCCAAGTGTGCATTTATACAAAGCTCAACCTTAAGCATGCTTACCATCTGGTTTGTATTGCCAATGGTGACAAGTGGAAAACTGCCTTCCGCACTTGGTATGGTTTGTTCAAATGAAGAGTCATGCCCTTTGGCTTGACCAATGCCCCAGCGGCATTTCAGAGATTTGTCAATTTGATTCTTTCAGATATGCTGGATGTTAATGTCATGTTCTACCTGGATGACCTCCTCATCTACTCTGACTCCATTGAGGAGCACTTGCAGCAAGTCAAAGAAGTTCTTCATTGACTACGCACTCATGGGCTGTTCTGCTCTCCCAAAAAGTGCAAGTTCCACACTGATACTGTGGAGTACCTGGGGTACATTCTCTCTCCCTCAGGGTTGGCTATGTTCTTTGATAAGGTTGACACCATCACTTCGTGGCCTACTCCTTGAAAAGTGAGAGACATACAGTCCTTCCTCGGGTTCTGTAACTTTTATCGTCAATTCATCTACAACTACTCTGATATTGTTCCTCCCACTCGGCTTACGCACAAAAATGCGGTGTGGGCCTGGGATAATAATTGCGAGACAGCTTTCAATACACTCAAGTCATCTTTCACCTCCGCTCCTATCCTTGCGCACTACACTCCTGGAGGTTGGATGATTGTTGAAACCAACGCCTCTGACTACACAATTGCTGTCATCTTATCCATCTGGTTTAATGACGGGGAAGTCCGTCCTGTTACATTCCATTCTTGCACCCTCACTGGTGCAGAGCTTAACTACAACACTTACAATGAAGAGCTCCTTGCAATCTTTGAGGCCTTCAAGCGCTGGAGACATTACCTTGAAGGATTCCCTGGAGTTATCCATGTTGTCACGGATCACAGGAACCTGGAATATTTTACAATTACCAAGGTTCTAACATGTCGCCAAGTTTGCTGGTCTGAATACCTTAACCAGTTCAATATGGTTATTTGTTTTTGCCGAGGAAAATTGGGGGCCAAACCCAGCGCTCTTACTAGATGATGGGACATCTATCCAAAAGAGGGGAATACTGTTTACTCCATGGTAAACCCCCAGAACTTCAGACCCATCTTCTCCACAGAGCACCTCCGCGCTTTGTACATCACTTCCCTCCTTGAGAAACCTGTTCTCCGTGCTGCTCTCATTGTTGATTTCAACAAGCTGCACTTGAATATCAGGTCCTCACTTCCCTCAGATCCTCAGGCCGCATTTGGACTAGCCCTGGCTTCTTCCTCAGCTGATCCACGCTGGACCATTGATGAGTTGCAACTCTTGTGCTTTGACAACCAAATCTATGTCCCAGATGTGGATGTCCTTTGTGTTTGTGTCTTACAATATCATCACAGCCACATTCTCTCAGGACATTTTGGTCAGAATCAAACACTGGAATTGGTTTGTTGAAAGTACATCTGGCCCATGCTTTACACCTTTGTCCGCAAGTATGTCCAGTTGTGTGTTACTTGCAAGCATAACAAGACTCCACGACACAAACCCTATAGCCTCCTAAAACCCCTGCCTGTCCCTTCACATCCCTGGCAATTCATTTCCATGGGTTTTACTGAAGAGCTGCCATCTTCAAACAGGTTTAATTCCATCCTCGTCATTATAGATTGCGCCTCCAAGCAGGGTATCTTTATTCCCTGCCATACAACTATGACCTCTGCTGATATGGCCTGGCTATTCCTCATCCATGTCTTTTCAAAACATGGAATACCCAGTCATGTCACTTCCAATTGAGGTTCCAAATTTGTCTCCTCATTTATGTGTTCACTGGGAGTTATCCTTGACATGAAACTCCATTTCACCTCAGGCTATCATCCTGAGGGGGATGGGCAAACTGAATGAGTGAATCAGACTCTTGAGCAGTACATTTGTATGTACCGTTTGTATCAGCAAGACGACTGGGATTGTCTTCTCCCTCTTGCAGAGTTTGCCTACAACAACACTCCCAATGCCTCCACTGGTATCTCACCCTTCTTTGCTAATAAGGGTTACCACCCATCCATGACAATCCATACAGAGCGCAACATTGCGTTCTCGTACGCTTGCAATTTTGCTGTGGATCTGTCAGATCTGCACTCCTTCCTCTCATTGCAGATTACTCTGGCTCAGGAACGTTACAAGATACAGGCCAATTGAAAACAACTACCAGCACTGGAATTGAAGATAGGCTTGAAAGCCTTTGTTGTGGCAAAGCACATCCGCACCACTCGCCCAACTCGCAAGTTCTCTGAAAAATACTTAGGTCCATTTGAGGTTATAGCACGTCCTTCAACTCACGCTTACACCCTTCGCCTTCCTCATGACCTTTGCTCCATCCATCCGGTTTTCCATGTCTCCCAGCTTGAGCCTGAAGTCCCCAACACCATCCCCAATCGCATTCAGTCTCCTCCGCCACTGTTATATGCATGCGTCGACGAAGGACTGTGATTTCATTCAAGACACATGATTGTGTTTAACATGTGATCGCGTTATAGTCTTATCTTAGATTAATCCTTTGTTTCCTCCTATCTTCTCCCTTCTTGTTTTCTTCCTTGGTTCTTCCTTTGTTTCTCCAGGGATTCATGTTGTGACTCATTCAGTTTTTCCTTGGTTTCTCCTTCCACTCACCAAGGAGTCGTTACGACTCACTTCATTTCTCCTTCATTTCTCCTTCATTTCTCCTTGCAACTCAGCATGACTCATTAGTTAGTTACTGCTGTGTGTATAAGGCTGAGGAACTCTACTCGATTCCTCAGACAGAATATCATCTTTGCTATCACATCTAGTCACTGCATCAATCCACATTCTACTCTTCCACTCTTTCTTTCTCTCTCTCTCCCTCTCTCTCCTCTCTTTCCTCTCTCTCTCTCTCCATCAAGTGGACTCAGCAAATACAAGTCCACAGTCATTAGGAGCAGCGTCAGGCTAAGGACAAGACCTGTTTGCCAACAGACTTATCACCCAGTCTTGCTAGTTGTGGGCACGGGCATAACAGCCACCTGTACAGGTTGAAGGTGAAGACGAGTACAAGATAAAGGAGATTCTCAATTCAAAAATTGATAGACGACGCAAGGCTTGTCCCCTGCAGTATTTGGTTGCATGGGATGGATATGAGAATACAGACGAGGCCACAGAATGGATCCTTGCTGACGAGCTTATCCGTCATGCAAGCGAGTCGATCAACGAGTTTCACACACACTATCCAGACAAGCCAGGTGTAATGAAGTGGTTGAGGATATGGTACAGAAACAGTGGGACTCAGTCTATTTCTCTCTTTTGTGTTTTTTCTTTGTTTCTCCTTTTCATCAGCTTGTGATTGTTGGCTGTTGTTTTGCATTGCCTTGTGACTGTGCCCCGTGATTGTTTGCATCAGTAGTTTGTGATGCAGTTTCTCACTTATAGTAGCTTGTATTTTGATACCCCCCTTTTCCCATCTTGACCTCTTTGTGTCTTTGGGAATAGGTGGGTATTTGCTCTGTTGTTGTTTAGCTTCCCTAATCTAACTTTGTGTCTTTGGGAATAGATTTGTATCAACTTTGTGTCTACGTCACATCTTCCAGATTGTCCATACCCTCTCAGACCTGTCAAGTCCTTGCTCCAGGTCAAACCTTTACACTATGCTTTGCTACATTAGGTCAAGATAACCTTTGGTGCCCTTGACTATATACAGTGAAGCCCACCCAGTTGACACGACGGTCTGCACACACCAAGTACACGCAGTTGAGATCTCCACAGACAAAGACATACACATCCACAACAACGGTGACTTTGCCACCTGTGACTCACAGCCCTGCCCAAACCATTTTAACAGACCTCCCGTTGACACAGACAGCGACCCTGATTACAACAATCTACGCGCAGTTACACCCCTACAGTTCAAGACATTTTCCCACACGCACAGCACCTTGCACACTCTACCAATGGACCACAACAATCCCCAGCAGACCCTGATTGGCCAACAGCTGGCACAACAGACACAGACAATGCAGCAGCCGGTCCAACAGCAGCTCAATCAGCAGCAAGCGCAACCACTGCTGCCTCAGACTCCACCACCTGCGCAGGCGCCGCCTCAGCCACCCCTCACTGCGCAAGACCGCATCTAACAGGTTCTTGTGAAAAACCAGCAGGAGCTTATTTGCAACCACGCCGCTGCCCTCCAGTGCTTGTACCAAGTGGCTGTAAAGGCACCTGAGTCCTTCAACAGCAAGTTTGGTCCCAAGGCTTGCAACTTCCTTGTTGCGTTTTCTTTATACGCGCTTGCCACTGGGCCAACACTCAATGTCCGGCAGAACGGCAAGTGGGCCCCCAACCACAAGAAGTGGATTGAGGCTGCTCTCTTGTACCTTATGGGCCCGGCAGCCACCTGGGCTTGCCTGTTCCGTAAGCAGCTTGTTAACCATTGTGGCAACTGGAACAAGCCGCTACCCTTTGGCATGTCCTGGAACACCTTCATGGTGGAGTTTTGACGTTTGTTCAAACCTGCTGACTTGGTGAAGGCTGCTTTGCAGGAGATGGAACACTGGGTTCAGCAAGGGTTTGAGGTTGCCCCGTATGCAGCGAAGTTCCCCAAGCTGGCCTTGCAGACCGGTCTCTCAACGCTGACTACCTCCGTTGCTTCAAGAGTCATCTTAGCTCGGAGGTGAAGGACATGCTTCTTGCTGTCCCATTGGCAGAGCAGAACACACTGTCCGGGATAATTGGGTCAGCAATCCTGGCTGGTAAGAGGTTGAAGACAAGGGAGCTAGAGAGAGCAGAGGAGAGAGCAAGGAGTCGGGGAGGATTTGGGTTTAGACGGACAAACACCACCACCGCAGGTGCTTGTGGGTTCTTCAACACATTTACACCTCCTACCCCGCGCGCCCCAGCCCCTGCGGCCATTGATCCAATGGCCATTGACCTCAATGCCCTCTACGTTAATGCCTTCTGTTTGCCACTTTCCAAGGAGTTCTCGCATGCCATAAGCGGCCGGTGTTACGGGTGTGGGTTGAGGGATTACATCAAGCGGGATGGGAACCATGAGCGCAACATCTGCAAAGGCTGTGGAAAGCCGGGTCATTGTTGCGCTGTATGCTACAGGGAGTTTTCGGCTCATTGCCAGGCCGCTCCGGGAACTGCCCCTTGTTGTGCGCCTCAAGCAGCTCCTGCTGTCCCTTGTTGCGTAGCTGCCGCCATTGCTGCCCCTGCTACAACTACCGCTGCAGAACGTATTGCCGCTCTTTGCAACCAGATTGCCATCCTTGAGGCGGAGATGGCTGCCAACCCCAACGCGCTTTTTTAGCCCGGGTACCTGTTGCCGCAACGGATGTACCCCCCACACAGTGTTCCTCTTCTTGTTCTCCATATGACTTGGTCTCCTCATGGAAAATCAGTACTATTGCAATGTTACACCCCTCCTCACACTTTCGTGTACCAATTATGCTCCGAGGCTTGAACAGAAGCACTGTTACAGCAGCTTTGATTGATTTGGGAGCAACGGGCCTCTTCATCTCAAGGAGGTTTGTTGCATCTCACCAGGTCACCACTCACCCTCTTTGCCATCCCCTTTGTCTCTTCAACATTGACAACTCACCCAATGATGCTGGAAACATCACACATTACGCTTGCCATACAATGACCCTTGATGGGCAGACACAGGTTGTTGACTTCCTTGTCACCAATATTGGTGCCAATGACATTATCCTGGGCTTACCATGGCTTTGCAAGGCAAACCCAACTATTTGATGCAAGGATGGAACATTGGATCTGGAGGATTCACCAAGGAAAAAGTTGAACGTGGTGATCAAGGAGAAGGAGGATGTGGAGAAACCCAAGGGTTCGGGTTGGACACCAACGGGGGAGTTAGTGTTGGAAGAAGACTCAAAGGAGTTGGACTTTGAGCAAGGAGCAGAAGAAGAGAGCAAGAAGAAGGAGGAAGGGCCGCAACTGCTGACCGACCCGCCTCTCTATTGGTTTACGGGGAATCAAAAGACAAGGTGTGCGTGGATTAGAGCTGGGTACATGGAGGTGTTTGGTGATAAGCTGTAGGTTTGCACAAACTATACGTTCTCCCAGCAGATTGCAGAGCATGCGGCCAAGGGGAAGAAGCCCCGTACGTTTGAGCAGATGGTCCCAGAGGAGTATTGTTGTCACTCAAAGGTCTTCTCGGAGGCAGAATCAAAACACCTTTCAGAGCACAAGCCTTGGGACCACGCCATTGAGTTCCAACCCGACGCCCCTCCAAGACTGCGGACAAAGGTGTACCCCATGTCTCCAAGCAAGCAGGCAGAGCTCAATGCATTTCTCTCTTAGAATGTATGTAAAAGCTACATCCAGCCTTCCAAGTCACCCCTTGCGTCGCTGGTCTTCTTTGTGAAGAAGAAGGATGGGTTCCTTTGATTTGTCCAGGACTATTGGCGCATCAACCAGTTCACAATCAAGAACACGTACCCCCTCCCGCTTGTTGCAGACATTATCAACCAGTTGAAGGATGCAAAGTACTTACAACAATGTACAGATCCAGTGAGGTGATGAGTGGAAGGCGGCCTTTACGACAAACTGTGGGCTCTGGGAGCCAATGGTGATGTTCTTTGGGCTCACAAACTCACTAGCGACTTTCCAGATGCTGATAAACTCTATCTTTGCAGACCTCATTGCCGCTGGGAAGGTCGCTGTCTATCTGGACAACATTCTCATTTTTACCAAGACATTGGAGGAGCATCGCGAGCTTACACACGAGGTGCCCAAGCGTCTGGAGGATCACAACCTCTACTTACGTCCGGAGAAGTGCAAGTTTGAGAAGGAGGAGATTGAGTACCTGGGGTTGATCATCCACCAGGGACATGTGGCAATGGATCCGGCAAAGGTAGAGGCAGTAAAGGAGTGGAAGATGGACGCAAAGAGCTTGCTGAAGGATGTGTGGGGTTTTCTAGGGTTTGCAAACTTCTACTGCTGCTTCATTGCGCAGTTCGCTAGACTGGCACGACCGCTCAACAATCTCACAAGGAAGGATGTACCATTGACATGGGGTGAAGAGCAGCAGAAGGCCTTTCAGGCTCTCAAGGATGTGTTCATTTTGGCGCCCATTCTGTGTACCTGGTCGCTGGATCTCCCCACCAAGATCAAGGTTAATGCATCTGGGTATGCAACTGGGGGATCATTCTCCAGAAGCAGCTTGACGGGCTCTGGCATTCAATTATGTTCCAATCGTCATCAATGATCCCTGCAGAATGTAACTACCAGATCTATGACCGGGAGATGCTGACAATTGTCAAGGCCCTGAAAGAGTGGCGGCATTACCTGGAGGGTCTCCCGGGTGGTTTTGAGATTGCAACAGATCACAAGAACCTGGAGTATTGGTGCACCACCCAGGACCTCACTGTTGACAGGCTTGGTGGGCTCTGTATCTATTACGCTTCAATTTCACCCTGGGTTACTTATCAGGAAAGTTAAACAGCCAGGCGGATGCACTGTCAAGAATGCCTCACCACTCGGTTCACAATGGCAAGGATAATCAACAGCAGGTTGTTCTGAAGCCTGAGATGTTCAAGTGTCTTGCAGCCACGTTGTTCACCAACCTGTTGGATGAGGAGATCAGGAAGGAGAGTCATCAAGAAGCAGAGGTGCTTGAGGGGTTGAGTGAGTTGCGGAAGTCGGGAGTACGGAAGTTGGCAGATGGTCTTGCAGAGTGGGAGGAGCAGGATGGTTTGGTGATGTATCGTGGACAGGTGTATGTGCCACCAATAATGGAGTTAAGGCGGAAGGTGTTGCACCAGTGCCACAATGCGCCAACAGCGGGTCACTTAGGGGTTTATGGGACACTGGAGCTGGTAGACTGTCAGTTCTGGTGGCCTCAGGTGTGTTCATTCATTGAAAAGTATGTGAAAGGGTGCAATACCTGCCAGAGGGCTCAAGCTCCAGCGCATCCGGTGTCAGCTCTTCACCCTCTTGACGTGCCTGAGCGGCCTTGGGGAGTTACGGGTGTTGATCTCATCACGCAACTTCCCTCGTCAGGAGGATAAAACGCAATAGCAATGTACGTGGACCCTTACACAAAGATGACTCATATTGCTCCCACAACATTGGACGTGGACACTGAGGGTGTGGCAGACATTACCCACACCACCATTTTCACCCATTATGGACTACCAGACTCCATGGTCTCTGATTGTGGTCCTCAGTTTGCATCAAAGGTGATACAGGCACTTTTGAAGCACCTCTCAGGACTGGGAAAAATCATGTACGCAGCCGTTGCTACGCGTCTTGACCTAGCCTACCCAGTCCAGCACTTGTCACAGTTTCCCAGAGACCTGGACAAGCGCACTTGACGGCATTGAAGCGTGTCTTTCAATACCTTCAAGGGGCAACCTCATTAGGAATCACTTTCCAAGGAAGCAGCAATCTAGAAGCCTACTTGGACGCTGACTGGGCCAATGATTTGACAGACCAAAGGTCCATCTCCGGTTATCTCTCCCTCTTCAGTAATGGTCCAGTATTCTGGAGTTCACAGAAGCAGCCCATGGTTGCCTTATCAACCATGGAAGCTGAATTCATGGCGCTTGTACGCTCAACATGCCAGGTCCTCTGGCTTTGAGAACTCGCCACAGAACTTGACTGCCCACCTTCTGGATCCACTATAGTTTGCTTTGACAATTGATTTGCAATTGCCTTTGCTGAGAACACTGTATTTCCTGACTCTTCAAAGCACATCAACATCAAATACCATTTTGTACAAGAACATATTGCCTCTGGGGACGTGCAACTTGCACACTGTCCCTCAAAGGACAACTTTGCTGATATCTTAACCAAGGCTCTCCCTAAACCATTGTTCATCACTCTTTGAGATCAGCTTATGTCTTCCACGCAATTCTGAGTTGAGGGGGAGTGTTGGAGCTCTTGGTAGGAGCGACTCAAAGCATTGCGTTGACTCCAATGGACTGTCAAAGATAGCTGTAGAATATTCTGGATTAACGTTGTCTTTAGTATATAAGCTCGCTCAGAGCAAGTACAAAATGATACAAGTTTCTACTCTTTTACCGTTTGTCACTTCTTCCTGTCTAAAATACCTGCAGTCAAACGGCCAGACCGAACGCGCTAATCAGGAAGTTGAGAAGTACCTCTGGCTTTTCTGTAATCAGCGTCAGGACGATTGGGCTACACATCTGTCAAACACCGAATTTGTTTTAAACTCTTGTGTGCACTCAGCCCACAGGAAGTCGCCGTTCAAGGTCCTCTATGGGTATAGGCTGCACATGAACATTTGTATTGGTCGCCCAGGTACTGCACCATTGGTGAAGGAGCGCTTGAGGCTGTTGAAGGAAATCCGGGAGGATGCAGAGGCAGTGTTACAATTGACAAAGAAGCACATGCAGGAGACCAGAGAGCGGCAGGTCACACAACATCCAGTGTTCAAGGTTGGACAGATGGTGTGGCTGGACGCAGACAAGGTGAAGGTCCACCAGGCAAGTGTCAAACTCTCAAAGAATTGTTGTCTGGGCCCCTACAAGGTACTTGAGGTTCGGGGCAATCACAACTACAAGCTTCAGATTGGCCCCACCATGCGCCTTCACCCTGTTTCCCATGTTGATCGGCTCTCTCCATGGATTGGTAACAAGGTCAATGGGGTAACACCTAAGCCACCTGCTCCAATCACTGTTGCTGGGGGGGAGGAATACAAGGTTGAGGCAATCCTGGACAGTAAGATGTTTGGGTAACAGCTCAAGTATTTTGTCAAGTGGGAGGGCTACAATGTAGGGCATAATACTTGGGAGCCCCAGAAAAACGTCGCTCATTCAAAGATGTTGGTTGCCGCATTCCACCGACTACATCCCAACGCTCCGCGTCATCTTGCCGCCACCGCCTTCAACTTGCTCTTTTTTGTCCCGTACACAGACTTCACCTCTCCCACTTCATCACCTGCTTTACATTGGGAGGAGGGGAGGATTGCTCATGCACTGACCGTTGGGGACAACGGTGCTTAGGAGGGGGGTAATGTGATGAAGTGGTCGAGGACATGGTACAGGAACAGTGGGACTCAGTCTATTTCTCTCTTTTGTGTTTTTCCTTTGTTTCTCCTTTTCATTAGCTTGTGATTGTTGGCTGTTGTTTTGCATTGCCTTGTGACTGTGCCCCGTGATTGTTTCCATCAGTAGTCTGTAATGCAGTTTCTCACTTATAGTAGCTTGTATTTCAACACCCCCCTTTTCCCATCTTGACCTCTTTGTGTCTTTGGGAATAGGTGGGTATTTGCTCTGTCGTTGTTTAGTTTTCCTAATCTAACTTTGTGTCTTTGGGAATAGATTTGTATTGACTTTGTGTCTACGTTACATCTTTCAGATCATCCATACCCTCTCAGACCTGTTGAGTCCTTGCTCCAGGTCAAACCTTCACACTATGCTTTGCTACATGCACCCCTTTATCCCTGCAGTCAGATTATTGTAACATTGCTTTGGCATTGCACATTGCAAGTTTTTGTTTGGCGGCACATACACTCTCCCCTTGTGATACACCAGCCCTCTATCTTCCTGCCACTTTGGTAATCCCCCTGCCAATTGCTTCAACTCATTCTTCTTTAATAGCAGTAAGCCTTTCAACACCTCTGTCTCCCTCTTCAACATGCTCCAAATCTGTGTCTCCAACTTATTCTCCGGCTCCTGTGAAAGCATGTTTGCTGCAATTGTAAAAAAGTGCTGAGGCCGTAAAACTGTCCGTTGCCAATTATTCTTGTGATTGTGAACCTGATAGTGGGGCATCTGAAAGAGCACATCTGCCTGAGTGTGAGCCTTGCCTGCCTGGTAGACCAAGCAAAAGTCAAACACAAAAGATACAAAGCCCAACATGCCTGATAACACATCAAGTCCTGCGCCTTGCTCCACCACTGCAGGTTCTTGTAGTCCGTGACAATCTCAAACAGCTCTGGACTCCCTTCCAAGTATGCCCTCCAATTTTTCAACATCTCCACCACTGCCAACATCTTGCTGTCATAGATTTTGTAGTTGCGCTCCGCTGGAATCATTAACGCAAACCTGAAAGCCACCAGGTGCCATGAACCATCATTGAGTTGCTGCATCAACGTGCCACCTGTTGTGTATCCAAAGACATCTACTTCCACGCAAGTTGGTCTGCTGGGCTGCCAAAGGGTAATAATCAGTTCACTGATAAAGGCCTGTCAAAGTTTGTTGAATGCCTGCTGCTGCTGAGAATCCCAGACAAATGCAATGTTCATCTTTGTAAGGTTGTTCAGTGGCTGAGCAAATCCTGGCAAAGTTCTTATAGGACACCAATGGAAGTTAGCAAAACCCAAAAAAGTGTGGACGTCTCAAAGATTCTTGGGAGCTGGCCAGTTGCGCACTGCCTTCATTTTTACTGGAACCATCAACAATCAGCCCCAAATACCCAATCTCCTTCTTCTCAAACTTGCACTTCTTTGGCCTGAGGTATAAATCATTTTCTTTAAACTGTCTTAAAACCTCCTTCACTTCTCCCTGATGCTCCTTCAAGTTCATGCTAAAAATCAAGATGTTGTCCAAGTAAACTACTACCTTCTCTGCTGCAATAAAATCTGCAAATGTTGCGTTTATCAGCGCCTGGAACATGAGTAGTGAGTTGGTGAGGCCAGAAAACATAACATTAGGCTTGGGGTGGCCAGAGCTTCCTGATCTGAAGTTGCATCCCCTGCAAACTCCACAATACAAGAATCCCTTGTTGTGCCCCTAATCTGTGCTCCTTTGTTGTCCAGAACCTCCTCAACAGTTACTCTTGCCAGACGCTGTTCCTTCACCATAAGCTGTCCCTTCTTCCAATTGATCTTGGGGTTAACACTCTGAAGCCACAGCAAGCCCAGAATAATATTTTCCCGCCCAGATCCATAATCAGAAGGTCTACAGCATGATCATAACCATCAACTGTCAGAGTCATGTGCACAAACTTGCGGATGCATCTGGCAGAGCTCAGAGTCCCATTAATATTAAAGCCATCAATTGGGTCTTGCAGCTTGAACGTGTGTAGCTGGTGCTGTTTGGCGTAATCCCTTCCCAAAAAAAAGTGCGGTGGCTCCACGGTCTATCATGGGCACAATTCTCAACTTGTTCTTCTCTCCCTCAGGCAAATGTCCACACGGAAACGCAATGAACATAAATGGCATTTGTGTATACTACCTATGGTACATGAGGATATAAAATCATAAGGGGGGCAGCCATTAAACTTCTCCTTACAAACATTCTCCAGGTGGCCAGTAC